>OX451735.1:1444191259-1444759562 GCA_948472305.1 Vicia faba | reverse complement strand
GGTCGCCTAGGCGACATCCACACAAAACATGGGGGTTCGCACTCGGGATAAACGGCGTGTGTGGTGTCATTGTTTATTGTTGGTTATGTGAGATGGAGCCATACCATGTAGTAGAAGATAAATAATCTCTAACGGGTATGTTTATTACACTTGCATGTACATTTCCTATGTTGACCATAATTAGAACAATGAAAGAAGTGAAGGTGCTGAAGAAAACGCAAGAAGGGGAGGGTTTGAATTTCCTTTCTTGTAAAACTTTAGCTTCTAAGCATTATTCATTGAATAATGTTTATGATTGTTGCTTCTAATTAATGCTTCTAATTTGGTTCAGAAAACATAAACTCTAAAGCATAAAAAAGTAAAGAACACGCGATATTTCTGGTTCACTTGAGAAACCACCAAACTAATCCAGTCCACCCTTCCAAGGTGATTTCACCTTGAACTCAATGACTTAATCCATTATAATCATTCTAATTACAATTGCATGAGCAACCGCCGGTGACTAACATCCAATGAAACGTTCAGGGATCCAAATCGAATATAACGTTCATTGACCCAACAGAATCTGATTCTCCAGAATCTCCTATCAGGATTTCCTTCCAATGATATCCATCACTGATCTCAGAAGGCTGATGTGATACGGTGGGAGAATTGACTTGGTTGTTTTGCGTTTTATCGCAAATGTTGCGGTTAGCAAGAGTCGCCACCGAGTTTTCTTTTATCCAAAAGGAAAGGATGAAAAGAACAGGAAAGACCTTTGAGATTATTTCTTGAGTTCGGGGGGTAGATTATGAAAAGGGAAGGTGTTAGCACCCTTTGAATCCATAGTTATCTACGGGCTCTTAGTTTCTTGCTAGATCACTTGATTTTGTTTGAAAATATGCTTTGTGTGGTTTTTGAAAGTATTTTGAAAATGCACATTCGTTTAGGCAAACTTTGTAATAGTTCTCGTTCGTAAGAACGTATACAAAGTGTTGATCTTTTGAAAATGTTTCAAGTTTGGAAAGTATTTTGAAAGTGTTTTTGAAAGTGTTTGATGTTTGTTTTGAAAATAAGCAAGAGTGTTTGATTTGAAATTGAGCAAACAACTAGGAACAATCTACGTACTCAAAAGTCTTAGTTCATTTCTTCCTTTCCTTTGATATTGTTTTCTTACCATTGATTTGGTAAGAAGTCCTATATTTGGATGTAAAGGGACAGGCGTGAGTCATCGTACATCCATGATAGCAATATTGTTAAATATCTTAGCAATTCTCTTTGAGGGACAAAGATCATTTTGAAAGGCAATTTTGATAGCGTTATCGAGGGACTATGATCTTGTATTTTTGATTGCTTTTGCTAAGATACCTCACATGCATAACATGGCCATTTTTATAAGGCTACAAAGTGGATTTACCCTAAGGGTGTAAGTGTGCAAGTGTGTTGATTTACATGCATTGTTTTGGTCTTGAATTAGGGTTTGCTAACTTGTTGATTTTTATCTTTTCATACAAACCCTAATTTACTAGCATTTATATATAAAGCATTAAATTGCGGAAAATAAAAATACTAAGCTATTACATCATTAGGGAGGGGGTATAAAAATTTACAAATGGGGATTTTGCAAGAAAATTAAATCTAATTAACTATTACAACCATATTGAATATTGTACAAAACTGAAAAATGCAAGAATGCAAAATGGAAAAAAGAAATGATTTTTATTTGACTTTATGAAAGGTTTTAATCTTGACCTAATTAAGAAAATAATTAATAAAAAATTAACTAAAATGAACTTAAACTAATTAAGAAAAGAAATTAATTTAAAAATGATTTTTTTAGGGTTTTTCATGAAAATAAACCTAAGTTCTAGATTAACTTTTTACAAGATAATAATAATATAATAATTAAATTTAATTATCTAAGTATTAAAAAAAGAAATTAATTTACTAAAAGAAAATGTTTTTTTATTCTTTTGTTTTATGAAGAAAAATAAACTAAATAAATATAAATAATAAAATAATAAATTTTTTTTAATATTTTTTAATAATAATAATAATAAGAATAATAATAGAAATAATGAAGAAAATATAAAATAAAAATAGAAAATAAATAAAATGAAAAATATAAAATGGACCAGGAGTGTAAACACAGTTTGGGGGGAATCAACAAAAAAAACAAAAGGCCCAATGTTTAGGGCCCAGACGCCTGTTCAAACAAAAAAGGAGAAAAATATGAAAAAAAATGCACAAAAGGGTACCACTGGAGCTCGAACCCAGGTCCCTAAGGTAACAAGCGCGCGCTTTAACCACTGGGGTGGTGATACATCCATTAACTTAAACACAACAATAAATATATAACACAAGTCATGCTCTGACTGTACTTCATCTTCAACCTCCAGCCAAATGATCTGTAACTTATTCATTCCTCAACCATTTTCAAAAGTGTAAACATGAAACTTGTACATTTTTCCACCACGAATCCAACCATGTAACTAACTTAAGCTAACATTCAAAGATAAAGATGAATTTTTGAAAGTACCAAATTCTGACCTAAATGTTTCAGCAAGTCCAAACTCAAAATTATCCATGCTCAAGCAACATAAATGAAATCTATGGACATGTATAGTTTCAGGGCAATGATATCTACATTCTATCTTCACAAATGTAAGCCTAACAATGCCTAAATAATGAAATAAAAGTTCAAGAAAAATACCTTAAAACTGGAAATCATGAAATGAGTTTGAGCTCGTTTCAAGTGATGGTGATGATCAGGTTAGCTTCCTTGAACCTCTAGGAAGCTAATGCAATGGCTGGCTTGAACTGAGAGTGGCTGGAATGGTCTGGAGAAGTCCAACTTTAATGCTCTGTTTTTTAACTTGGAAGTTGATGAAGATGGTGTTATAGTCTGCAAACAGGGTCAGGGATGGTTTATATTTGATGTGAGGAAGCTTTTTAAACTGAAAGGCTAAGAAACTCACAAGGGAAATGGAAGTTTGAAGTTCTTGGTCATAATGTGCAACAATGGTGGTTTGTGATGCAGTTTTGAGTTTTGGGGAGTTTGGAAGCTTGTGTATTCGTGTGTTAGCTTGAAAATAACTTGTATAATTATATGGAAAAGGTTGTAGCACTTGAGATGGTCAGAAGCACAAGATATAGAGTTATGGCTATGTTACTTGATTTTGAAGAAAAGTGGAAATATGGTTTCAAGGCATAGTACAAGCATGGCCTGAGTTTATGGGAGGCTCTAGATATGTTGCTTTTGCCTTTGACATTGCTTGTGATCAGAAGGAACAAGTGAAAAGCTCTATGCATTGACTTTGTGATTAAAGCCTCTTTACAAGAATGGAATGGTAACTTTGTGCCATAAATGGAAATGCAACTTGGATAATGGCTCAAGTGCTTGGATCAAAGCTCTAACAGTTGTATAAACATTTAATTATGGAGTGACAAATAAGTTTGAGGCCTGTAAAGCAAAGATTATGCAGCCTAGCTATGAATTGGTCAAGTGTTCATCACAAATTCTTCCTTGTAAATCAAGAATGAAACCCTAACTTCATCTCTTTGATTCTCTTAGCTCAAACATGATATCAATGAGTTCTTGGATATTTTAGAAATCTTGTAACATCCTCTACAACCTCTATATTTAACATTTTTGAAAATTCCTCTTGGAACTATGTGAAAAATTGCCATGAAGTTAGGTCAAAATCCTGCCTAAACTAAGGCAAAATTTCACTAAGTTTCCAAGTTTCATGAACATGTATTCACAAAATCATAACTTGAAATCCATACATTTATAGGAGAAGTTATGTTCTAAAATGTTTTAGATATCTTTTAGATCTAAAACTTTCATGTTGAAAGTTTCCTTTGAATCATCTTGCATCATGGTGAAAAATTGGCTCAAAGTTATGAAAAAATATGAAGTTTCCAACACTTAGAAATATTTCTAAGTTTAGAAATTTTGACTTTTCAAAATAAAATCTTTACTTTTTAATTTCTTGATGAAAAAGTTTCATATTTTGACATGTTTTGATGAATTGTGATCTTTGACACTTGATTTTGACCAAAAAGTCAAAGTTTGACTTTTCAGTATACAGTTGACTTTTGATCAGTTGACTGAAAATCAACTATCAATCAATTAATCTTGAGGGAAGTTTTGAGTCATGCCATTAGGTAAAAATGATGCAATTTAATCCTCGAGATCATGTCTCAAACCAATTAATTATTTTCTAGGTCAAAAATAAAAAATTGTCCTTTCTTAGTCAAAACCCTAATTTTGACCATTTTGCCCTTTTGATGATTTGATCAAATTTCTTGAGGAATTATGGTCCAAACTTGATCAAATGAAATATATGAGTTCATAATATTGATATGGATCCAAAATTATAAATTTTGACTGTAAATTGACCATAATTGACTTTCCCCCCAATATAGTCGATTTTTAGGTCAAATGGTCAATTGACTGAGCAAAAATGTGATCCAAGACTTGAAACTTGTCATGAGCAATATTGAGAGTCTAAAATGATCCATGAAAGTCATATGGGGTACTAAAATTCCATTTATCCTTGTGCAATCTCAAACCCTAATTTTCAATCATTAGTGCTTGAGGAGGTGTCTTGAGCTGATCAACCCTTGTGCAGTCTTGAACCAAAGGAGATCTTGTGAGAGATTACTTGATAAATGAGAGGGGAAATTTTGGGGTACAACAGCTTCCCCTGTTCAATATTCTTAAACCTGAAGAGTTAGATTGGCGGATCCGTCATTCGTGACTTGAAGGTGAAAGATGATTGAATACTAGAGTGCCCAGAAATTTGCACCCGGAGATGGATTGTGAATGGGCTTATAGATGCCATTTGTAGAAATGTTGGTAAACACTGGAAGAAGTATCAGTATAACTCTCTTGTTGATTTTTATACTAAAACTTGATGTTTTACCTGTGAGAAAAAGAGTTAGTAAAATGCAGATGTGTGCATGATATTCACCATATGTGGTATTATGCTAGATGCATTTTGTATGTACATGTTATGATGTACGAATGTGAGATGTATGTTTTTGTCCGGGAAAAAAAATCCATGACTGTTGATGAGGAGTTTCTGGGGGTTGAATCCCTGATTGCCGTTGGGGATGAAAAATATACATATCTTTAAACTTTATTGAAATGATGCTTCCGTTGGGGAATATCTCTTGAACGTCAGCTGTTATCTGGTCGGATCCAGGCTTCACAACTTGCTGAGAATGAGGAAGTTAACTGCTATCTGGTTAGGTCCAGGCTTCACGGTGACTTACTGGGGAAGAGATAAATTAACGGTTATCTGGTCGGATTCCAGGCTTTGCAGAAAATTTCTTGAAATTGAATAGTTATCTGGTTGGATCCAGGATTTACAAAAACTTATTGAGGATAAGGAAGTTAATTGTTATCTGATCGGATCTAGACTTTACAGTGACTTGAAGTGGTAACTACTATCTGGTCGGGTCCAGGTTTCATGGTTTTTTTGGAAAGTTGTACTATTATCTGGTCGAGTCTAGCTTTACAGTGTCTCTTTGGGGATCATAGTTAATTGTTATCTGGTCGGGCTCCAGGTTTCATAATAACTTGCTTGAAAAACTGTCATCAGGTCGGGTCCAGGCTTTGCAAATTTCTGAGGTTTATGAGGTCAATTGTTATCTGGTCGGGTCCAGGTTTCACAATAAACTGTTTTGGGTAGAGGGAAACTCTAATGGGGGGAAAGAAGTTAAACCTTGGTCTAGTTGAGTCCCGATTCTTCTATATTTTGAAGAGTTAAACTATTATCTAGTTGGGTCCAGGTTTCATAGTATCTGAAAGATTACACTATTATTTGGTCGTATCCAATCTTCACAGTGGCTTGAGAAGTTGACTACTATCTGGTCGAGTCCAGGCTTTATAGTAGTTTGAAAGTTATACTAATATCTAGTCGGGTCCAGGCTTCATGGTATCTTTTGGAGATAATAAAGGTTTTGTTGACGACTTTACTGGGGATCAGGGGTTGTGGCCTTATGATTTGTATTAGTCTGAAAGGAAAACTTAAGATGGGGAACATAGACTCAGTCGGGGAGGACAGACTCAGCTTGGGGAGGAATAGACTCAACTTGGGGAGGTATATTCAGCTGGGGATAACAGGCTCAGCTGGAGAAGATAGACCAAGCTGGGGAATTTTGTACTCGGCTAGGAAGTTATGCTATTCACTGTTTGTTGGGGAAATAAACCCTGTTGGGTAAATAAACCCGGTTAATAAACTGCTGAAGACGTGAGTTCTTTTTAGGAAGAGATTCACAAGGCTTCTACTTGTAGGATCAACTTAGGTGGAGAGAGAGCTGCCAAGAGATTGAGACTATGGCTTGGAGATTGGTCTATTGTAGCCGATCTACGGGGGATAATGTTAATGAAATAACTCAGTGGGGATATTCCAATATACATTAAAGAGATGTTTGCTGCTGCTTAGCAGGTCACATGTGTCAAACAATTTTAATTATGTTCATATGCATATGTTCGTTCAATTTTAGTCATTGGAAAAATTTGAATTCAAAATAAAGACAAAAAGTTTGCACTTCAAAGTATATTTGTATTGATATTTTTCCCATTGTTGTACCCCAAAATTTTCCCTCTCATTTTACTCAAAACATACTCCTAGAGGTCCTTAATTGCTCAAGTTGACTAAGAAATGATCAGACAAATTCTCTCCTAAAGCAATGAACCTCAAACTAGGGTTTCACTCCTCATCAAGATGTTTGAGTTACAAGGGTCCTAAATGGTTTCCATTGCCCTAATATGTCCTCAATATCATCCATGCCAATTTTCATGCCTTGCACAAGAAGTTTGCTCAGTCAACTGCTCAAATGCCTGAAAATCAACTATACTAGGTCAAAAGTCAATTGTGACCCACACACAGTCAAACTTCAAGATTTTTGGTAAACATCACCATTTTGAAGTGATATCCATAATTTGATCAAGGTTTGATCATGATTCCTCAATGAATGCTCCTAATTCATCAAAACTCAAAAGTTTCTAAATTAGGGTTCCTATAGGAAAAGTCAACCAAACTTTGACCAGGCATAACTTTCTCATACTTTGTCATAAATTTCTCATACAGGGCTCATTTTGAAGAGAATCCAATTCCCTACAAGTCATATTCATCCCTCAAGTTCAAGAAATGCACTCATGAAAAGATATAAATTCATACATTATAGGTCATTTCAAAAAGTCAACAAAAAACCTTTTAGGTCAAAGCTCCTTACATGAACATGGAAGATCCAACGGAGATGAAACCAAAAGGGTTATTTAGAGGACATCCTAAGCTTTATAAAAAATACATGAACACCCTATTAGGGTCAAAATTGAGAGAGATATGCATTGTCAAAGTTGGCTATTTTTGGAAACTGCACAAAGTCAACAATGCTCAAAATTGCATTTTTCCCACATGGCCCATCTTTTCAAGATTGAATCTCAGTCCTAGCATGGTCCACGACCTACGGGACCCTCCATGCCTTATTCACTTATTTATTTAATTTATTTTTATTTTATTTATTTAAAATTCAAATAAAATCAAATTAAATAAAAAATATATCAAATAAATGGGATAAGATTTGTTTTGGCATTTATTGAATATCTCATGAGTTGTCAAATAGCCAAACAAATCGTGCAAGCTTGAGAATGGGAAGAAATCTTCAAATGAGGAAAGATTAGAATCAAAATTCAAGACCATAACATCTTTTGATTCTTTCCAATTCTATTACCCTAGATTGATTCACTACTTATACAAGACACTCAAGACCTAGAAAAGAGAGAACAAGTGCGCAGCCTACCCCAAGAGAACTCATATCAAGCTTCCAAAAATTCAAGAAAAACTCAAATCGGATTCCATATTGCAGCCCTCCTCAAGGGGATTTGAAGATTGTAATACATTCCTTGGTACTCCTAGAGGCTCTTCCGATCGTTTCCCAGCATCAAAGCGCCCGAAATCGTACTATCCACCCCCATAGTTTGCTTTCTTTTTCTCAAATTTGAATTCATCGATTCATGTACCATAAACTTGTTTTGACCATGTATTATTGTTCATATGAATGTGTGCAAACTTTCTGTATAGTTGAATTTGTGTTTAGATGCAGGATGTGTGATATGCCATTGCTAGGGTTTTGAGGTCCCAAATTGGGAACTCTGCACACAGGCCAAATTGGGCCATGATAAGGATTCCATCACGTTCATGGATTAGTTTCAAGTGGAACCATGTTTTTGGTTTGGATTTATTGTGTATATGTTGTGTTTTTGAGTTTTGCAGGTTTGTAGCTACAATAAAAAACCGTCACTATAGCCTATAGCGACGAATTGGACTGTAGGTAAAAGTACTTTCTAAAACAACAGTCCCAGCAGGGAAGATGATGGCGTGTCCAAGCCTGGTTGGGTAATTTGAATCACGCGCGTTTTTTCTGGACATGCTACTTTGTTTGGCTTATATTTTATTTGTTTATTATATGGACAAACAAGCTTTCCAGCACAGTTGGTCCAGGCGTTGCCCTTTGAGAGGAAGGACCTGGGTTCAATCCTAGGTCTCAACATTTTCCCATTTTCTGAGTTGTTTCTTGTAGATCCCATGTGCCTCACCATCAAATGCCCAACATGCGCCCCTGATCTCAACCATCAGATCCATCACGCGATTAGATCTAAACATCCAGCAAAAGCAGTGCATGGTGAACCCTTAGATGAGAGCCTCACTGAATCACGTGCCAGGCAGATGGGCCAACTATTCTGGGCCTAACAAATTCAATTCTGCACCTCCAGAATCACTTCCAGCATCAAGCCCATTTTAATTTTTGTTTTAATTTCTTTAACCTTTTTATTGTTTTATTTATTTTTAGTTGTTTTAAAAATCTTTTTTTAATTAAATCTTAAAATCATAAAAACACAAAAAAAAATTAGAATTAGGTTTTTTTCATAAAATATTTAATTTCATTAATTAATTAGGTTAATTAGGATAATTTAAATTCCTTTTTCATAATTAAAATTAATTAGAAATTAGGTTAATTTGCAAAAATTAATCATTTTCTCAAATAAAAAATGAAAAATTATTTTTCTTCTAAATCAATTAGATTCATTAAACTTTAATTCCTCGTATTTAATTTATTCTCGCGCACATTTATTTATTTATTTTTTCCAATTATTGTATCTGTTTCGAGTTTGTAATAGCTTTTAACTTAGGTTTATTACTGCTTTTATTTACCGCTTATATTTCCCCAGTTTGGTTATGTAACCCCCTCCCCAAGGCCTTGTAATAGTTAGGTTTAAACTTCTCGCACTTTTACTTTTCGTCATTATAAATTGTTAGATGATTGATAATAGGATTGTATGCGAAAGATAAATCAATATTTAAAACAGTAGAAAATCCTAACCGTGCAAAGATAATTGACTGAAAAACAAACACTTGCACATGCTCACTCCTAGGGTTTTCCCGCACTTCGGTTGCCTTTGGAAAACAGTCACTATTCTCGAAACGTGAGAATTTTTAGTGGTTGTCCTCTAATTCGAAAGATCACTAGTCCCTCGATGACCCATTCGACGTTGCCTCAGTAAAAAAGTGATCTTAGAGTTTTAGGACAATTACTAAAAGATCTTTCCCTGTTGCCTTAAGTGACCATAATCGTACCTTTTGATTGTCCCGTAAACTCCAACAATAGAGCTACCTACTCCTTAATAGTAGGATAGTGCTGTCTAAAGGAAATAAGAAAACGAACAGTCTTTTTCGAGTAGGTAGAAACTCTTAACTACTTGCTCAAAACAACAACTTTTTCACACTCACACTTTTAAACACTTTTTCAAACAAAGTTTTCAAAAACACTTTATCACACTCTTGAGGACTGATACAAGAGTTACCATAAAGTGAATCGCCACACTAAGGCAATTTCAAAACTTTTTAAAAGCACACAAACCCACAAAAGCAATTTAAAGAATGAGCAAGTACCTAAGAGCCCGTAGAAAACCACGGATAGAAAGGGTACTAACACCTTCCCTTTTTATAATCTACCCCCCATACTTAGAAACATCTAGAAAAAGGTTTCTTCTGTTAAAAGACAGTGGCGACTCTTGCTTACCGTACATTTGCGAACAAAAAACGCAAAACCAGTAGTAACAAAAAATAGTCAGTTTTGCCACCGTATCACAGAACTAGAGACTCTGCTGGGGACAATTAATAAAGTGGGGGTTTACCTTAGGATCCAGGTCATTTCTAAATTGCTTTCTTGTTTGCTTTTCTTGCTTTATCTTTAAGGGTTTTTGCTTGGGTATTGTTGAAGATCCTACACCCGGATCTGAGGATACTTTTTAGGTAAACATCAATAGATCATGGAGACTGTACGACGTAGAACGATATGGTTTAAGCGATGGTTGTGTTGGTGTGACACTTTGGTTGGTACCGTTATCCTTCGTGTTGAAACAAGGAGAATTCGGGGCCGCCGCGTGGTGTCTTGAAGCACTAACGGACCTTAGAACCTTAGTTGAACAAACTTGGCCATTAAAAAGTAGTGAGATAGCGGCCTTGGTATAAAGCTGAGGATTGGTTGATATTTAATGCTACACTCATTGAGATCAGACTTTCGGGATATTTCGACCGCAAGAAAAGATTGCTTGAGCTGAAACAATGCCCGATAAAGGATGATCAGTGATATTGAGAATCCTTAGAACCCGGTTACTTTTCTAAGACAGGTTTAAAACCAACTAAACTTCAAGAGGGTACTTACCTTTAACCTCATGCAAGAATTTGAACCTAAGGTCTATTGTATGCTTTGCTTGTGTGTGATTTACTCTGTTTGAACATAACATCATGCATCATAACATATCATCCATTCTTATTACACTAACCATTTCAAGGGCCAAGGGAATTTATCTTTGTTCTATTTTGCATGGCGGCTTCCGCTCGTAGAAACACTATCCGAATCAGCTTTGTGAGAATACCTCTCCAACTCAAGGAGCTAGTATCAAGGGTTCCTGAAACTTCT
Source organism: Vicia faba (assembly GCA_948472305.1). Taxonomy (NCBI): domain Eukaryota; kingdom Viridiplantae; phylum Streptophyta; class Magnoliopsida; order Fabales; family Fabaceae; genus Vicia; species Vicia faba. Next base: position 1,444,748,582 of record OX451735.1, on the reverse strand, counting down.
TCGTTCACTAAGAGATATGGTCAACTTCTCAACCTGGTTACTTCTAGATTTGATGAAAAGATGATGGGTATAATCTTTCAGTTCTTTGATATCAAGCATCACTGCTTCACCTTTACAAACTATCAGTTGGTGCCTACCATGGAAGAGTTATCTCAGTTATTGGATATACATATTCTTGACCAGATGCCTTTCACAGGTTTAGAAGAAGTTCCCAAGCCAGAGGTCATTGCCTCATCTTTGCATCTGAAACGGGCCAACGTGGTATCCAATTGGGAAATAAGAAACGGAGTCAAGGGTTTTCTAGCCAAGTTCTTAATAGAGAAGGCCCAACTGTTTTGGGATGATTTGAACTTTCAGGCTTTTGAGGAGGTCTTGGCTCTTCTAATTTATGGGTTAGTATTGTTCCCTAATCCAGACTTACTCATATATGTGAATGCTATCAAGATCTTCCTCTCTCACATCCATGTGCCTACTTTGCTCGGAGATATCTTGCATGCTCTCCACACTCGTACCATGAAGAGAAGAGGGGTTCTTATGTGCTGCATGCCATTACTGTCGAGGTGGTTTATTTCTCACCTCCCTAAGTCAGTGCTTAAGAATGAAGAAGGTTTGGGTTGGTTGCAAAGGATAATGTCACTTTCTCACGCGGATATTCTCTGGTATTCCCGATATACAGGAGATATTTCTATTATTGACCGTTGCGGGGAATTCCCTAATGTCCCACTACTTGGCATTAGGGAAGGCATAACTTATAATCTTTATTTGGCTCTGTGATAATTTGGTTACGCTCGAAGAGATGGTCCTCATGAGATGCTTATCCAGGGCATTGTGTTTAACTATGAGGATGATGTTCAAGGGTATTTCCAGAGGTTCATACGAGCTTAGGGCATGGTAAACAGATCTGACGTCAAGACTTTGGGGCTGAAGACTTCCATTCCTATGGAACCTTATCTCCAATGGGTACGAGCTCATGCTCAGAAACTTATGATGCCATACATAGTTGTCTTACCAGTGATTGTGGAGCCCATTACTGAAGGGGATATTCCCTACAAAGTTCTTCATCCTGATATGCCCACCGATCTTGAAGAATTACAGAGATCCTGGATTCAGTTGAAGAAGGAGCGGGATACTTATAGGGACCATTTCTATGCCCAGGAGAAGAAAGTTTTAGAGCTCATAAAGCAGCTTTATGAGGAAAGCCTTAATGTCTATCTCAGCACGAAGAGGAAGCATCCATGGGAAACTTGAATTTTTTTAGTTTTTAGAATTTTCAATTGAAATTCCTAAAAGGCAATTGTATTTTGAATTCTACTAATAAAATCTTCGTTTCATTTTGGTTCGCAAATTTAAATTTCCCAAAATCCTTGAAATCATTTCATATGCATATCATCCATGACATTGCATAAACAAGTTTCATAACAGGTTTCTCATCTTCTTCGCTGTTTATTTCAGCAATAATGACTTCTGAACAAAGTATCAAGGATCTCCAGGCACAAAAAGCCCAATTTCAGTAAATGTTCGTAGCTTTGGCTAAAGGGCAGGAAGATTTGAAGGCCCTTATTCTGAAAGATAGAAATAAGAAGACAAAAAAGACCGCTTGTGTCCTGAATTTGGGCAAAAGATTGAGGGGACCGTTGAAGAAAACAATTGATCTGACCTCTTCATCCAAAGAAGGGGAGAACCAAGAGGGTGAAATAAGGGAGGAAGATCCTAGTCCAAGGGTTTCTGAGGATGAATCTGATTACAATGATGAACAATATCCTCCCACTGAGGATATATACAAACAGTTAGAGGATCTTCTGAATGCAATGAAGATCCAAAGAGTACCAGGGCTGGATTTTGAAGAGCTGGGTTTGGTATCTTGGATTGTCATCCCACAGAAGTTCAAGGCTCATGTATTTGCAAAGTATGATGGGGTTTCTTGTCCCAAGCTTCATCTCCGTTCTTATGTGAGTAAGATTCAGCCTCACACTGTTGATAGGAACTTGTGGGTCCATTTCTTTCAAGATAGTATGTCCGAGACTCAACTTGAGTGGTTCTATCAGCTGGAGGGAATCAATGTCTGCAACTGGGAAGATCTGGTTGCTGCTTTTTATAAGCAGTATCAATACATCGCTGACCTTGCCCCTACCCGTACTCAACTCTAGAGTATGTCCTTGGTTGCAAGCGAAGGTTTTAAGGACTACGCTCAGAAGTGGAGAGATCTGGAACGGAGAGTCCAACACCCTTTGCCTGATAGGGAGTTGGTGGACATGTTTCTTGGTACGCTATCCGGTCCGTTCTTTAATCACTTGATTTGTAGCTCCTCAATTGGTATTACTGAGCTGATATTGACTGGAGAAAGGGTAGAAGCTGGGATCTGAAGTGGCAAGATCCAGAAAGACACCTCTTCAAGTACAGTGAAAAATCCATTTGTGATCGGTGGGAATAGAACTGACTGTTTTGGAATGCTGGTTCGCGTTTGCGTTTGTTTTCGCAAAATGTTGCGGTAAGCAAGAGTCGCCACCGTCTTTTATTTTATCCAACAAGGAAAGGACAAAAGCACAGAAAAATTCCTTTTCGAGATGTTTCTCGGGTTCGGGAGGTAGATTATAGAAAGGGAAGGTGTTAGCACCATTTCTATCCGTGGTTATCCACGGGCTCTTAGGTACTTGCTCACTGTGTTTTCAAAAAGTTTTGCTTTTCTTGTGTTCGTGGGTTTTGAAAAAAAAATTTGTTTGAAAACTCCGATTTAACTCTTGTTTCTGTCCTCAAGAGTGTATGAAGTGTTGTTGAAAACTTTGTTTGAAAAGTGTAAGTGCGAAAAATTTGTTTTGTTTTGAAAGAGCAAGTACCCAAGAACCTCTACCTACTCAAAAGGAATTAAGCTGTGTAAATGTCCTTTAGACAGTGCTATCCCGCTATTGAGGAGTAGGTAGCACCGTCGTTGGAGTTTTCGGGTCAATTAGATTAAGGGACATGTGGTCACTAAAGCAATGTTAGGACGCCTTAGCGGTAACCCTAATGTCTTAGATCATTTTTTTTATCGAGGCGACCATTTCGAGGCAACTTTGATCTTTAGACAGGAGGGCGACCTCTAAAAATTCCTATACTCCATGACCACGTCGAGGCAACCAAGTGAGGCGTACCCTAGGAGTGGCATGTGCAAGTGTGTCAATTTTCAGTTATGTTATCTTTACATGTCATGGTGAGCTACGGTTGATTTTAATTTAAGATAGATCTTGTCATGCATAGCCTAGTTAGCATACATCTAGCATTTAGTAGTTGCGGAAAATAAAACTAAGCTATTACAAGGCGTCGGGTATTTACATCGCCAAAAACAAACCCTTGAAAAGTAAAATGCGGAAAAGTAAATAAAAGCGATAAAAAGTCCTAAGTCCAAAACTATTACATCCTCGGAGCAATTACAATTATATGGATCAAACAATAATAAAAAAATAATCATACGCGCGAGAGAAATTGAATCGGAGAGTTTTTAGGGTTTTGACCCTTTTTTTGGAAAGAAAGAGATTTTTTTAAATTAAACCTAAACTAATTAATTAATTAAATAAAAAGAGAAATATTTTTGGGTTTTTTGAATGTTTAAGGAAATAAAAAAAATAAAATGATTAAATATATTAAAAACCTAATTCTACACCAATTTTAATTTGTTGCAAAAATATTAAAATTATGCCTAATTAAACTAAACAAATTATGTTAATATTTATTTATAAAATAAACTAATTAAATTTAATAAATAAAAATATTATATTTTTTATGTTTTCTGAATTTTTTATAAAAAGGGGTTAATTTGTTAATTGGTTAATTAAAATAATAATAATAAAAATGATTAAATGAAAGAAAAAAAAAGGGAAAGAAATAAACTCATGAAGGGGGTGTTAGGCCCAATTTTGAGGTGCAATCTGCAATTTTCCAGGCCCATTATGCTTCAGCCTCGTTGACCCTTGTGATTCCCTGCCTGCTCATTGACCAGGGCGTATGGTGGATGCTCCAATCTGGCCTTTAGATCTTGGCCTGAAGCCACTTGGCGTATTGAGATTTGAAGTGTATGGTGGACCTCCCTTTGCAAACTGCACTTGAATACCTGAGGAAGAAAAATAACAAGGTTTTGGGGGACCTGGGATTCGAACCCAGGTCCCAATACTCATTGGCTAGCGTCCCAACCACTCAACCACCTGCATCTTTTTGTTATTGGAATAATAAGCAATTATTATATATGAAAACCATCAAAATGCTGTAAATAAAAAAAATAAAACGCACGCTTTTCAAATAGGCCAGTGGGAGAGCGACATGTGGTTGTCTTCTTCCCCAAACCCTGTATTTTTTTCCTGCGGATTTGATTCCGCATCAAAATCCGTGGCTTATTTCTAAAATTCACCCTAGGCTATGAAAATGCCATCTAAGGCCATGGCTGACCTCGTCTCTGCCTCCTGATCACTCCTATACCAATTATTGTGGCCAATTTTCCCTGCATCAAAAACACCTAAAAAGCAAGCATATGAACCCTATAATCGGGCATCACAATACAGGGCATAAACACAAAATTGAATATTGCAGTCATGTTAGAAATCAAATAATAAACATGAATATGCCAATGTTTTGAAGAAAAAGTGCAAGAATTGGAAGTTGGGATTCCATGTTCAGAGGTCCATTCGTGACGACTTACAGTGTGCTGTAGGTGATGAAAAGGCCTGGTTTTTATTCCAATCGCTTCAGGGGATGGCCGTCAAGCACTCTACGTTGAGTTTCTTGATTGAAATAAGCTCTAACCAAGAATTCGATTTCTCTCTTTTTCACCTTTTTTTCAGTTTTGGTATGGCCGTTTTAACAGAGCTTAGGTCGTGAATTAGGTTTTGTGCTGCTTGTGTATGTATAAGGCAATGATTTTAGGTCAAGAGTTGGGCCAATATCCATGTACATTCAAGGTTTAGGATTTGATTTTGTCACCATTGAAAAGCTTTCCAAATATGGCCAAATTTGAGATTTTGTGTACAAATAAGCCTTAGCACGAGTTGGTTGGTTGTCACATGATGTTTGCAAGCTGTACAAATCATAAAGACCCCTTTTCAATAATTTTTGGATTTTATTTGATTTAATATTGATTAATAATGAATTAAATCAATAAAAATGAAATAAAATAGAAAAATAAAAGTTTGGTCATGAAATTAAGCATGGGACACGTGTGTGGCAAGACAAGACTAAATCAAGTGGAAAAAGTGGGCCCTTTTGTCAAAAATTGGAGTTTGGAGGATAGTTGACTTTTGGCAATTTTGGAAAAATGCCCAACTTCAACAATGCATAACTTCTTCAATTTTGAACTTTTGGAGGTGTTATTGGACTTTTTAGAAACCTTGAGATGTCCTATAATTAACCCTTTTGGTTTAATCTCATTTTGATCTTCCATTATCAAGTTATAAGCTTTGGAACAAAAGGTGTTTTTGTTGACTTTCAAAAATGACCTATAATGTCCAAATTTGTAACTTCTTGTGAGTGTATTTTCTGATCTTGGGGTGTGAAGATGGATTGTAGGGAATTGCATTCTCTTCAAAATGATATTTGGAGGGGTCATTTCTCATAAAGTATGAGAAAGTTATGCTTGGTCAAAGTTGAGTTGACTTTTCCTGCAAAACCCTAATTTAGCAACTTTTGAATCTTGATGAATTTTGAGCAATCCTTGATGAATCATGATAAACCCTTTATCAAATGATGAATTATCCTTCAAAATGAGAATGTTGACAAAAAATCTGACTTTTGACTGCAAAATGACCATTTTGCCCTTGTAGTTGACTGTAGATCAAATGGAGCTTTTGATTGTGCAAATTGGCACTGTGAGTCTTGAAACTTGGTATGTAGGTGCTTGAGAATATATATAGGCCTATGAGACTTGATTGAACCATTGAAAACCCCAAATTCCTTGAAAGAACCAAAACCCTAATTTTGAATTGACTGTCTACCTCTTGAGCAATCTTGAACCATTTGGAGATGATTCTTGGCATATCTTGAGGAATATGGGAGGGAAAATTTTGGGGTACAACAGTTGCCCCTGTTCAATCTTCTTAAACCTAAGGATGTAGATTGGCTTGTGTGCCTTTCGTGATCCGAAGGTGGAAGATGATTGAACACTAAAGTGCCCAGAAATTTGCACTCGCATGGTGTAATATCAGCAATGTGATGTCGGGAATGGGCTTACAGATGCCATTTGGAGATTGTTGGTAGGAGGATGGGCTTATAGATGCCATCTGGAGATTGTTTCTTGTAAGTTGAAAGAAGGAACCTGTGTAGGGTTGCCTAATGATGAGTCCGTGTAAAACTGCATCTGAAAGAGAGAAGGAACCTGTGTAGGGTTGCTTCATGATGGTCAAGTAGATAATTGTCCTGTTTGGTTTCAGGTATTAACCTACAATCAGTCGTCCACAGAATTTTCCTGGCTTGTTACAGGTATTAATCTGGAACTTGAAAAGGTTGGCCGATGAGATAGTTGTCCTGGCTGGTTATAGGTATGGATCTCTGACCTGAGAAAGAAAAATAGTTTTCCTGGCTTGTTACAGGTATTAATTTTCAATCTCTTCGTGCAGGTGGTTTTCCTGGCTGGTTTCAGGTATTGATCTACAATCAGTCGTCCACATAATTTTCCTGGCTTGTTACATGTATTAAACTGGGACTTGAAAAGGTCGGTCGAGGAGACAGTTGTCCTGGATGGTTTCAGGTATTAACCTACAATCAGTCGTCCATAGAATTTTCCTGGCTTGTTACAGGTATTAATCTGGAACTTGAAAAGGTTGGCCGATGAGATAGTTGTCCTGGCTGGTTATAGGTATTGATCTCTGACCTGAGAAAGAAAAATAGTTTTCCTGGCTTGTTACAGGTATTAATTTTCAATCTCTTCGTGCAGGTGGTTTTCCTGTCTGGTTTCAGGTATTAACCTACAATCAGTCGTCCACAGAATTTTCCTGGCTTGTTACAGGTATTCATCTGGAACTTAAGAAGGTTGGTCAAGGAGATACTGTCCTGGCTGGTTTCAGGTATTAATCTCTGACCTGAGAAAGAAAAATAGTTTTCCTGGCTTGTTACAGGTATTGATCTTCAATCTCTTCATGTAGATAACTTTCCTGGCTTGTTACAGGTATTGATCTACAATCAGTCGTCCACAAAATTTTCCTGGCTTGTTACAGGTATTAAACTGGGACTTAAGAAGGTCGATGGTAGCCATCTTATGATTGACCTTTTCCTGAAAAAGGCAAAACATTAGTTGTATGCAATGTCATGATGTATGAAATGCATGATGTCATGATGTTCTAAAAAATAAATGAGATCATGTCGTATGCACTTTATCATGTATGTAAATAGGAGGTATGAAATGTGAAATGTTTATGAATGTATTTTCGTTTGGGAAAATAAATCCTTGACAAATGTCGGGGAGTTTGTTAACTCCTGGACTGCTGTTGAAGAGTCTGGTTGAATTCTTCGTTTCCACTGGGGATGATGCACGAAGATGGTTGCAAGAATAAACCTGTAGGAGAAGATAACTCTGTTGGGGAATAAACTTGATGAAGAGATTACTCTGCGGGGAATTACTCTGTGGGGAAGAGATACTTTGTTGAGATTTCAACGACAACTCCGCTGGGGATTCCGTTGATAAGCTCTGTTGGGGATTTTGATGATGAACTTCGCTGGGGATAGAAATAACTTCGCTAGAGATGACCTTTCAGTTACAAGTTGCTGAGGATAACCCAGTTAAACTCTTGTGGGGATAACCTCTGAATATGGCTGGGGAGATACATTTGTACTCTGCAGGGGATAAGCTTCCAGAATCTACTGGGGAAGATGATTCAACTCTGGCGGGGAAGCTTTTTTATACTGCGCTGGGAAATGGCTCCACTGGGGGTATTGTGTATTCCGCCGGGGAACATTCTTATACTCTGTTGAGGAATATTAAGACTGCCGGGGATGCTCTCTATGCTTGTTGGAGGATATCTTTATACTCCGCTGGGGAATGTTAAGACCTTCTGGGAATATCGAGCCTTTTCGGGACTGATGGTAGACCAACTCTGCTTGAGGAGAGTATTGCTGATTCGTTCATAGTTGCAAGTCTCAGTGGGGAGAGCTTCCCTTACTGTCTTACTCTGCGGGGAATGGAGGTATCTTGGTCATATTCTTCAGCTGAACCTACCTTGGTACCTTGGTGGACAAAGCAACTAGACCTCTTAGACAATTCTTATTGCCCCTACTTTCTGATATCACCCGTAATTAGTCCTTTGTTTCGCATGCAAATATTTATGAGCGGCAATTAATGTCAAATGCATATATCAAAAAGTGAACATTGGACGTTCTTTGCAAAACAAAACAGATAAAGGAAAAAAACAATTTGCAATTTGTCTGAAAAATGAACTTGTATTGATTTTGAAGTTTGCCTGTAAATAGGCATTTTGTACAAGAGGCTGACGTCCTAGTAAGAGAACGCCGCCGAGCAAATAGAATTTATACAATTTGTAAAAAGAAAACAAAACAGCTATGTGAATAATCCCATTGGGTTCCAACTCTGCTATCGCCTTTATATCTTCAAGCATCTCATCACTTTGCTGCTTAGTTGAAGATGAATCTGATTAACCGGTGTCGTCTGAGCCTGATAGTTGATACCAAAGTCTGGATGCAGGGTGATCCAATGAGACATAGTGTTACGCTTATCCCTAACTTTTGCCTGGACTGCCCTTTCGGGTTTTCAGTCCACCGGGATACCCATTTTTGCCCAAGCCGCCTTTTCAGGTTTTCGACTTGCCGGGTGTACAAATTTTTATTTTCATCCCTTATTTTTGTCCGAACCCTTTTGGTTCGCCGGGAAGCTTATTTTTGCCTAGGCCAGTCAACCTAGCGGGTCTTTAATTATGCGTAGTATCTTTTCACTATGTCTGCATTGACGGGGTGAGGAAGGTCGTCACCATCCATGGTGGTTAGAAACACCGCTCCTCCTGAGAAGATGTTCTTAACCATAAATGGCCCTTTGTACGTAGGGGTCCATTTGCCCCTGGGATCACCTTGAGGTAAAATAATGTGCTTGATTACCAGGTCCCCGACTTGATACTCTTGTCGTCTAACTTTCTTATTAAATGCCTTGATCATCCGTTTTTGGTACGTCTGACCATGGCAAATAGCAGTGAGTTTCTTTTTGTCGATTAGGTTCAGTTGATCAAGCCGGGTCTGGATCCAGTCGTCTTCGCTTAAACCCGCATCCTTCATGATCCGGAGAGAGGGTATCTGAACTTCAATGGGCAGGACTGCCTCCAGGCCGTATACCAAGGAGTAGGGTGTTTCCCCTGTTGACGTCCGTGCTGAGGTACGGTACCCGTGAAGAGCAAATGGTAACATTTCGTGCCAGTCTTTGTAGGTCACTGTCATCTTCTGCACAATTTTCTTAATGTTCTTATTAGCTGCTTCTACAGCCCCATTCATCTTCGGCCGGTAGGGAGAAGAATTGTGGTGCTGTATCTTGAATTGCTCGCAGAGCTCAGTGATCATCTTGTTGTTAAGATTGGTACCATTATCCGTAATGATCCTCTCTGGTACACCGTATCGACAGATCAGGTTGTGCCGAATGAACCGTGCCACGACGTTCTTGGTTACGGTGGCAAAGGTAGCTGCTTAAACCCACTTCGTAAAGTAATCAATCACTACCAGGATGAACCGATTCCCATTGGATGTCGTAGGTCTGATCTCACCGATCATATCAATGCCCCATATTGCAAAAGGCCAAGGTGCTGTCAAGACGTTTAAAGGAACCGGAGGAATGTACGCTTTATCAGCATAGACCTGGCACTTGTGACATGTCCGAGAATGCTGATAACAGTCGGCTTCCATTGTTGACCAGTAATATCCTTCCCGAAGGATTTTCTTTGCCATGGTATGTCCACTAGAATGCGTTCCGAAGGTACCTTCATGCAGCTCTGCCATGATCCTTTCTGCTTCAATCTTATCCACACAACGCAGTAAGGTTGAATCATGGTTTCGTTTGTAAAGAATGCCATTGCTGATGAAGAACTTTGCCGCGAACCTTCTCAGAAACTTCTTGTCATTAACGGACGCGCCCTCGGGGTATTCTTGAGCTTCAAGGTACCTCTTTACTTCATGATACCAAGGCTTTTCTGTTACCTCTTCGGTCTCAAGATCACAACAATATGCAGGTTCATCCACTTTCCAAATAATGATCCGGGGAGCCTCGTTGTCCCACTTGACTTTGAACATAGAAGACATCGTAGCTAGCGCGTCCGCCAATTGATTCTCCTATCTTGGGAAATGTTCAAAGGTTATCTCCTCGAAATGGGGAAGCAACGTCAACACTTACTCCTTGTAAGGAATAAGATTTGGGTGTTTCGTATCCCACTCGCCTTTGATCTGACTGATCATGAGAGCGGAATCTCCGAATACACTCAGAAACTTGATCCTTAGGTCAATTGCAGCTCGAAGACCCATGATGCAGGCTTCATACTCCGCCATGTTGTTGGTGCAGTTGAAACATAGTCAGGCGGTAAGTGGAGTATGTGAGCCTTTAGGAGATATGATCACAGCGCCAATGCCATTACCCAAAGCGTTTGAGGCTCCATCAAAGTGCATAGACCATCGGGATCCTTCCTCAGGTCCTTCATCCGGTCCAGGTATCTCGCAATCGGTCACTACCATGATATTCTCGTCTGGAAATTCAAAGTTCATAGACTGGTAGTCATCCACTGCCTGATGTGCCAAATGGTCTGCCAACACACTTCCCTTGATTGCTTTTTGAGTCGTGTACTGGATGTCATACTCGGTCAAGATCATCTGCCATCTTGCTATTCTTCCGGACAAGGCAGGCTTTTCGAAGATATACTTGATTGGATCCATTTTTGAAATCAATAGAGTAGTGTGAGTCAGCATATACTGTCTTAGCCGGCGAGCAGCCCATGCCAAAGCACAACAAGTTTTCTCAAGCAGTGAGTATCGGGTCTCACAGTCGGTAAACTTTTTGCTAAGGTAATAAATAGCGTGCTCTTTTCGGCCAGACTCGTCATGCTGACCCAGCACACACCCCACTGAATTGTCAAGTACTATCAAGTATAAGATTAGAGGTCTCCCTTCAACTGGTGGCATTAGAATGGGTGGCTCCTGGAGATACTCTTTGATTCTTTCGAAAGCGGCCTGGCATTCATCGTTCCAACGTACCACTTGATCTTTCTTCAGTAGCTTGAAGATTGGTTCACAAGTAGCAGTTAAATGTGAGATGAATCGGGCAATGTAGTTCAATCGTCCTAGAAAGCCTCTGACCTCTTTCTCTGTCTTGGGAGCTGGCATCTCTTGTATAGCTTTCACCTTGGCAGGGTCCACTTGAATACCTTTGTCGCTCACGACGAAGCCTAGCAATTTACCGGACCTCACCCCGAAGGTGCACTTGTTCGGGTTCAACCTCAATTTGTACAACTTCAACCGGTCAAACAGCTTCTGTAGATGGTCAAGGTGTTCCTCCTCAGTTTGGGACCTCGCAATCATATCATCGACGTATACTTCAATCTCATGATGGATCATATCATGAAACAAAGCAACCATGGCACGCTGATATGTTGCCCCAACATTTTTCAACCCAAAAGGCATGACCTTGTAGCAAAAGGTACCCCACGGAGTAACAAAAGTGGTCTTCTCCATGTCTTCGGGAGCCATCTTTATCTGATTATAACCGGAGAAACCGTCCATAAAGGAGAATACCTTGTGCTGAGCAGTATTGTCGACCAGAACGTCGATGTGAGGCAGAGGGAAGTCATCCTTAGGGCTTGCCCTGTTCAAATCCCTGTAGTCAACACACATTCGGACCTTACCATCTTTCTTCGGCACTGGAACCACATTGGCGACCCACTGAGGATAAGAAGTCACTGCTAGAAAACTGGCGTCAAATTGTTTCATAACTTCGGTCTTGATTTTCTCGGACATCTCTGGGCGCATACGGCGAACCTTCTGTTTTACCGGAGGGCATTCTTCCTTGGTAGGCAGGCGATGAACCACAATGTCGGTATCCAACCCAGGCATATCTTCGTAAGACCAGGCAAAGATTTCCACGTAGTCATGCAGCATCTGAATCAACCGTTGTTTCACACTAAGCTCCAAATTTGCACCGATCTTGACTTCCTTTTTGTCTGTCTCAGTACCCAGATTCACTGTTTCCACTAGCTCTTCATGTGGCTGAATGGCCCTCTCTTCCTGGAGTAATAGTCTTGCAAGCTCACCCGGCACTTCGCAATCATCTTCACCTTCGTCTTCGGCCAAGTTGATCAGATTTTCGAAGTCATAACTGGCAGTAGCAGAGCCGTTACCAGTGAGATCCAGAGTGGATTGAGACCTGTATATGTGAGTGTGTGTAAATAGCTGTTTTGCAATATATAATAAAGAAAGACAGGGAGCGCAAGATTTGAAATGCAAAAAACGTCCAATGCTTTTATTAATGATATATGAAAATGGCACACAAAAGCCCTCACAAATGAAGCCACGGTGCCCCGGGTAAGACACCGGGCCATAAAGTTTCACAATATTGTCTGTTACAAATTCAAAACAAAAGAGTTCATTAATGAGTAACAAAAGTAATAGGGACGAAGTCCTTTGCTGTCCAGTTGTTTGGTCCACCGTTGGTCGTAGGGTAGATCCAGCTGTCGAATTCAGATTCCTCCACGTCATCTTCGATGGCATTTACCCCCGAGTTGCTAATGAACACAAGAGGTCTTCCAATCCTTGCACTACGAACAACCCTTTGAGTTTCTGCAGTGAAACCCAAACCAAACTTGTTAGTCTTCTGAATGAAATCAGGAATTCAGCCCCAGTTTGCATACTCACCCTTCTCAATAACAGCCCGGGCATCCTTTAAGGAAGCCATCTTCAATGGAGAATCTTCAACCACAGTCTCAGCTGATGCCAGTGTCTGAGGAACCTCTTCAAAGTGTTGAAATGGGGTCTCAATGAACTCCCCATCCATTTCTATGTACCGGAACGAGTTGAGGTGGCTGACCATGTACTCTTCCTCCCCCTGTACTGTCACAATCTTCCCTCTGACCGGGTACTTCAGCTTCTGATGGAGTGTGGAGGTCACAGCTCCAGCTTTATGGATCCATGGACGACCCAACAAACAAGCATAGGACGGTCGAATGTCCATCACGTAGAATGTAGAATCGAAGACCTGAGAACTAACTCTAATTGGAATATCGACTTCACCATGCACCATCCTTTTAGACCCATCAAAGGCCCAGACAACAATGTTACTTGGCTTTAGCTCCAGCCCTTCGCAATCCAACCTGTCTAGAGCTTTCTTGGGCAAGACGTTCAATGAGGAACCAGTGTCAACCAACACATGTGCAAGAGTAGTGCCCCTGCATTCAATGGAGACATGCAGGGCATCGTTATGGTTCTTCCCTTTAGCAGTCAGATCAGCGTCGGAGAAACCCAAACCATTATCAGCAGTTAAGTTGGCCACACAATCGGTAAACTGATCAGCTGATGTTTCTTGTGGCACGTGGGCCGTCTTCAGGAAGGTAATCAGAGCCTTGGCATGGGCCTCTGAACACAACAACAGTGATAACATAGAAATCTTGGAGGGGGTTTGCCCCAGCTGCTCAACTACATTATAATCACTCTTCTTGATGATCTTCAGAATCTCTTCCATCTCCTGTTTGGAAGCTTCAACATTGATGGTCTTTGGTGCCTCCGTCTGGGCAGGCATATCAGTGGTGATCCCTTTGCCCCGAGCGTCAGATAACTCGGCGATAGGGGTAGAACTAAGAACTTGATCAGGAATGGCATTAGGCACACTTGCAGGTGTGATGACAATAGGTCTCCGGACAGTTGGTGGCGCAATATCGGGTGAGAAAAGTCTACCACTGCGGGTGACTTTAGCAGGCCCGGTAATGTTGCTGACGCCGGTATTAGTATCAAACTCTTGCTTAACTCCAAGCATATAAACATCTGCCCCATAGTGCCAAGGGACAGCTTTGTCAGAGGTGTAGGGAATAGGCCCCGGAACAATGATGATTATGGGTGCAATCTTCTGAACAGGCGTAATTCTGACGGGCTTCCTCGAGGGAGCCTTGGGAGAATTGTTGAAAATGGTAATAATGGAAACTTCTTCGGTAGGGGTGGCAGGAACAATAATCTTCTCAAACAGGATTTCCTTGTTATCCATCAGGTTTTGGATGCCTGACTTCAAAGATGGGCAACCAGTAGATGAAGCAGAACACAGATGGCAACCCTCACTACATCCCGGAAATAAACCGGCTAGCAATAGGTTCCTCTTGACGGTCATCAGCGGGGTAACAATATCATCCACAGAGGCTACAAACAAGTCTTCCTCTACAGCATTTACTCCATGTTTGGGCATGGGAGCAGTCACAACATTAGGCCTCTCGGGCGCCTCGAACTCAATTTCCTTTGCATCGATTAGGTCCTGAACCTTATTCTTCAAAGCCCAACAATCATCTGTATTATGCCCCGGGCTGTCAGAGTGATAAGCGCAGCGGGCGTTAGGATTGTACTTTGGGGACGTTGTGTTTGAAATCTCCGGAGCTTCTTTTAGAGTCACCAGATTGGTCGTCAGTAACTGCGGCAATATCTGAGACAAGGTCATGCTGAGACGAGTGAACTGCCTTCAAGGTCTCTCGCCCCTTTGTTGGTTGTGATGCTGAGGAGCACCAGCAGGTTTTGAAATGACCACCGCGTTGACAGCTTGGCGGTGTTCCGGTCTATTCTGTCTTCTTGAACCGTAGACAACACTGGATTCTTTCTTGAACGGCTTCTTCTCAGTGCTCGATGAGGCACCCTTCTGTATCTTCCCAGCCTTGATACCATATTCAATCCTCTCACCAGTCAAGATAAGGTCTGTAAACCCAGCTGAAGAGTTTCCAATCAAATGGTTAAAGAATGGACCAGACAGGGTCCCTAAAAATATATCAACCAGTTCACGATCAGTTAAAGGTGGTTGCACCCTTCCAGCAAGGTCTCTCCATTTTTGAGCATACTCTTTAAATCCTTCACCCGTCCCTATTGACATACCCTGGAGTTGGGTACGCGTAGGAGCGAGGTCAGAATTATATTGATACTGCTTATAGAACGCAGTAGCCAAATCTTCCCAGTTACGGATACTGGCTCCATCCAGCTGATAGAACCACTCAAGTTGAGTCCCTGAAAGACTGTCCTGAAAGAAATGGATCCACAAATTTTTATCAGCTGTGTAAGGCTGGATCTTCCTTACATATGACCGGAGGTGCAGCTTTGGGCAGGAGGCTCCGTCATATTTGTCAAAGGCAGGTGCCTTAAACTTATGGGGAATCACCACCCCAGAGGATAAACCTAGGTCTCCGAAGTCCAGCCCGTGCATGTTCTGTATCTCCATAGCGCTCAAGCGGTCCTCCAACTATTTGTACCTATCCTCAGCAGGAGGATACTGTTCTTCATCATAATCCGTCTCGTTGTCGGAGACTACGGGGCTAGGAACCCTTCTCTCTTGTGGACTGTCTTTCTCTACAGATGAGGTGGTCAGATCAACCTCATTCTGCAGTCCATTTCCAAACCTGCGTCCAGTGTTGAACAAGACGGTCCTCTTCTTCTTCTTCTTCCTCTCTTTCAGAATCAGGGTCTTCAAATCCTGTTGACCTTTGGCTAGGCTCATAACCAACTCTTGGAACTGGGCATTCTGGGCCTGGAGGGCCTTGATAGCTTGCTCAGTGGAAGGTTCAGTAGACATGATAATTGCTGAAATAAACAGCGAAGAAGATAAGCGACCTGTAAAAAGGGTACCTGTTTATGCAGTGCATGCGATGAAATGCGTATGATTTATGTTTTCAAAGACAATTGGGATTCAAATTTGTAGACAAGAAAGGAAACACACTTTATTAGATTTAACTTCAGAATTTAAACTGTTCAACAAATTTCCATTAGGCGTTACAAGAATGGAAATACTGAAAAATAAATAAAACCGTAAAAGAAATCATCAAAGGTCCATCAATGCTCCCATGGCCTCTTCTTCTCAGTATGGATATAATCATTCAGGATCCGCTCGTCCTCCAATTTCTTAGTCAGCTTCTGGATCTTCTGTTCTTGTTCATTGAACCTCTCCCGATAAGAGTCCCGTTCTTCCTGCAGTTGCGCCCAGGACCTCTTTAGTGTGCCAACATCAGTGGGTGTATGAGGATGGAGAATAGTTGGAGGAACCCCGTCTTTATCAGCAATTTCAAGAATAATAGGCCTGACAGCTTCGTACGGAATACCTAACCTCTGGGCACGGATGCGGACCCATCTGAAATATGACTCTATTGGCAGAGAAGTCTTTGGTCCCAACTCAAGTGGGTCAGATTTGTGAACTCTATCCCAAGCCCTGATGAATCTACGATGCAGCTCGTCGCTATCTACCTGAAAATCAAAGACGATATGAGGTATCAACATCTCATGAGGCCCTTCTCTTCTGGCTCTTCCAAACTGACGGAGAGCTAAACATGGGTTATAAGAGATTCCTCCACGGGTTCCGATCAATGGAACATTAGGATACTCTCCACAACGATCAATGACGGCCACCTCATCTAAGCCTCTGAGAGTCCAAATAATGTCATTGTTATTAAGAGACATTATCCTATGAGCCCAGCCCCTTCCTTCTTTGTTCTTCAGTACAGATTTAGGGAGGTGCGAAATAAACCACCTCGACAATAAAGGAGCACAGCACATCAAAGTTCCCCATTTTCGGGCAGTACGAGTATAGAGCTGATGAAGGATATCACCCAAGAGAGTGGGTACAGGGTTCCGAGAGATGAAGATCCTTATGGCATTAATATCAACAAAGGTGTCAGGATTTGGGAACAATACCAGACCATAAATTAAGAGAGCCAGAATGTCTTCGTACGCTTTGAAGTCTAAGTCATTCCAGAAACAATTAGCTTTGCCAACCAGAAACTTAGCCAAAAAACCCTTAACTCCACTTCTAGTCTCCCAATTAGCCATTACTTCTTCTTTGGTCAAGTGAAGGGCTGCAACAATCTCTTCAGGCCTGAGAGTCTTTTCCCAACCGGTAAATGGAGTCTGCTCCAAAACAGAGATACCAAGCAACTCAGAGAATTCTTCCAGGGTAGGGACCAGCTGGAAGTCTTGAAAGGTGAAGCAATGGTATAGCGGATCATAAAACTGGACCAAGACACTCATCATTTGTTGGTCCCACTTTGAGGTGACTAAACCGAGAAGAGAACCATGCCTCCTGATGAAGGAAGTAGTGTTTGGAATCCTGTCAACCAATTCTTTAAGCAAAGTAGGTGGTTGAACAAAGTTAAGCCGGATAGTATTCCTACGCATGAGCATCATGATGTCCTATAAAACAGAGCAAAGATGAAACCTTCTCGTCTTTGAAATGGGTTAGTCCTTATGCAAGATGTATGCAATGTTATGATGTTATGATGTCATGGTAAAAGAACACCACAAGTATTCACAAAAGTCAAACATGGTAAAGGCACACAAGTCACACAAAAGAGCCCTTAGATTTCAGGCTGGCATGAAGTTTAGGTACTACCCTCTTTCAGTTTCAGTTGGTTAAGACCTGTCCTAAAAATAGTAACCGGGTTCTAGAGGATCTCAATATCACTGACTACCCTCAATCGGTCATAATTCCAGTTTGGCAACCTTTTCTTGCGGCTGGAACCATCGCGAGAGTTTAGTCTCAATGAGTGTAGCATACTGCTACTGTTCTATGGCCAAGTTGGTCAATTTAAGGTTCTAAGGTCAGTTGGTGCTTAATGACTCCTCAGAAGACCCATATTCTCCTCGTTCCAACACAAGGGATATCGGTACAGACCAAGGTGTCACACCAACGTAGCTACTGCTTCATCCCTGTCGGTCTACGCCAGACAGATCCCTCACAGTTTATTGCTACTTACCTAAAAAAGGGTACCCCCAGATCCGGGTTAGGATCTATAAAACTCCGATACGAGCCCACAAAATTTTAAAGCATACAAAGCATACAATTGAAAACACAAGTGATCTAATCCTAAGGTACACCTCACTTATAAGTATCCCCAGCAGAGTCGCCAGTTCTGTGATCGGTGGGAATAGAACTGACTGTTTTGGAATGCTGGTTCGCGTTTGCGTTTGTTTTTGCAAAATGTTGCGGTAAGCAAGAGTCGCCACCGTCTTTTATTTTATCCAACAAGGAAAGGACAAAAGCACAGAAAAATTCCTTTTCGAGATGTTTCTCGGGTTCGGGAGGTAGATTATAGAAAGGGAAGGTGTTAGCACCCTTTATATCCGTGGTTATCCACGGGCTCTTAGGTACTTGCTCACTGTGTTTTCAAAAAGTTTTGCTTTTCTTGTGTTCGTGGGTTTTGAAAAAAAGTTTTGTTTGAAAACTCCGATTTAACTCTTGTTTCTGTCCTCAAGAGTGTATGAAGTGTTGTTGAAAACTTTGTTTGAAAAGTGTAAGTGCGAAAATTTTGTTTTGTTTTGAAAGAGCAAGTACCCAAGAACCTCTACCTACTCAAAAGGAATTAAGCTGTGTAAATGTCCTTTAGACAATACTATCCCGCTATTGAGGAGTAGGTAGCACCGTCGTTGGAGTTTTCGGGTCAATTCGATTAAGGGACATGTGGTCACTAAAGCAATGTTAGGACGCCTTAGCGGTAACCCTAATGTCTTAGATCATTTTTTTTATCGAGGCGATCGTATCGAGGCAACTTTGATCTTTAGATAGGAGGGCGACCTCTAAAACTTCCTATACTTAATGACCACGTCGAGGCAACCAAGTTAGGCGTACCCTAGGAGTGGCATGTGCAAGTGTGTCAATTTTCAGTTATGTTATCTTTACATGTCATGGTGAGCTACGGTTGATTTTAATTTAAGATAGATCTTGTCATGCATAGCCTAGTTAGCATACATCTAGCATTTAGTAGTTGCGGAAAATAAAACTAAGCTATTACAAGGCGTCAGGTATTTACATCGCCAAAAACAAACCCTTGAAAAGTAAAATGCGGAAAAGTAAATAAAAGCGATAAAAAGTCCTAAGTCCAAAACTATTACATCCTCGGAGCAATTACAATTATATGCATCAAACAATAATAAAAAAATAATCATACGCGCGAGAGAAATTGAATCGGAGAGTTTTTAGGGTTTTGACCCTTTTTTTGGAAAGAAAGAGATTTTTTTAAATTAAACCTAAACTAATTAATTAATTAAATAAAAAGAGAAATATTTTTGGGTTTTTTGAATGTTTAAGGAAATAAAAAAAATAAAATGATTAAATATATTAAAAACCTAATTCTACACCAATTTTAATTTGTTGCAAAAATATTAAAATTATGCCTAATTAAACTAAACAAATTATGTTAATATTTATTTACAAAATAAACTAATTAAATTTAATAAATAAAAATATTATATTTTTTATGTTTTCTGAATTTTTTATAAAAAGGGGTTAATTTGTTAATTGGTTAATTAAAATAATAATAATAAAAATGATTAAATGAAAGAAAAAATAATTAAAAAAAGGGAAAGAAATAAACTCATGAAGGGGGTGTTGGGCCCAATTTTGAGGTGCAATCTGCAATTTTCCAGGCCCATTATGCTTCAGCCTCGTTGACCCTTGTGATTCCCTGCCTGCTCATTGACCAAGGCGTATGGTGGATGCTCCAATCTGGCCTTTAGATCTTGGCCTGAAGCCACTTGGCGTATTGAGATTTGAAGAGTATGGTGGACCTCCCTTTGCAAACTGCACTTGAATACCTGAGGAAGAAAAATAACAAGGTTTTGGGGGACCTGGGATTCGAACCCAGGTCCCAATACTCATTGGCCAGCGTCCCAACCACCTGCATCTTTTTGTTATTGGAATAATAAGCAATTATTATATATGAAAACCATCAAAATGCTGTAAATAAAAAAAATAAAACGCGCGCTTTTCAAATAGGCCAATGGGAGAGCGACGTGTGGTCGTCTTCTTCCCCAAACCCTGTATTTTTTTCCTGCGGATTTGATTCCGTATCAAAATCCGTGGCCTATTTCTAAAATCCACCCTAGGCTATGAAAATGCCATCTAAGGCCATGGCTGACCTCGTCTCTGCCTCCTGATCACTCCTATACCAATTATTGTGGCCAATTTTCCCTGTATCAAAAACACCTAAAAAGCAAGCATATGAACCCTAGAATCGGGCATCACAATACAGGGCATAAACACAAAATTGAATATTGCAGTCATGTTAGAAATAAAATAATAAACATGAATATGCCAATGTTTTGAAGAAAAAATGCAAGAATTGGAAGTTGGGATTCCATGTTCAGAGGTCCATTCGTGATGACTTACAGTGCGCTGTAGGTGATGAAAAGGCCTGGTTTTTATTCCATTCGCTTCAGGGGATGGCAGTCAAGCACTCTACGTTGAGTTTCTTGATTGAAACAAGCTTTAACCAAGAATTCGATTTCTCTCCTTTTTACCTTTTTTTTAGTTTTGGTATGGCCGTTTTAACAGAGCTTAGGTCGTGAATTAGGTTTTGTGCTGCTTGTGTATGTATAAGGCAATGATTTTAGGTCAAGAGTTGGGCCAATATCCATGTACACTCAAGGTTTAGGATTTGATTTTGTCACCATTGAAAAGCTTTCCAAATATGGCCAAATCTGAGATTTTGTGTACAAATAAGCCTTAGCACGAGTTGGTTGGTTGTCACATGATGTTTGCAAGCTGTACAAATCACAAAGATCCCTTTTCAATAATTTTTGGATTTTATTTGATTTAATATTGATTAATAATGAATTAAATCAATAAAAATGAAATAAAATAGAAAAATAAAAGTTTGGTCATGAAATTAAGCATGGGACACCTGTGTGGAAAGACAAGACTAAATCAAGTGGAAAAAGTGGGCCCTTTTGTCAAAAATTGGAGTTTTGAGGATAGTTGACTTTTGGCAATTTTGGAAAAATGCCCAACTTCAACAATGCATAACTTCTTCAATTTTGAACTTTTGGAGGTGTTATTGGACTTTTTAGAAACCTTGAGATGTCCTATAATTAACCCTTTTGGTTTCATCTCATTTTGATCTTCCATTATCAAGTTATAAGCTTTGGAACAAAAGGTGTTTTTGTTGACTTTCAAAAATGACCTATAATGTCCAAATTTGTAACTTCTTGTGAGTGAATTTTCTGATCTTGGGGTGTGAAGATGGATTGTAGGGAATTGGATCCTCTTCAAAATGAGCTTTGGAGGGGTCATTTCTCATAAAGTATGAGAAAGTTATGCTTGGTCAAAGTTGAGTTGACTTTTCCTACAAAACCCTAATTTAGCAACTTTTGAATCTTGATGAAGCAATCCTTGATGAATCATGATAAAACCTTGATCAAATGATGAATTATCCTTCAAAATGAGAATGTTGATCAACGGACATAATTTTGACAGGCTTCCTCGGGGGAGCCTTAGTAGGATTGTTGAAAATTGTGGCGACAGATACTTCTTCAGTGGGAACAATAGGAACAGCGGTCTTCTTGAACAATATTTCTTTGCTATCCATCAGGTTTTGGATGCCTGACTTCAGCAAAGGACAACCAGTAGGGGAAACGGCACACAAAAGGCAACCCTTGCTACAACCCGGAAATAAACCGGCTAGCAACAGGTTCCTCTTAACAGTCAATAGAGGGGTAGCAACATCATCCACAGAAATGGCATACAGGTCTTCCTCAATGGCATTCACTCCATGCTGGGGCATAGGAGCAGTCACAACGTTGGGCCTCTCGGGTGCCTCAAACTGTATTTCCTTCGCATCAATAAGGTCCTGAACCTTATTTCTTAGGGCCCAACAATCATCAGTAGAATGCCCCGGGCTATCAGAGTGATAAGCACAGCGGGCATTTGGATTATACTTCGGAGAGGTTGTGTTTACCACCTTTGGAGCCTCTTTGACGGTCACCAAGTTGGTCGATAGCAGTTGCGGCAAGATCTGTGACAAAGTCATACTAAGCCGAGTATATTCTCTTCTGGGTCTCTCACCCCTTGGTTGGTTAGGTTGCCGAGGAGCGGCAACAGGCTTTGCAATTACCACCGCGTTGACAGCTTGGCGGTGTTCCGGTTTGTTTTGCCTTCTAGGCCCATACACAGCACTGGCTTCCTTTTTGAAAGGCTTCTTCTCAGAACTTGAGGACGCACCTTTCTGTATTTTCCCTAATTTCATACCAGCCTCTATCCTTTCCCCAGTCAGAATGAGGTCTGTAAACCCTGCAGACGAATTGCCAATGAGATGATTGAAGAATGGCCCAGATAGGGTCCCTAAGAACATGTCTACTAGTTCACGGTCGGTTAGT
The DNA here is from genome assembly GCA_948472305.1 of Vicia faba. Classification (NCBI taxonomy): domain Eukaryota; kingdom Viridiplantae; phylum Streptophyta; class Magnoliopsida; order Fabales; family Fabaceae; genus Vicia; species Vicia faba. Next base: position 1,444,726,280 of record OX451735.1, on the reverse strand, counting down.
GGTGGCTGCACCCTGCCAGCCAGGTCCCTCCACTTCTGCGCATACTCTTTAAAACCTTCTCCCGATCCTAGCGACATACCCTGGAGTTGGGTACGTGTAGGAGCGAGGTCGGCATTATACTGATACTGCTTGTAAAAATCAGTAGCCAATTCCTCCCAGTTACGAACCTTGGTTCCATCCAGCTGATAGAACCATTCGAGATGAGTCCCTGAAAGACTCTCTTGGAAGAAATAGATCCATAAGTTCTTGTCCACAGCATACGGCTGGATCTTCCGCACATAAGATCTGAGATGTAGCTTAGGACAGGACGCCCCGTCATACTTTGCGAAAGATGGTGCTTTGAACTTGTGTGGGATTACCACACCAGAAGATAGACCCAAGTCTCCGAAATCCAACCCAGGCACCTGTTGAATTTCCATGGCATTCAGACGATCCTCTAACTGCTTGTACTTGTCTTCAGTTGGAGGATACTGCTCCTCATTAAAATCAGTCTCATTGTCCGAGACCACTGGACTAGGAACCCTTCCCCCCTGGGGACTGCCTTTTCCCACAGAAGAACCAGCTTGATCAACCTCATTCTGCAGTGTGTTACCAAACCTCCGGCCAGTGTTGAATAGTACAGTTCTCTTCTTCTTCTTCTTGACCAGCAGAGCCTTCAATTCCTCTTGACCTTGAGCCAAACTCATAATCAGCTCTTGGAACTGGGCGTTTTGAGCCTGAAGGGCCTTGATGGACTGCTCAGTAGATGATTCAGGGTTCATGATGACGAGCTGAAATAAACAGCGAAGAAGATTAAACCACTTGTAAAAAGAGTACCTGTTATGCACATGATGCATGATATGTGTTTATGCAATGCATTCAAGGGTTCGAAAGTTCAAATTTGTTGTAGACAAAAAGGAACACACGTTATCATTAAGAAATAATTGTTCAGTACATCAAGGCCTCATGGGCAAACATTACAAAGTAAGTCAATCCCAAAAGACACTGCGCATCCTCTTTGGAGCTATGTAGGTGTTGAGAGTCTTTTCCTCGTGCAGTAGGAGGGTGAGCTCCAAGACCTTCTTCTTACTAGCATGTAGACTGGTCTCAAGAGAATTTCGTTCTTCCTTAAGCTGGATCCAGCTCTTCTGCATTTCTTCCCAAGATGTAGGCATGTCAGGATGTTGAATGGTGTATGACACCTCTCCTTCCAAAACTGGCTCTTTGATCACAGGGAGAACATGAGGATATGGCATCACTAACTTCTGGGAGCGGGCTCGTACCCACTTGAGATAAGGTTCCAACGGGATGGAGTTCCTATGCCCCAGTGTCTTACTGTCTACCTTGCTGGGCATCCTCCAAGCTCTGATAAATCTCTGGCGAAGTCCTTGGGCATCGTTGTCGAAGTCAAAAACTATGTCAGGAATTAACATGTCATGAGGGTCGTCCCTCCGAGCATAACCAAACTGTCTCCAAGCCAGACACGGGTTGTAAGTAATACCTCCTCTGATTCCGAGTAAAGGAACATTAGGAAACTCCCCGCAACGATCAATGATAGTGACATCTTCTCTGGACCGAGAACACCAATGTATATCTGCATGTGTAAGAGTCATTAATCGTTGTGACCATCTCAAACCCCGCTCATTCTTCAAAACTGATTGTGGATGGTGCGAAATAAACCACCTTCCCAGGAGAGGAGTGCAGCACATAAGAACACCTCTTTTTCTCATGGTTCGAGTGTAACATGAGTGAAGGATGTCCCCAAGCAACGTATGTATAGGATTCATGGACATGAAGATCTGGACAACATTGATATCTATAAGCTGGTCTGGATTAGGGAACAACACCAGTCCATAGACAAGGAGGGCCACAACTTCTTCAAAGGCTTGTAGGTCAAGGGAATTCCAACATTCTTGGGCCTTCTCAAATAGAAACCTGGCCAAGAACCCTTTGATACCACTTCTAACTTCCCAACATCCCTTGATGTCAGATTGTTGTAGGCGTAGTGCTTTAGCAATCTCTTCAAGTTTGGGTTCCTTTTCCATACCGTTGTAAGGTAGCTGACTAAGGAGAGGGATCTTCAGAAGCCGGGAGAACTCTTCCAATGTAGGCACCAGTTGATAATCCAGGAAAGTAAAGCAGTGATGCAGAGGGTCAAAGAACTGGAAGAGGACCTTTATCATATCTTCCTCAATGTTGGTGTTGACCAAACTGATGAGTCTTCCATGCCTCTCACTGAAAGAAGAGCTCTCGGGGATCCTGGAGATAAGCTCCTTAAGCTGAGGAGGGATCCTTACAAGGATGATCTGAATTGTCTTTCTGCAGATAGTTTCCATGTCCTACAAAACAAGAACAAAGATGAAGATTCGAACCCCTGAAATGGTTAGTCAATGCATATGATGCTGTATGATGTTATGATGCTATGATTAAGCACACCACAAGTATTCACAAAAAGCAAACATGGTAAGGCACACAAGTCACACCACAACCCTTAGAGTTTAGGCTAGCATGGGGTCTGGGTATTACCCTCTTGAAGTTGGTGGGCTCAAACCTGTCCTATTAGAAGTAACCGGGTTCTAAGGGTCCCAATATCATTGGATTGCTTTCATTGTTCATCGTTTCGATTTAGCCACTGAACTGGCGACCGAAATATTCCAAGAAAACAACCCTCAATTGAGTGTAGTATCGAGTATCAACCAACCTCGGACTGCACCAAAGTCAGTTATCTCACTACCCTAAAGAGGCCAAGATGGTTCAATTCAGGTTCCTAAGGTCAGTTGATGCTTCACGACACCACGCGGCGGCCCCGTACTCTCCTTGACTGGACTCAAGGGTTACCGGTACTCACCAAAGTGCCACATCAACGTAGCAGACTGCTTCAACCATGTCGGTATACCCCACACAGTTCCCTCACAATCTTGTTGCTACTTTCTAAGAAGGTATCCCCCAGATCCGGGTTAGGATCTATAGAACTCCCAAGACAATCCCACAATAATAAAGCAAACAATTCAGACAATTGAAAACACAAGTGATCTTATTCCTAAGGTACACCTCACTTTAAAGTTTAGTCCCCAGCAGAGTCGCCAGTTCTGTGATCGGTGGATTTAGAACTGACTGTTTAACGCTGGTTCGCAAAATGTCGCGGAAGCAAGAGTCGCCACCGTCTTTTATTTTCTCCAACATGGACAGGACAAAAGCACAGCAAAATTCCTTATGAGATAGTTTCTCGGTTCGGGAGGTAGATTTATAGAAAGGGAAGGTGTTAGCACCCTTTCTATCCGTGGTTATCCACAGGCTCTTAGATACTTGCTCATTTGTGTTTTCAAAAGTGTTTGCTTTTCAAAGTGTGAGTGGGTTTGAAAAAAGTTTCGTTTAAAGATTTCTGAATAACTCTTGTATCTGTCCTCAAGAGTGTTTGAAAAATTGTTTTGAAAGCTTTTTGAAAAGTGTCGGTGTGAAAAGAGTTTTGATTTTGTTTTTGAATAGAGCAAGTATCTATGAGTCATCTACCTACCCTGAGGAATTAGGCTGTGTAAATGTCCTTAAGGTAGTGCCATCCCACCATTGAGAGGTAGGTAGCACCACCGTTGGAGGTGTTCGGGTCAATTCGAGTTTAGGGACAGTGTGGTCACCGAAGCAACGGCTAGGACACCTTAGAAGCTACTCTTATGTCCTTGATCCTTTTTAATCCGAGGCAACCGTTTCGAGGCAACTATTCCGAGGCAACCGTTTCGAGGCAACTTGTTTCGAGGCAACTGGATCATGGACATAAGGACTTACTAAGACATCCTATACTTGACAACCACGTTTCGAAGGCAACAGGTAAGGCGTACCCTAAGAGTGGTGTGTGAATTTGTGTGTTGTTTTCATGTTATGCTTTATCTTTGATCATGGCATCGTGAGCTACGCTTGTTTTTAATTAGCCATACATTCTTTCATGCAAAGTTTAGAATTCAAGAGTGCGGAAATTTAAATGCGGAAAGATAAATCCTACGCTATTACAAGGCGCGGGTCTATACATCGCCAAAATACAAAGACCCGTTTTTAGAAAATGCGGAAAGTAAAAGACCTAATTACTATTACAAGCCTTGAGCAGTTACATAATATTCGAAAGAAAAAGAATAACGTGCGAAAGAATAAAAGTTAGGACGTCCGAGGGTTTTGCCCCTTTTGAAATTAAATTGAATTAAAAGCTAATTAATTATTTAATTAAAGAAAAGAAGAAGATGTTTTTATGTTTTTGGTATTTATGAAATAAAGAAAAGAATTAAAATTAAAGTTAATGAAACCCTAGTTCTAAATTATTTTTAATTGTTAAAGAAAATGTACAAGTTAACCTAATTTACACTAATTAGTTAATGGTTAGAGTTTATTTACAAAAATATTTAGTAATTAATAATAATAATAATGAGAGAAGATTATTTATTTAAGAAAAATATGAAAATGTCAAAAACCCTAATTCACTAAATTAATTATTAAAATTTATTTACAAAAACATTTTAATGGTGAAATTAAATATAATTAAATATATTACAATTTTTGGTTTCTGATTTTTTTATAGAAAATTATTTTATGAAATTAAAGAAAACAATCAAAAACAAATTAAAACAATTTAAAAAGAATTAAAATTGAAAAGAAAAGAAAATTAAAAGATTGCAAACCAGGGGGTTTCAGGCCCAAAGAGAGGTGTTCTTGGAGCAATTTTGGCCCATTGAACAAAAAGCTTGTTTGACTTTTCCAGCTTGAGTGCGTGTGGTTGACTGGGGTACACCCTGGAATTCACGTTATGGCCATTGGATGGGTGAGCATGAGCGCGTGGCAGGCTAACGTGTGAGGATGTATGGTGGAGCGTTGAAGGGATGCTGCATAGAAACACATTATAACAAAATTTATGAATTAAGTGGGGGGACCTGGGAATCGAACCCAGGTCCCTATACCTGCAAGACAACTCATCCACCAACTGAGCTAACGTGTGCGTTTGTAATGTTAGTGGAACACAAATAATATAAAAGAAACAAAAGCTAATGATATGGGACAAACGAAAACGCGCCAGATTTCAAATGCTCCAGTCATCCTAAGCCACGTCCATCTTCTTCCTGGTTTTCCCTGCAATTATAAAACAAATAGCGGGGGTTTTAAACCCCCACTAAATAGCACAATGCATAATAGCGAATAGGCGTACAGGTAACATAAATTAAGCGCGAGGAGATGGTTTGCTTCGTCTTGATGTCACGAATTCATCCACACAGGTTTTAAGGGCCAATTTTACCATATAGGGAAAGCCCTAATTTTCAAGTCCTGGAACCCTAGATATCCTTCAATGGTAGATTTCAGTTTAGGAAGAGTTAGATCAATTAACCTATGCCAATCGCTTCAGAAAGATGTTAGTAGTATAAATCAACAATTAAAACACAGGAATGATGCATGAAATTTAAAAACCGATTATGGAAATGTTTGTGACAAACGCGATGCTATTCTACCAATTCTTGGAGTATGGAGACTGGAAAGTGATTGCAACACGTTCAAAGAAGTCTCAGCAAGGGTTTGGAATAGGTTTTAGGCTTTGAATGATCCTGCAAATACGAAATCAGTTTTCAAAATTTCTCTCAAAAATTGCAACTTTGTTCTATCTTTGTGAGCAGTATTTCGTGTCTGTCTCCATTAGGTTAGGTTGTGCATAAGTATATGAATGAAATTAGGTCAAGAAACCAGCCCAAAGATCCATGAATTTATGTTTTGAATATTTGATTTTTATCACATCTTTTTCAATCTTTTTTCCATGCAAATCTTGCCAAATATGGATGATCTTGTCCCCTTGAGATGATGCACGAAATCTTTTGCATATAATGAACATATTTGCTGCACAAAAAGATTTAAAACCATTATTTGATATTTTTCTCATAATTAAATCTAATTAAATGAATTAATAAGAATAAAAATTCAATTAATTAATTAAAAATAAGAAAATAAATCATTTTTAGCTCAATGGGTCGTGCATATGCTTTGGGTAATGATTCAAGGAAGAATTTGAGGCCCATTAGCATTTTTGAAGCTTTTGAAGTAAAGTTGACTTTTCAAAATTCCCAAAAATTTCCCAACTTCTCCAAGGCATATCTTGCTCAATTTTGAAGCTATGATCATGTTCTTGGACATTTTGGAAAGGTCTTGAAGTCCTCTAACCAATGCCTTTGGTCCCATGTCATTTTGATTTACCAATCTCAAGTTATGGTCTTTGACTTAAAGTGCCTTTTTGTTGACTTTTGAAAATGACCTATAATGTTGAAATTGATAACTTTTTGTGAGAGCATTTCTTGGACTTGAAGTGTGAAGATGAGTTGTAGGAAATGTCATTCTCTTCAAAATTAGCTTTGGATGGGATTTTTCTGATAAACCATGAAGAAGTTATGCCTTGGTCAATTTGCAGTTGACTTTTTCAACTGTCCAAAAATAGAAACTTTTGCATCTTGAGACTTTTTGAGCCATGCTTTGAGAATCATGATCAAGAATTGATCAAATGATGTTTGTGGCTTCAAAATAATATGTTGACCAAAAATTTTGACTTTTGACTGTCAAATGACCATTTTGCCCCTGCAGTTGACTGTGGAGCATCTAGGGTTTTTGACTGTGCAATTTAATGCTGTGAGTCTTGAAACTTGACATATGGATGCTTGACAATGTTTATAGGCATATGGGACTTGATTGGACCCTTGAAAACCTCAATCTCTTTGCAAGAACCAAAACCCTAATTTTGACTGTGTTAGGAGGCAATTGGACTGTGCAACCCTTGAGGGATTTTGAATCATTCTGGAGATTGATCTTGACAAATCTTGAAGAATATGGGAGGGAAAATTTTGGGGTACAACAGTGTACAAATTACAAATGGGGATTGCAAGAAATTAAAATTTAATCATCTATTACAACCATATTGAATTTTGAATAAATAATGTACAAAAATGTGAATGAATATAATGCAAAAGTAATGATATAATCTACAAAAATTGAAGTAAATAATATATAAGACTGTAAAGAAATAATGTATAAGGTATTGAATGAAAAAGAAATGAATTATTTGTTTTGTTAAGAAAAGGTTTTCATCTTAACCTAATAAACTAAAAATAAAATGATTTAAAAAGAAGAGAAATAAATTAACTTAATTTAGAAAAATATTTTTTAGTGTTTTTACGAAAAGATTTTAATATTAACTAAAATAGCATAAAAAATAATTAAAAGAAAACCTAAGTTAAATTTAACTTTGTTTATAAAATGATTTTAACTAAGGTTAATAAAGAAAACATTTTTATATTGTAGAAGAAATGATAAAAATTAATTTAGTAAAATAAAAATATTTTTAATTTAATGAAAATATATTTCTTGTGGTTTTTTGGTTTAGGTAAAATAAATATATAAATGAAAAATAATAAAATATGAAAATAGTTGGATAGGAGGTTGAAAAATAGAAATGGGGGTTAAAAACAATGAAAAGGGCGCTGAGCCCAAACTGTTTTTTTGTAAACAAAAAAAATGGCAGGAAAAGAATGTTGGGCCTGATTGTTCCGAGTAATAGAGGGGGGTGCGTGATGATTAGGGGGTTGGGCCTGGTTACTAAAAAAAAGAAACAAAAGTAAAAATAACAAACAAAATGGGAAAAGTTGTTTCATTTTACAATGATACTCTCTCTCTCTCTCTCTCTCTCTCTCTCTCTCTCTCTCTCTCTCTCTCTCTCTCTCTCTCTCTCTCTCTCTAAAACTAATGCTCTCCCTCGTTCTCTCTGAAATTCACTCGCCTGAGAAGAGAGACGCGCCGTGCCCGAAATCGCCTCATGGCGGTGACGGCGGCGGCGTAGCTCCGATCGTGATTTTTTTTACATCTTCTAGTTCTCCTTTCTCTCCTCTTCACTAATCTGTGAATGGATTTTGCAGATGTTGCCTGGTTATGCATAAATTTAAAAGGGGGAAAACAAAACCCTAGGGTTGGATTCGGCTGAAATAATTTTACCTCGGTGAGATCTTTCCTCTCTCTTCCTCCTTGTTATTTCTGAAGGGTTTGGTTTTCTGGAAAATGATGATAAAAATTGTTTTAGGGTTTTGTTGTTGTTTGCATGCGATTTGTGTTTCTGTTTCGTATATTTTTGATGATGATGAGTTTGGGAAATGGTGGTGTTGGTTGTGTATATGTATGTTTGTATATCTGGTGAGTTGAATTTTGGGTTTTTGATTCGTGTTTCTATATGAACAGAATTTGGTTTTGTTGATTCTGTTTATACTCTTTGCTGGAAAAAATGTTCTCTGTGTTGTACTGGTTTTCTATGAATGGTATATTTTGTGAAAGAAGCTGAAAATGATTTTGAGGGGGGAAAAACAAGTGTTGCTGTTTGTGTATATTTTTTGTGGTGAAAAGAAGCCTCCCCGTATTTTGGACGATGATCTCTTTTATACTGTGAAAACTACTTCCTTCTCTCTGTAAAAGTTTAATACCAACTTGTGAGGAATTGCTTCTTGGACTTGTCACTTTTGCTGATAAATAAACTATTGTCCTTGCCGTACTGGTTACTTGTGCTTGTTTTCTTTTTACTGATTTTGTGGCTTTGTTGGTTTTTAGACTGTGCTTTGTAAAGACTGTACTGTGATGACTTTTCTGAGTTCGTACTTGTTGATAGCTTTTCTGTACTTTGCTGTATTTTATAATAGTTGCTTGTTGGATTTGCTATACCTTGAACTGAATTTCTTCTTTCCTTTACTGTGAACATAACTTGTGATTTGAGATTTGCAGTAAAGTTGTTTTGGCCCATGACATGACTTTACAAATTTTGAGGCTCTTTGATTGTTTGTTGTATTGGTTTTCTGTTGAGACTAATTTCTGATTTGAAGCAACATGAGGCTTTTGCTTGTTGATTTGATATTTTCTGATTTCCTCTTTATCTTTTGTGAACTAAATATTTGAGATTCACAAAAGATTATCCCTAGCCAATGATGTATGATCTTGATTTTCGTGGAACAACATGTATGAGGCTTTTTGTTTTAAACCATGTTGGGCTGAAATCTGTTGGGCTTTTGTACCTGTGTTGGACTTGAAATTATGCTTGCAATATTGTGAACCAAGCTTTGTCTTGTGATTTGAAATCATATCTTTAGGCCAATGATGTATGATCCTGATTTTTTGTGGAATAACATGTATGAGGCTTTTTTGTTTTAAACCATGTTGGGCTGAAATCTGTTGGGCTTTTGTACCTGTGTTGGACTTGAAATTCTGCTTGCACTATTGTGAACCAAGCTTTGTCTTGTGATTTGCAATCAATTGGCCCATGATAAAAATTTACATTGTTTGAGGCTTTAGAACACAAAACCTCCTTTTTCTGAACTCTTGATACTTTGTTCCCCTTTAGGTTTTGTTCTGGCAGCTTGCTGCAGCCTGCCCTGCTGTTTGTCATGTTGCTGACCTGTTTGCTACATTTGTTACAAGTTTTTGGATAGTTTGCAGTATTGTTGTTGCTTGCTTCCTGTTGTAGCCTGTCCTGTTTGCTTGCCCTGTTTGCCTGCCCTGTTTGCTACATTTGTTGTAAGTTTTTGGACAATTTACAGTATTGCTTGTTTGCTGCTTGTTGCAGTTTGTTTGCTGCTTGATGCAGCTTGCTATGCAACTTCCCCTTTAGTATCTGATTCCTAAACCTAAACCCTAATGATGGATTTCTCATATCATTTTATATTTGAAAAGCTTTCTAATCTTCTTTTCTTATTTGTTTCATGAACATGAGGCGTGGGCAGCAAGCGAAAATTGGATGGGTTGCTTGAAGATGAAGCAAATGAAGACTTTGAAGAAATAAAATTTCTCCCTTTTGTAAATGAAACAAATCTTTGTAACTTATTTCATTTGTAGACAAGACGAAATTTGTAATTTCAACTTACTTGCAATGTAATGAACACAATGTCCTTTGAATAAATTTGGTGAAATGAAATTATTGTACCAATCTCAAATTTGAACTTTGAAATTCTTATTTGAATGCTTTGAGTAAAACACCTTGTTTTGGGTAACTTGTATTTCAAGCAATCACCAAAAATGATCAAACAAAACAAACACTTTATACTCCAATCAAACTTCTAAAACAAAATAAATGTTTAAGAATTTAATTCCACTTGATTAACTTGAATCCAAAGACTTATGGTCAAAAAGTCTTAATCTTCAACCCTTGTCCAATGGCTAACTGGTAATCAAAATGAGTTCACATGTCATACTTGATTCAAACGGGACTTCATTGTCTATCAAACATGTTTTAAAAACATTCGTAAGTCTCGTAGAATTAACAAACTTCAGCAAATTGTGTTTTAGAACATTTGAAATTTTGAAAACTCAATTATCTCTGAGAAATACCCAACCCTAATTATTGATTTTCCGCCTAGGAAGAGAATATGACTGATCGGCCTTTGAGCCAATTGAGTGTACGAGAAACCCTAGGATATCATCTTGCATGAAAAAATGGAGGGAAAATTTTGGGGTACAACGGCTGCCATACTCCTTTTACTGCCCGACTATGCTTCAACTGTACCAACAACATGGTGGAGTATGAAGCATGCATCATAGATCTCAAAGCTGCTATCGACCTGAGGATCAAGTTCTTAAACATTTTCGAGGATTCAACCTTGGTTATAAGTCAGATCAAAGGAGAGTGGGATATGAAGCTCCATAATCTCATCCCGTACAAAGAGCACGTGCTGACATTACTTCCACACTTTGAGGAGGTAACCTTTGAACATTTACCACGAGAGGAGAATTAGTTAGCAGATGCGCTAGCTACCATGTCTTCTATGTTCAAGGTCAGGTGGGACAATAAAGCTCCCTGAATCACTATTGAGAGGTTGGATGAACCAGCGTACTACTGTGAGATTGATACTGAAGAGGTAGCAGACAAAACTTAGTTCTATGAAGTAAAGAAGGTATCTCTAGGCTCAAGAGTATCCCGAGGGGGAATCTGTCAATGATAAGAAGTTTTTGAGAAGGTTCGCCGCGAAATTATTTCTCAGTAATGGAATCCTCTACAAGTGCAACCATGACTCTACTTTACTTCAGTGCGTAGACAAGAGCGAAGCAAAAAGGATTATGACAGATTTACATGAAGGTACCTTAGGAACCCACTCAAGTGGACATACCATGGCTAAGAAGATCCTACGGGTATGATACTATTGGTCCACTATGGAAGCAGACTACTATCATCATTCTCGATCTTGTCACAAGTGCCAAATCTATGCTGATAAAGTACATGTACCTCTGGTTCCCTTGAATGTCTTGACGGCTCCTTGGCCCTTTGCAATGTGGGGCATTGACATGATCAGAGAGATTAGACCTACCGCGTCTAATGGACATTGCTTCATCTTGGTGGCTATTGATTACTTCACGAAGTGGGTTGAGGCTGCCTCATTTGCTATCGTTACCAAGAATTTTATGGCACGGTTTATCAAGCATAAACTGGTTTGTCATTATGGTGTCCCAGAGAGAATCATCACAGACAATGGTATGAATCTCAATAACACGATGATCACCAAACTTTGTAAGCAATTCAAGATACAACATCATAACTCTTCTCTCTACCAGCCGAAGATGAATGACACTATCGAAGCTGCTAATAAGAATATCAAGAAGATCATACAGAAGATGATGGTGACATACAAAGACTGGCACGAGATGCTACCATTTTCTCTTCATGGGTGTCACACCTCCGCGCGAACATCGATAGGGGAAACACCCTACTCTCTGATATATGGTATGGAGATTGTCCTGCCTATTAAGGTCCAGATCCCTTATCTAAGGATCATGAAGGATGCAGGTCTGAGTGAAGATGACTGGGTCCAAACTCGACTTGATTAGCTGAATCTGATTCATGAAAAGAGACTTACTGTTGTCTGTCATGGTCAAATGTATCAAAAACGGATGATCAAGGCTTTCAACAAAAAGGTTAGGCGCCAAGCATATCAAGTCGGGGATCTAGTGATCAAGCGCATCATACTGCTGCAAGGTGACCCCAGGGGAAAATGGACCCCCACATACGAAGGGCCATTTGTGATCAAAAACATTTTTTCGGGTGGAGCCATGATTCTGACCACCATGGACGGTGACGACCTTCCTCACCCTGTCAATGTGGACATAGTGAAAAGATAATACACATAAATAATACCCGCTAGGTTGATTGGCCTAGGCAAAAATAAGGGCTTCCCGGCGAACCAAAAGGGTTCGGGCAAAAATTAGGGATGAAAACCAAAAAAAATCTATACACTCGGCAAGTCGAAAACCTGAAAAGGCAGCTTGGGCAAAAAAGGGTATCCCGATGGGCTGAAAACACGAAAGGGAGGTCCAGGCAAAAATTAGGGATGTAAAGCGTATCACTATGTCCCATTGGACCACCTTGCGACCAAACCTCAATATCAACTATCAAGCTCGAACGACACCGATCAATCTCGTCAGCTTCGGACAAGTAGCAAAGTGATTAGACGCTCGAAGACATAACGAAAATAGCAGAATTGAAACTCAATGGGATCATTACACATAGATGTTTTCTTCTCTTTGTACACAATATTGTATAACTTTCATTTTCACAGTGGCGTTCTCTTACTAGAGCGTCAGCTTCCTTGTACAAAAACGCCTGTTACAGCCCAACTTCAGAAATTAATACAAGTCATTTTTACAAAACCATTTGTTTTTATTTTTCTGTTTTGTTTTGCAAAAACGTACAATGATTTATTCTTGACATATGCATTTGAATATGATTGCTATTCACAAATATTCACATAAGAAACAGAAAGACAATTGCTTATAACTTAAGAAACAGGGGCATGGACAACTTTGAAATAAAGTCACCATTACATGCAACCCCGTGACATCTACACTCCCCACAGAGTAGAGGCAACCAAAGATTTGACACCAACTTCCCCAAACAGAGTTACTTTCCCCAACAAAGTTCCTTCAGAGAGCCGACGTCTATATTCCCCAGCCGAATTTTTTAATCGCAAGCGGTTCATAAGGTTTTCTCCCGAGCATAATTTATTTCTCTGAACACAGAAGCTCAATCCCTGACAGAGTTTATTCCTCCACCTACGGAAGTTTATCCCCTGGCGGAGTTTATTTCTCCAAATCGACAAAATCTTCCAGCAAAGCATCTCCTCTCTCAAACAGAGTTATTCCCCCTGCAGAGTTATTCTCAAGCAGAGTCTCTCCCCGGCAGAATATTCACAAACATAAAGGAGTAAATCCACGACATAGTCATCTCCGTTCACCATCCCCAGCGGAAGTAGAAGAACCACTTTTTCTATAACAGTCGGGAATTCAATTTCCAATACTCTCCAGCAGCAATCATGGATTTATTTTCCTAGACTCGGATATGTCACAATAGCATTTCATGTTCATACATCATGACGTGCACATACACATTACGTACAACATACTCTCATTTATTTTGAGAACATCATCACGCAATGCATTTCATGCATCGCATATAATTAATCTTGTACCTTTTCAAGAAAGATGGTTATCATCAACAATTCTAACAGTTCAAGATTAAATCCGTGAAGCTATATACGTCATATCTGCAGACAACTAATGGAAAATCAGTTCCCAAAACCAAACGGGTCAACTAATCTACGTGACCAAATAAAACAGCCTTACTACCCAGGCTTTTATTTTGAAGTAACCCCACTACCCAGGTTCCTTCTCACAGCCCTGCTACCCAGGCTTTTATTTTGAAGTAATCCTACCACCTAGGTTCCTTCTCATAGCCCTACTACCCAGGCTTTTATTTCGAAGTAACCCTACTACCCATGTTCCTTCTCATAGCTCTACTACCCAGGCTTTTATTTCGAAGTAAACCTACTACCTAGGTTCCTTCTCAGAGCCCTGCTACCCAGGATTTTATTTCGAAGTAACCCTATTACACAGGTTCCTTCTCATAGCCCTGCTACCTAGGCTTTTATTTCGAAGTAACCCCACTACCTAGGTTCCTTCTCATAGCCCTACTTCCCAAGCTTTTATTTCGAAGTAACCCTACTACCCAGGTTCCTTCTCATAGCTCTACTACCTAGGCTTTTATTTTGAAGTAACCCTACTACCCAGGTTCCTTCTTATAGCCTTACTACCCAGGCTTTTATTTCGAAGTAACCCTACTATCCAGGTTCCTTCTTATAGCCCTACTTCCCAGGCTTTTATTTCGAAGTAACCCTACTACCCAGGTTCCTTCTCATAGCCCTACTACCCTGGCTTTTATTTCGAAGTAACCCTACTACCCAGGTTCCTTCTCATAGCCTTACTACCCAGGCTTTTATTTCGAAGTAACCCTACTACCCAGGTTCCTTCTCACAGCCCTACAATCCAGGCTTCATTTCAAAGTAACCCTACCACCTAAGTTCCTTCTCATAGCCCTACTATCCAGACTCCTTTTTATGAATTACCTGACGTAGTTTTACATGGACTTGTCCCGAGAAAGCCCTATACAGGCCCCTTCCCTTTCATCTCCGGACAACAGTTTACAACACTATAAAACCTAGACCCAACCAAATGCGGTCGATTTCGTATTCCCTAGTAAGTCATTGTGAAGCCTGGACTCGACCATATAATAGCGCACTTTTGTCTCATCAATAAAGAGTTAGTTCCCCAGTAGAGTAAAGGACAACCAAAGCTCCTAGACTCTATTTCCCAGGACATAAATCGACATTCCCGGACGAAATCCTCCCCAACGGCAGGTATAGGAATTCTCGGAAAGGAATATCTTATGCAACCGATATCTTTTCTGGATGGAATCTTTAAGCCCATCTTTGGCAATTCTCCGTCGCCTTACAAATGGCATCTGTAAGCCCATCCCCAATATTATCGGTCGATATTCACTCTAGACGAGTGCAAATTTTTGGGCACTCTAGTGTTCAATCATCTTCCACCTTCAGATCATGAAAGGCAGACCAACCAATCTACATCCTCAAGTTTAAGAAGATTGAACAGGGGCAGTTATTGTACCCCAAAATTTGCCCTCTCATTTAACTCAAAACATACTCCTAGAGGTCCTCAATTGCTCAAGTTGACTAAGAATTAATCAGACAAATTCTCTCCTAAAGCAATGAACCTCAAACTAGGGTTTCACTCCGCATCAAGATGTTTGAGTTCCAAGGATCCTAAATGGTTTCCATTGCCCTAATATGTCCTCAATATCATATATGCCAAGTTTCATTCCTTGCACAAGAAGTTTGCTCAGTCAACTGCTCAAATGCCCGAAAATCAACTATACTAGGTCAAAAGTCAACTGTGACCCACACACAGTCAAACTTCAAGATTTTTGGTCAACATCACCATTTTAAAGTGATATTCATCATTTGATCAAGGGTTGATCATGATTCCTCAAGGAATGTTGTAACGCCAGTAATTTAATTAATTATTTAATTAAATTATTTTTGAATTATTTGTGAAGTGTGTTATGATGATAGTTGATGTATTGTTGTTATTGGATTTAATTATTCTATTAAGTTGTGGAATAATATTAGAATAATAATATTATTTGATGTGGGCTTAATTTAAGGACTAGAAGTAGTAGAAAGGGGGTGTAGGAGTTTTAAGCCCATTTAGACATAATGAGAATTATATGGTTATTATATTAGTTTTTAAAAATAATAAGGAAAAGAAGAATGCAATAAGAAGAGAAAGAAATAAGGGTTGGAAGATGTTGTACCCCAAAATTTGCCCTCTCATGTCTCAAGGACTCTTAGAATTACTTCAGTCAAGTTTTAAGCCTCAGATCACAATTTTCTAAGAAGAATCATTCAAATTGTCAAAAGGGGGGCAAAATGAGCAAAATTGGAGTTTAAGCTGGAAAAAGTCAACCAGACGCTAAAAAGTCAAACTTTGACTTTTTGACCAAATTTGAGTCCCAAAAATCACATTATGTCAAGACATCCAAAAATATGAAATTTGATCATAAAAAATCAAGAGAATCAAAATCCAACTTTGCAAGACTTTGAAATTTTTCTAAGTATTTTCTATACTTGGTTAATTTCATTTACTTCATGACATCTTTTACTATAATTCCAAATAATTCAAGATGATGCAAGTAATTCAAGTTATTAGAAAGTGGCATTTTTTCAAAATTACAAATTCTAAAACTATGTCTTGTTTGAATTCTCTCAAAAAACCTTGCCACAATATTTTTACCCTTGACATAATGTGTATAAAATATTCCACAAGACCAAATTTGTGTCATGCTACAAATTATACTGTCCAAGTTGAACAAAGTATGTTATGCTACATTGCCACAACACCCCAAAACCGGCTCCATCGTTGCCCTACAAGAAACCTTGTGCTATGCTGCACCAAAAGTATGCATATGATGTCCTATACAGTCCAAAACTGCTCTATGCACTCTGCCCAAACCTGCATCATAACATCCCCAAGATTGCACCAAAATGGCAAAAGAAATTTGTGTGAAGAAAGTATCAAAACAGTAGGCAAAAACAATTCAAAATAACTTATTTTGTTTCCCCCCTAAACCTCACTCAGGGGTCTACAAAAAGAGCAGTCTCATAAGACACAAGAGAGATTTTTTTTCCGGAGGCATGAGATTTGAGAGAGAGAATAGAGATTTATTGACCAGAAAAACAAGTATCCTTTGTAATCTTGACTCATTCATTTTCAAACCAGCACCAGTTCTTATTCAAAAAACAAGACCCTAACCCATTACTCCATCATACAAACTCTCCCTTAAGCCAAACACCTTATCACATACAAAGATTGTCCAAACATAAAAGTAGTCCCTGTAGTGCTATCATCTTCACCCTCAAAACACCAAAAGCAACACAATACAGTTTAACTTAGTTTCAACAACCTGGAGCAACTTCTTGAAGATTTATTAGAGCCATCACAGTGTCCGAAAAACATTCAGATTTAAAATAGCCAGTGCAGCCCAAAGGTAAGTCTTCTTGACTTGATATCTTTTCACACATCATTAATAATTTGTTTTGAAGATGAGATGTAGCATTTTATGATCCTTTTGAACTGTTTATTTTCTTATTGTTTAGGCTTATTTAATCATTTGTTGTTTATGTTTATCCATCATATGCTGTAAACTAACCTATATAGACAAGAAAAACCATGTTTAAGGCAAAAAGATACAGCATGAGTCGACGCGTACTCACATGTGCCGACCCTTTCTAGGTGAAAAAACAGAGTATGAGTCGACACATAGCCTTATGCATCGACTCATACTGTAAAAAATCACCAAAATAGAAACGTGAAAGATGTTTGGGTCGACATATACGTGTTTCGCGTTGATACAAGAAGAAGTATGAGTCGACACATCTCAGTATGCATCGACTCATACTGAGTTTGGTCAGATTTTACAGGGACGAGGAAAAGCTATGTGTCGATGCATAACAGCATGGGTCGACACATAGCAGTTCAAAGTGCATTTTTTCCTTTGTTTTGCACTGTTTTTACATTGTTTTCATTATTATTCGATATGGTTGTAATATTTCAGTTTCCACTTCATACCCGTTGTTAATTTGTACCCCCATCCCCCTAAAGTGATGTAATAGCTTAGGATTTATTTTCCGCATTTTTACTTGCTTTCATATATTGCTAGTAATTAGGATGTATGGCAAGATAAAATGAACAAGTAGATAACCTTTCAAATGCAAGACAAAATGCATGCAAACTAACACACTTGCACACTAGCATCTCTAGGGCAATCTCTTTTTGTTGCCTTTCAGAAAATAGTCATGTCCCTCGAATATGAGACGTTTTAGCAAAGACCCTTAGATAAAAAAAGATCGTAGTCACTCTATGACCCTCGATGTTGCCCCCGGTAAAACGATCTAGTCCCTAAAACGACATTGCTAAAATGTCACATAGGTTACTTTCTATGACTATACAAACGTCCCACACTCATCCCTTCACATCCAACAATAGGGCTTCTTACCAAAATAATGGTAAGATAGCAACATCTAAAGGAGGAGGAAAATAACATCTAAGACCTTTTGAGTAGGTAGGTTCGCTCCTAGTTACTCGCTTGCTCACAACAAAACATTTTATACACCAACACTCTCACTTTGAAACATTTTTGAAAGATAATACTTTATACGCATTCTTATAGAAACGAGAGCCATTACAAAGAAAACCCTTTTCAAAATCAGTTTTAAAAAACACATTTCACAAACATCTTTTTGAACTATTTTCAAAACAATACTTTGTACGCATTCTTATAGAGACGAAAATCATTACAAAGTCACATTTTCAAAATACTTTCAAAACCCACATCACAAGCACACATTCAAACAAAAGCAAGTGATCTAGCGAGTAACTAAGAGCCCATGGAAAACCATGGATGAAAAGGGTGCTAACACCTCCCCTTTTCATAATCTACCCCCCGAACTCAAGAAAACATCTCTAAAGGTCTTTCCTGTGCTTTTTCACCTTTCCTTTTGGATAAAAGAAAAGTCGGTGGCGACTCTTGCTATCCACACAAATGCGATCAAAACACAAAACTCCAAGTCAATTCTCCCACCGTATCACAGAACTGGCGACTCTGCTGGGGAACAACTTAAAAGTGGGGTTACCTTATGGTTAGATCACCTTTACTTGCTTTCTTTGTTTGACTTGTATGCTTTACATTTTGTTCTTTGTTTGGGCTTGCTTTGATCCTCCACCCGGATCTGGGACACCTCTTTAGGTAAATAGCAATAGATTGTGGAAACTGTACGGTGTAGACCGATATGGTTGAAACAATGGCTATGTTAGTGTAACACATTTGTGGGTACCGGTATCCCTCGTGGTGAATCGAGGAGAATACGGGGCCGCTGAGTGGCGTCATAAAGCACTAATTGACTTTAGAACCCTAATTGAACAAACTTGGCCATTAGGACCTAGTGAGATAACCGGTTTCGGTGTAGAGCTGAAAATTGGTTGATACTCGATACTACACTCATTGAGGCTGGACTTTTGGGATATCTCGGCCGCAAGAAAAGATTGATTATGCTGAGACAATGCCTAAGAGAAAGGTATGTGATATTGATATCCTTTAGAACTCGATCACTATTACTAGGACAGGTTGAGCCAACTAAACTTCAGTAGGGTACTTACCTATAAAACCTCATGCAAGCCTAAAACATAGGGATTTGTTTGCTTTGTGTGTATATATTTACTTGTACATAACATTATAAACATCATAAGCATAATGAGCATGCTAACTAACCATTTCAAGGATTTAGAAATTTATCTTTGTTTTTGTTTTGTAGGTCATGAATTTTGTCCAAAGAAACACCATCTGAATCAGCTTTGTAAAAGCACACCCTCAGCTTCAAGAGTTAGCCTCAAGAGTGCCCGGGGATTCTCCTTTTACAAAGAAATACGGTCGAATCCTCAGTTTGGATACATCCAGTTTCCAAGAAGACATGATGTGTGTGCTGTTCCAATTCTTTGATCCCGTACATCATTGTTTCACTTTCTCGGACTATCAGTTAGTACCTACACTAGAAGAGTTTTCTCTACTCTTAGGGGTGCCCGTGCTTGATCAGATACCGTTCACCAGTCTAGAGGGGATTCCAAAACCTGAAGTCATCGTTGAAGCTTTGCATCTAAAGAGAGCCGACATCATAGCCAATTGGGAGATAAGAAGCGGGGTTAAAGGCTTCCTAGCCAAGTTTCTATTGGAAAAGGCTCGTTCATTCTGGGACGACATGGATTTCCAAGCTTTTGAGGACGTCCTGGATCTTCTCATTTATGGTTTGGTTCTGTTCCCCAACTCAGACCAATTCATAGATGTTAATTCTATCAAATTCTTTCTCTCTCGTAATCCCATAGCTACCTTACTGGGAGACATCTTGCATTGCCTTCATACCCGCACCATGAAGAAAAGAGGTACTCTCTTGTGTTGCATCACCTTACTCGCTAAGTGGTTCACTTCACACCTACCTCAATAAACATTGAAGAACGAGCAAAGACTGACATGGTTTCAAAGGATGATGTTCCTCACCCATGCTGACATTTGTTGGTGTTCGAGATCCTTGGAAGATGTCTCTATCATTGACCGCTATGGGGAATTCCCTAACGTACATCTGCTTGGTATTAGGGGAGATATCACCTACAATCCATGCTTAGCTTTTTGACAGTTTGGGTATGCCCGAAGAGACGGTCCTCATGAGATGCTCTTTCAAGGTCTGGTGTTCAACTATGACAAATAAGACCAAGGTTACCGCCAGAGGTTTAAACGGGCTTGGAGAATGGTGAATAAGGTGGACAGTAGGACTTTAGGACACAAAAACTCTATCCCTCTCGAGCCTTACCTTAGGTGGATACGGGCTCGTGCTCAGAGACTCGTGATGCCTTATCCTTCCATCCTCCCTGTTATCATAGAGCCTGTTGTTAAAGGAGACGTCACATACACTGTCCTTCATCCTGACATGCCTACCTCTCTCGAAGACTTGAAGAAAGCTTGGGTTCAATTGAAGGAGGAGCGAGACACCTTTGAAGCCCAATTTTACGCCAGTGAGAAGAAGATTCTAGAACTGACCAAGCTGCTTCATGAAGAGTGGAATCTGAACGCCTACATCGCTCCAAAGAGGATACGTTCAACCTTCCGGTCTTAGCAGTTTTTGTTGTATTTTATCCCTTTTCATTGTAAGCCCAAAGAGGTATGTTGTACTCAAACTTGGATTTAATATAACGCGTGTTCCTTTTTGTTTGAACAAATATAAATCTCTAATTTCCTTGAAATCATTTGCATATTGCATCTTCATTCATCATAACATCATACAGGTTTCTTACAACATGTCTCCTTATCCTTCTACTATTTATTTCAGTGAGATGGATATTGAACAGACAGTGAAAGATCTTCAGGTGCAGAACGTCCAATTTCAACAAATGCTCTTGACTTTGACAAAAGGACAAGAGGAGTTGAAGACTCTACTGGCCAAAGAGAAGAAAAAGAAAGTGAAGAAACCAACTGGTATTGTGATCATGGGAAGAAGGTTCAAAGGACAAGCCATACGGACTTTGGAATTTGCAACATCATCGGTTAAAGGAGATAATCAAGAAGATAGGACCAAGGAAGTGAACAACAACCCAGCATCCGAAGAAGAGGAAGAACCTGATTACTCTGAGGAACATTATCCTCCTACTGATAATAAATACAAGGAGCTATAGGATCGTTTGAATACTATGAAGGTCCAAAGGGTACCCAGACTGGATTTTGAAGAGTTAGGACTTGTCTCAGGGGTTGTCATCCAACATAAATTTAAGGTCCACACTTTCTCTAAATATGACGGTGTCTCTTGCCCGAAGCTGCATTTAAGGTCATACGTCAGAAAGATTCAACCTCATACGGCTGATAAAAATATGTGGGTGCATTTCTTCCAAGAGAGCTTGTCAGGGACGCAGTTGGATTGGTTCTATCAATTGGAAGGGACCAACTCGGACGCAATTGCAAGGCATGTCTATGGGTGCAGGTGAAGGTTTCAAAACCTATGCTCATAAATAGAGGGATCTCGCAGGCAGAGTCCAGCCCCCTCTATCTGACAGAGAGTTAGTGGATATGTTCCTAGGCACCTTGTCAGGTCCATTCTTCAACCACCTGATCGGAAGTTCCTCAACTGGATTTACTGAACTAATTATGACTGGTGAGCGGGTCGAAGCCGGTATAAAAAGTGGCAAAATTCAAAGAGATGCGTCCTCGAGCACGATGAAGAAACCCTTTGTTGGAAAGAAGGAGGCCAGTTCTATTTATAACCTGAGAAATCAGAGCAGAGCGGGATACCGTCCAACGGTAAGTGGTGTAATAATACCTAGGCCTGCGACTACCCCATAATGCAACTATCAAAAAAGGGTGGAAAGACCACAAAGGAAGTTCAACCGGATCAACATGACATTGACAAAGGTTCTACCCCCATCTGCTGATATCTAACTTGGCAACTTTGAAAGAGGCTCCCAAGAATCCTAATACCTCCTCTCCTCGATACAATCCGAACGCTCAGTGCGCCTATCATTCTGAGGGTCCTGGTCATGACACAAATGACTGTTGGGCACTAAGAAATAAAGTATAAGATTTGATTAAAGCCAAGGAGATTGAGTTCGATGCTCCAGAGAAGCCCAATGTCATAACTGCTTCCATGCCTAAGTACAACCATGGAGTTAACGCCATTGATACTGATCTATTCATAACCTCAATGGACAAAGTTTCTACTCCTCTTATGGCTATTAAGAAGAATTTGTTGTTGGCTGGTTTATTTCCGGGTTATGGTGAAGGTTGCCACATGTGTTCGTTACTACCTTCTGGTTGCCATTTGTTGAGGTCAGGTGTTCAACCCCTGATGGACAACAAAGAAATTTTGTTCGAGAAAACTCTGGTTCTCGTTGTTCCATCTGAAGCCATTGCTATTATAACCATTTCCGCCAATCCTTCCAAAGCCTCCTCGAGAAGACCTATTAGGATTACACCTGCTACGAGAATCGCTATGCTAATAATCACATGTCCTGGTCCTATCTCGTACGCCTCAGACAAAGTTGTCCCTTGGCATTATGGCGCCGATGTTTACTATCATGGCGTTAAACAAAACTTGAAGACCGAAGAATTCGATCTTGATATCGATAACATTGTAGGGACCAACAAGGTTACTAGAAGTGGAAGGGTTTTCTCTCCTGAGATCTCCCCGAAGACTATCACTAAGCCTATCATTATTTAATCTTCTGCACCCGCCAGTACTTCAATTACTATTCTTGTTCTTACTCTAGCTGGTACCCCTGCTGATAAGTCATATGGGACTCGAGGCAAAGAAGTTGTAGGTGAGCCTGCCCGGACGGAGGCACCTAGAAAGATTGCCGTGGAAGCCTCTAAGCAAGAGATAGAGGAAATATTGAAAATAATCAAAAAGAGTGACTACAATGTGGTCGAACAGCTGGGGCAGACCCCCTCAAAGATATCCATGTTATCCCTGTGGTTGTGCTCCGAGGCCCATGCGAAGGCTTTGATTGCATTCCTCAAAACTGAGCACGTGCCGCAAGAGACTTCAGATGATCAGTTTAAAGATTGCATGGCTAGCCTGACTGCCGACAATGGGCTGAGCTTTTCAGACATCGACTTGACACCAAAAGGAAGAAAACATAATTATGCTCTGCATGTCTTGATTGAATGCAGGGGCACCACTATGACTCATGTGTTGGTGGACACTGTGTCTTCGCTGAATGTTCTGCCCAAGAAGGCGTTAAACCGGTTGGATTGCAAGGGATTGACTTTAAAGCCTAGTATCATTGTGGTAAGGGCTTTTGACGGGTCGAAAAGAATGGTGCATGGGGAAGTGGACATCCCTGTCAAGATAGGCTCTCAGAATTTTGAGTCCACCTTCTATGTGATGGACATCAGGCCATCGTACTCTTGTTGGTTGGGTCGTCCTTAGATCCACGAATATGGGGGTGTTACTTCTACACTACACCAAATGTTGAAGTATCCGGTGAAATGGAAGATAATCATTGTGCATGGCAAAGAGAAGTATATGGTGAGTCACCTGAACTCCTTCAGGTACATAGAGATGGACGGAGAATTTATAGAAACTCCCTGTCAAAACTTTGAAGAGGTTCCCCAGATTTTGGCGTCAATTGAGACCGCTACCAACATCAAATCTCCTCTGAAGATGGCTTCTCTCAAGGACGCAAGAGCAGTAGTTGAAGAAGGAAGGAATGCCAATTGGGGACAACTTCCTGAATTTATTCATAAAACTGACAAGTTTGGCTTGGCCTTTACTTCAGGGGCTCAGAAGGCTGTTCGACACGCTCGAGTTGGAGGACCTCCCCTACGCATCAGAAATCGAGGGGTCAATGCTATTGAAGACAGTGAGGAATTTGATATTGATAGCTGGATTTACCCGACTACTAATGGTGGACCGAGTAATTGGACGACCAGAGATTTCACACCAGTTTCTTTTATTCCGCAGTAATTGTCTTACTTGTTTTCTAAGTTTGTAATGAACAATTTTAAACTTTATGGCCTTGTGTCTTACCCGAGGCACAATGGTTCTATCTGTGAGGGTTATTATATGTCATCTCATATATCATCAATGAAGCATTGGACGTTCTTTGCATATAAATTTTGCACTCTCTGTTTTACTTTTCTGCCTTTGCTTTATCAATACAGCTATACTCTTACACATACTCATGTATCAAACTGCAGATCCATATCCACTCTGGATCCCATTGATAACAATCCTGCTATTTCGAGTCATGACTTCGAAAATCCGATCAATCAAGCCGAGGACGAAGGTGAGGATGATTGTGAGGTGCCTGGAGATCTTGCTAGACTGCTACAACAGGAAGAGAGGGCTATACAGCCTCATGAAGAGCCAGTTGAGACAATAAACTTGGGCACAGAGGTAGACAGAAAAGAGGTTAAAATAGGTGCAAATCTGGAGCTTAGCGTCAAACAGAGGTTGATACAAATGTTGCACGACTATGTTGAGATCTTCGCCTGGTCCTATGAAGACATGCTTGGTTTGGACACTGATATTGTGGTGCATCGCCTGCCGACTAAGGAAGACTGCCCGCCGGTTAAACAGAAGGTCTGCCGTATGCACCCTGAAATGTCAGAGAAGATCAAGGCAGAGGTCATGAAGCAGTTCTACGCAGGGTTCTTAGCTGTCACCTCCTATCCGCAGTGGGTTGTTAACATCGTTCCGGTACCTAAGAAGGACAGCAAGGTATGAATGTGTGTGGATTACAGAGATCTAAACAGGGCAAGCCCCAAGGATGACTTCCCGCTTCCCCACATTGATGTTCTGGTTGACAGCACTGCGCAACACAAAATCTTCTCCTTCATGGATGGTTTCTCTGGCTACAACCAGATCAAGATGGCTCCTGAAGACATGGAGAAGACAACCTTCTTCACGCAGTGGGGCACCTTCTGCTACAAGGTGATGCCTTTTGGATTGAAGAATGCCGGGGCAACTTACCAGGGAGCCATGGTCGCTTTGTTCCATGATATGATTCACCACGAGATTGAAGTTTATGTTGATGATATGATAGCCAGGTCTCAGACTGAGGAAGATCACCTTGATCATCTCCAAAAGCTGTTCGACAGGTTGAAGATATATAAGTTGAGGTTGAATTCGAACAAGTGCATCTTCAGGGTAAGGTCCGGTAAGCTTCTGGGTTTCATCGTCAGTGACAAAGGTATTCAGGTAGACCCTGCAAAGGTAAAGGCTATACAAGAAATGCCAGCTCCCCGCTGATAACACAAATTTATATAACATATTTGGCTTAATTTTCATAGATAATATTAGTATTTTTATTTATTTATTCTATTTTATTGTTGTATTACGTTGGTATTTCTTTTGTTTCAGGTATTTGTATTAAATAAAAGATAAATTGAGAAAAGAAAGAAATTAAGGGAAAATCGGATTAAAAAGCCAAAGAAATGAAGCAAAAGGGGTGATATAGCAAAAAGGAGGAGTTAAGAAGAAAGAAATAATTATACAAAGAAATAATCCTCACGTCATGGATATGTGTCCCATGTTCTCCCATGATTCTGGTAGTTATTCCCATGTTCTCCCATGATTTTGGTAGTTATTCCCATGTTCTCCCATGATTCTGGTAGTTATTCCCATGATCTCCACTAGCCTTCGTACAACATGGAAGCGGGAAGTTACAAATGAAGCCTATAAATACAAGTTCAACCTTCAGAGCAAGGGTCGACAATTTTACCGAACAACCGTTATTTAGTCTTTCTTTATTTTTCTGTTTTCGTATTTTCTTTTCAGTTTTGTATTTCTACCATACTTTTCTAGTTCGGTTTCTTTCTTTAGTTTTTATTTTAGTTTAAGTTTCTATAATTTTCACTGATCTAACCTTACGTTAGACCTAGTGCCTTTTTTATTTCTTGTCGTAATTTTTCTTTTCAATTCAAGAAGTCTCCGAGCAGATCCAACCGACTTGTGGGGGAATGCTCGTTTATTTCGAAGAACAAGATTATTCAAGCATTATTATATCCAGGTTCTTAATATAATTATTTTAATTTATTTAATTAATTATTTGCATGAGAGATATTTATTTAGCCATGAATTTATTTACGAATGTTAATTCCTTTAATGTATTCATGTCTGCTTTTATGAGTATGTCTGGCTAAATTATTTAAATATCGGTATGTAACGAGTTAATTTGAATGGATCCGGAATAAACAGGCTTGATTATATCTTATAAAATAAACACTTTTTCTGATTTAGTTATCTAGTTTATTTTGTTAAAAAGGTTTAGAAACCAACAGAGCGACAGTTTGAGGTTAATAAACCGACTAAGATTAGAAACCAACAGAGCGACAGTTTGAGGTTTAGAATCAGATAGTAGATACTATGTATTGTTTTGAAAGACTGCGACAGCGTTTTAAAACCAATTAAACTTTATTTATTTTCAAAAAGTAATTTTAAAATCAATGGGATAGCGAAAGCATACATCAGAGTTTAAAATTATAATTTACTTCAATAGAGCGAAAGTTTGAGAATAGATTTTTGAATAAATACTTTTTGCTGAAAAAGATATTATTATCATTTTTAGAAAATAAGCCTGTGGAAAGCCGGATTCTCTAGTGTTAACGAAGTACATACCGATATCCGTTTTATTTATATTTATATTCCTTAACCAATATTCTAAAAGAACTATTCGCCTTAGCTGTGTACCGTAACTTAGGATAACAATAGATCGATTTATAGTCCCTTAGGTTCGATATCTTTTAAAACTACGCGATAGGGCTGTATACTTGCAGTCTCCCGATTAATTTAGACGATAAAGTCGCGATCAAGTTTTTGGCGCCGTTGCCGGGGAAATATTTAAGTCGATATTATAAATCTGGTGTTACACCGTATAGACTAAGGCACCTTTACTTTATTTACTATGTATAACCCAAATTTTTCCTACGCCCATTATCAGTATTTTGAGGAACCACAAGAATATCATAGATCCAACCTTGAAATACTGATGGAAGATTTCAATGCTTCACAAACCTACTCTTACCCAAATTACCTCCAAAACTACCAATCCCCACATTTTGAGGAACCACAAGAAACTTATAATTTCAACCAAACTTTTCCTCAACCCAATTCTCTCTATAATTACCACACCCAATATTTTGAAGAATCACCTGAACCATATAAATCTGATCTCGAAATATTAATGGAAAATTTTAATGAAACATCTAGGATGATAAAACACTTAGGGGAAACACAAAAGGAGACTTTAACTTACTTCCAAGACTCTGAAGAATCGCAAGATTTTAACTTCGAAACACCAATAGAGGATTCTGATGAGATGATAACCAACGCTAGGTTAGAGTCTATGATTGAGGATTTTATAGAAACACAAACTGTCCAAAATGAAGAGGCAAGAAAACAAAGTCTTCAAAATAATGAAAACCTTAGCCAACTAACCGTTGTGGTTGAGTCCCTCACGACTCACAACTTGGCCTTAGAAACTCAAATCTCCCAACTTGAACAAAACCTTCTAGGACCATTCCCCAAAGAAGATGTGGATGTTGAAACAACCATTATAGAAAAACTATTTGAAAATCTAGAGAGTGATGATGAGTTTGAAGAGAGTGATATTGCGGCCAAGGAAAGTTCTGACGAGAAAATAGTGGAGATTGAGACAGATTCACCAACGCTGTTCGAAAAGGAGATTGTAAACGAGGTAGAGAAGGAAGCGCAAATTGTAATCCCAAATCACTACATCCCACTGATTCCTTTCCCGAAAATTTTTATGGAAACTCCGGTAGACTCCCAATTTAAAACGTATGTTGAGGTATTAAAAAATATCCACATTAATGCACCACTATTTGAAGTCTTGCCTAAAAAGCGAAAATTAGAAGACCATAAAATTAATGGTATAATTGTTGTTAAAAGGGTGAGGTTAACTTATGAGGCGATGGATAAAATCACTAAGCCCAAATTTGAAAAACTTATACTTATGATAGATCCAGAACCACTACCACAATTTCGAAAGAATAAACCACCCTACAGAAGAAAGAAAAGAAAAGAAAAGGTGAAGGATATGTGAGATGGCTTGATAAGTGGCCATGGAAAATCAACCAGTAGTCGTCCTGGTTTCTAATTTTAAATTTTCTCTTCCATATTTTCATTTTTTCTATTTTATGTTAAATTTTATATTTAAGTCGATTATCGGTTGCACCCTTTCATCTGATGCGTTTGAACTATTTCCCCGTAATACCGATAATTATACTCAATTAAATAATTCACGTTAAAATTTATAATTATAATTGAGTATTATTTTAATTATCGTATTTCCTCGTCTCGTATTAATATACTGAACTAATACTTCCCAATATCTATAGTATCAATCATAATGCATTATATACTAGTATTATATATATATACTATTAATTAAAATTCTAGATTTATCTATTATATATATATATATATATATATATATATATATATATATATATATATATATATATATATATATATATATATATATATATATATATATATATATATATATATATATATATATATATATATATATATATATATATATATATATATATATATATATATATATATATATATATATATATATATATATATATATATATATATATATATATATATATATATATATATATATATATATATATATATATATATATATATATATATATATATATATATATATATATATATATATATATATATATATATATATATATATATATATATATACAGTATGTAGTATGCATGCATGTGAGCTGAAATACAATTCCTTGTTCCTTATTCTGCCTAAATTCAAATCGCTGCCCAAGACGGTCGCCTCAAGTCACCACACCATGCTCTGGAATATATCTGCACTAGTTTCACACATGCGTAAATGCAATCGGTACCAACCCATTTGTCTTCGGTGGAATCATCACATCTTTAGCATATGCTTTAGGCCTTTTCGACGAGCTTTTGTCCTTGGGACAATATATGATGCCGGCCCAGACGCTAGATGTTATGTACTACCGCGATTCATATCTGATTCCCAATATAATACTTCCATGTCCAAATCAGATTAATGTGCAAAATTTCCAAAATTGGCGTTTCAATTTGAATGCACCGGTCAAGCCGGCTGCACAACCAGATAATGATCATCCTCCGGCTACTCTAGAAGCAATGTATGCTACGATTCTACAACAAGATCAACGTTTCCAAGCAATGGAAGTCGTTCAAAATGAAACATTGCGCATAGTTCGAGAAATGCAACGCGACCAACACGACTACGCACATTGGAATAACCGCAATTACGAAGCGATATCAAATCAAATGGAAGATTTCAACGAGTCCATACATGCCTTAAACCTTAGAATCGATGGATTGCATGATTACGAATCTGATAGACGTAGAGGACAACGAAATAAAAATAGAGGAGCAAGAGGACAAAATTCTCCAAGCGACGAGTGATCACCCTTCTCTTTTCTGATTTCTCCTGGTACTATCGCATTGAGGACAATGCTTACTTTAAGTTTAGGGGAGTCAGAACATTTCTTACTTCGTTTTTATTATCTTTGCTCTATTTAGTATTCCCATTTAGTTTCCTTTTTTTTTCTATGTACTGCGAAATTTCCATTTAATAAAATACATGTTTATGAAATTTTAGCCTTTTATGTAAAATTCTCGTGCTTATTCGAATTCCTCCATATTCTTGAGCCATAACGAAAAAAATTCAAACGTTATATTAATATATTCAACTAGTATTAAGGTTGCTTATTTTTATAAATAAGAACTCGAGCGCGGCTAAAGCAAAATTATTATCATCATAACACTTCAATACCCCAACGTGTTAGATTGATTTAAGTACTTATTATACCAACACCTTAAGACTTAGTTTTAAAGTAATCCCGAGTAGTTTATAAAAGCAGTCAGCACCGCCTTGAACGACAAACTACGTGGAGAATCGATGAATATAAGTGTTTGATCAAGATTTTTAAAGAGAAATTTTTATTAGAAGATGCACTTATTAAGCTAGATGATCCTTACCAGGTCATTTAATTCAACGGTTGCAGAAACTATAAAATATTTATGCAAACAACCATTATGAATTGGTTCAGTGGTCTCTGGTGCTGAACTTGGTAGGGCGGACGATGGTCCGATCCCCCACAATTTGTAATTGGATAAAGGAGTACCAAATATAACTACCAGAACTCCAATCTAGATTATAAAGATCAAAGTCACTAACCGGTTACTCCACTATGTGCGCGTAAGGTAAAGGGCTTAATGTGATTGCACCAGAATGAAAACGGGTGAAACGAAACGAAAGTATTAGGTCGAGTTATAATTCATGACTTAATTTGGTCTGCATAAATGAGGGTATCTAGTGTCATTACAGTAATTTTGGTGTCGAAGTCTGAACTTGAGTTATCCAAACAAAAGAATTGACCTGCAACCAAATACGAATTGAATTGTGTTTTATATCTACGTTTGACTTATGCTTAAGTAATTTTTCATTTTTAATTTTTGCTTGAGGACAAGCAAAGGTTTAAGTATAGGGGTGTTGATAACACGAATTTATATAACATATTTGGCTTAATTTTCATAGATAATATTAGTATTTTTATTTATTTATTCTATTTTATTGTTGTATTACGTTGGTATTTCTTTTGTTTCAGGTATTTGTATTAAATAAAAGATAAATTGAGAAAAGAAAGAAATTAAGGGAAAATCGGATTAAAAAGCCAAAGAAATGAAGCAAAAGGGGTGATATAGCAAAAAGGAGGAGTTAAGAAGAAAGAAATAATTATACAAAGAAATAATCCTCACGTCATGGATATGTGTCCCATGTTCTCCCATGATTCTGGTAGTTATTCCCATGTTCTCCCATGATTTTGGTAGTTATTCCCATGTTCTCCCATGATTCTGGTAGTTATTCCCATGATCTCCACTAGCCTTCGTACAACATGGAAGCGGGAAGTTACAAATGAAGCCTATAAATACAAGTTCAACCTTCAGAGCAAGGGTCGGCAATTTTACCGAACAACCGTTATTTAGTCTTTCTTTATTTTTCTGTTTTCGTATTTTCTTTTCAGTTTTGTATTTCTACCATACTTTTCTAGTTCGGTTTCTTTCTTTAGTTTTTATTTTAGTTTAAGTTTCTATAATTTTCACTGATCTAACCTTACGTTAGACCTAGTGCCTTTTTATTTCTTGTCGTAATTTTTCTTTTCAATTCAAGAAGTCTCCGAGCAGATCCAACCGACTTGTGGGGGAATGCTCGTTTATTTCGAAGAACAAGATTATTCAAGCATTATTATATCCAGGTTCTTAATATAATTATTTTAATTTATTTAATTAATTATTTGCATAAGAGATATTTATTTAGCCATGAATTTATTTACGAATGTTAATTCCTTTAATGTATTCATGTCTGCTTTTATGAGTATGTCTGGCTAAATTATTTAAATATCGGTATGTAACGAGTTAATTTGAATGGATCCGGAATAAACAGGCTTGATTATATCTTATAAAATAAACACTTTTTCTGATTTAGTTATCTAGTTTATTTTGTTAAAAAGGTTTAGAAACCAACAGAGCGACAGTTTGAGGTTAATAAACCGACTAAGATTAGAAACCAACAGAGCGACAATTTGAGGTTTAGAATCAGATAGTAGATACTAGGTATTGTTTTTAAAGACTGCGACAGCGTTTTAAAACCAATTAAACTTTATTTATTTTCAAAAAGTAATTTTAAAATCAATGGGATATCGAAAGCATACATCAGAGTTTAAAATTATAATTTATTTCAATAGAGCGAAAGTTTGAGAATAGATTTTTGAATAAATACTTTTTGCTGAAAAAGATATTATTATCATTTTTAGAAAATAAGCCTGTGGAAAGCCGGATTCTCTAGTGTTAACGAAGTACATACCGATATCCGTTTTATTTATATTTATATTCCTTAACCAATATTCTAAAAGAACTATTCGCCTTAGTTGTGTACCGTAACTTAGGATAACAATAGATCGATTTATAGTCCCTTAGGTTCGATATCTTTTAAAACTACGCGATAGGGCTGTATACTTGCAGTCTCCCGATTAATTTAGACGATAAAGTCGCGATCACCCGCACAGAGAAGGAAGTTAGAGGTTTCTTGGGACGCTTGAATTATATCGCCAGGTTCATTTCACATCTGACTGCTACTTGTGAGCCGATCTTCAAGCTTCTGAAGAAAGATCAAGTGGTAAAATGGAATGATGAATGCCAGACCGCTTTTGAAAGGATCAAGGAATACCTGCAAGAACCACCAATTCTGATGCCTCCAGTTGAAGGGAGACCTTTGATATTGTACCTTACAGTGCTAGACAATTGGATGGGGTGTGTGCTGGGGCAGCATGACGAGTCTGGTCGAAAAGAGCACGCAATATACTACCTTAGCAAAAAGTTTATCAACTGTGAGACACGATACTCATTGCTCGAGAAAACTTGTTGCGCTTTGGCATGGGATGCTCGCCGACTGAGACAGTATATGTTAACTCACACCACTTTGTTGATATCAAAGATGGATCCGATCAAATACATTTTCGAGAAGCCCACTCTCTCCGGAAGGATAGCAAGGTGGCAAATGATCTTAATTGAATACGATATACAACCTATAAAGCAATCAAAGGGAGTGTATTGGCTGATTAATTTGGCTCATCAGGCCATGGATGACTACCAGTCCATGAATTTTGAGTTCTCGGATGAGAATATTATTCTAGTGACTGACTACGAAGAACCTAGTCCGGATGAAGGACCTGAAGAAGGATTCCGATGGTCTATGTATTTTGATGGAGCCTCCAACGCATTGGGCAACGACATTGGCGCTGTAATCATATCTCCTGAGGGCTGTCATACTCCATTCACCGCCCGATTATGTTTCAACTGCACCAACAACATGGCGGAGTATGAAGCATGTATCATGGGTCTTCGAGCTGCTGTTGACCTCAGGATCAAGTTCCTAAATGTCTTCGGGGACTCAGCCTTGGTGATAAGTCAAATCAAAGGCGAATGGGATACGAAGCATCTGAATCTCATCCCATACAAAGAGCATGTACTGACATTGCTCCCACACTTTGAGGAGGTAACCTTCGAACATTTCCCACGAGAGGAGAACTAGTTGGCAGACGCGCTAGCTACCATGTCTTCCATGTTCAAAATCTGGTGGGACAACGAAGCTCCCTAAATCACCATTGAAAGGTTGAATGAACCAGCACACTGCTGCGAGATTAATATTGAGGAGGTAACAAACAAACCTTGGTTTCACGAAGTCAAAAGGTATCTCGAGGCTCAAGAGTATCCCGAAGGGGCGGCTGTCAATGATAAGAAGTTTCTGAGAAGGTTCGCTGCAAAGTTCTTCCTCAGTAATGGAATCCTCTATAAATGCAACCATGACTCTACCTTACTGCGGTGTGTAGACAAGGACGAAGCAGAGAGGATCATGACAGATCTACATGAAGGCACCTTCGGAACCCATTCCAGTGGAAACACCATGGCTAAGAAGATCCCACAGGAAGGATATTACTGGTCCACTATGGAAGCCGATTGTTATCAGCACTCTCGAACTTGCCATAAGTGCCAAATCTACGCTGATAAGGTGCATGTGCCTCCGGTCCCCTTGAACGTCTTGACAGCTCCGTGGCCCTTTGCAATGTGGGGCATCGACATGATCGGAGAAATAAGGCCCACCGCTTTTAATGGACATCGCTTCATCCTAGTAGCCATTGATTACTTTACGAAGTGGGTTGAAGCAACCTCTTTTGCCACAGTAACCAAGAACATTGTGGCGCAGTTTATCCGACATAATCTGATCTGTCGATATGGTGTGCCAGAGAGAATTATTACCGACAATGGTACGAATCTCAACAACACAATGATCACCGAGCTTTGTAAACAATTCAAGATATAGCATCACAACTCTTATCCCTACCGGCCGAAGATGAATGGCGCTGTTGAAGCAGTTAACAAGAACATCAAGAAGATTGTACAGAAGATGACGGTGACATACAAAGACTGGCATGAGATGTTACCATTTTCTCTTCATGGGTACCGTACGTCAGCACGGACGTCGATAGGGGCAACACCCTACTATCTGGTATATGGCATGGAGGCAGTCCTACCCATCGAAGTCCAGATACCTTCTCTCAGGATTATGAAGGATGTGGGTTTGAACGAAGATGACTGGATCCGAACCCGGCTTGATCAGTTAAATCTAATCGATGAAAAGAGACTTACTGCTACCTGCCACGGTCAGACGTATCAAAAGTGAATGATCAAGGCTTTTAACAAGAAGGTCAGACGCCAAGAGTATCAAGTCGTGGATTTGGTGATCAAGCGCATCATAATGTCGCAAGGTGACCCCATGGGAAAATGGACACCCACATACGAAGGGCCATTTGTGGTAAAAAACGTTTTCTCGGGTGGAGCCATGATTCTAACCACCTTGGACAGTGACGACCTTCCTCACCCTGCCAATGCGGACATAGTGAAAAGATATTACGCATGATGAAAGACCCGCTAGGTCGACTGGCCTAGGCAAAAATAAGGGCTTCCCGGCGAACCAAAAGGGTTCGGGCAAAAATAAGGGATGAAAATGGAAAAATATGTACACCCGGCAAGTCGAAAACCTGAAAAGGCGACTTGGGCAAAAAAGGGTATCCCGGTGGACTGAAAACCCAAAAGGGCAGTCCAGACAAAAGTTAGGGATGAAAAGCGTATCACTATGTCCCATTGGATCACCCTGCGATCTGACCTCAATATCAACTGTCGAACTCAAACGACATCAATCAATCTAATCAGCTTCGGACAAGCAGCAAAGTGAGGAGATGCTCGAAGGCATAATGACAATAGCAGATTTGAAACCCAATGGGGTTGTTGCACATAGCTGTTTTCTTTTTGTTGTATACAATATTGTATATCCTTCATTTTTACGGCGGTGTTCTCTTACTAGAGCGTCAGCTTCCTTGTACAAAAATGCCTGTTATAGGCCAACTTCAACAATTAATACAAGTCATTTTACAAAACTATTTGTTTTTCTTTTTGTTTTGTTTTTGCAAGAACGTCCAATGATTTATTCTTGACATATGCACTTGAATATGATTGCCGTTCACAAATATTTGCATAAGGAAAGAAAGACAATTGCTCATAATTTAAGAAACAGGGACGAAAAACTAGAATGTCAAATCCAACAGTTACCCTGTCCAACAGGTACCAGGGCAAAGACAATTTTGGAGCACAATCATCAAATGAATATGACCTTGTAACATTTGTATTCCCCACAGAGTAGAGGTAATCAAAGCCTTGATATCAGCTCTCTCAGTATGGGAAGTAATCTCCCCAGCCAGGGTCGCCTAGAAACCTGACATCTATATCCCTCGGCCAAATTTCATGATAGCGAGTGGATCATCATAAAATTCTAACTCCCCAAGCAGAGTTTATTCCTTTGGATACAGGAGCTCAATCCCCGACAGAGCCCATTACTTCAGCTATTGGAAATTCACCTTCCAAGTTGTTCCCCGCAGAGTTATTCTCAAACAGAATCCCCCCCTGATAGGAGTGCAGTCACTTCCATTCATCATCCCCAGCGGAAGTAGAAGATCCATATTTCTCTACAACAGTCAGGAATTTTATTTTCTCCAATAGCAGTCAGGGAGTTATTTTCCCAGCCTTGGATATGTCACATCTAACATGCTCATACAACATAACATGCACATACATATCACATACAACATAATCTCGTTTATTTTGAGAACATCATCTCACAACACATTTCATGCATCACATCTAGCTAACCCTGTTATCTTTTCAGGAAAGACAGTTATCACCAACAATTCCAGCAGTTATACATGTCATATCTGCAGGCAACCAAAGGAAAATCAGTTCCCGAAATCAAACGGGTCAACTAATCTACATGATCAAACGAAGTAACCTTACTATCCAGGTTCCTTCCCACAAGCCCTACTACCCAGGCTTTCATTTCAAAGTAACCTTACTATCCAGGTTCCTTCCCACAAGCCCTACTACCCAGGCTTTCATTTCAAAGTAACCTTACTGTCCAGGTTCCTTCCCACAAGCCCTATTTCCCAGGTTTTCATTTCAAAGTAACCTTACTATCCAGGTTCCTTCCCACAAGCCCTACTACCCAAGCTTTCATTTTAAAGTAACCTTACTATCCAAGTTCCTTCCCACAAGCCCTACTACCCAGGCTTTCATTTTAAAGTAACCTTACTATCCAGGTTCCTTCCCACAAGCCCTACTATCCAGGATTTCATTTCAAAGTAACCTTACTATCCAGGTTCCTTCCCACAAGCCCTACTACCCAGGTTCCTTCCCACAAGCCCTACTACCCAGGCTTTCATTTCAAAGTAACCTTACTATCCAGGTTCCTTCCCACAAGCCCTACTAGCCAGACTTTCATTTCAAAGTAACCTTACTATCCAGGTTCCTTCCCACAAGCCCTACTACCCAGACTTTCATTTCAAAGTAACCTTACTATACAGGTTCCTTCCCACAAGCCCTACTACCCAGGTTTTCATTTCGAAGTAACCCTGCTATCCAGGTTCCTTCTCCCTTATCTCCAGACAACAGGTTACAACATTGTGAGGCCTGGACCCAATCAGATACGATCAATTTTACATTTCCCCAGAGAGTTGCTGTATAGCCTGGACCTTGACCGGGTGTACATTCTACTTTCACTCCCTCAATCAGGAGTTAATTCCCCAGTGAAGTAATGGACAACCAAAGCTCATAGACTTTACTTCCCAGGACATGAACCAACATTCCCCGGTGAAGTCCTCCTCAACAGCAGGGACATGATTTCTCGCCAAGGAATCCCTTATGCAACCAATCTTTTCTGGATCACATCTACAAGCCCATCTCCAACAATTCTCCATCATTTCTCCAAATGGAATCTTTTAAGCCCATTCCCTGCATAATAAACCACCACATCATCAAGTGCAAATTTCTGGACTCCCTAGTGTTCAATCATCTTCCACCTTCATGTCACGAATGGTAGGTTCACCATTCTAACTCTTCAGGTTTAAGAAGATTGAACAGGGGCAGCTGTTGTACCCAAAAATTTGCCCTCTCATGTCTCAAGGACTCTTAGACTTACTTCAGTCAAGTTTTAAGCCTCATATCACAATTTTCTAAGAAGAATCATTCAAATTGTCAAAAGGGGGCAAAATGAGCAAAATCGGAGTTTCAGCTGGAAAAAGTCAACCGGACGCTAAAAAGTCAAACTTTGACTTTTTGACCAAATTTGAGTCCCAAAAATCACATTATGTCAAGACATCCAAAAATATGAAATTTGATCATAAATCAAGAGAATCAAAATCCAACTTTGCAAGACTTTGAAATTTTTCTAAGTATTTTCTATACTTGGTTAATTTCATTTACTTCATGACATTTTTTACTACAATTCTAAATAATTCAAGATGATGCAAGTAATTCAAGTTATTACAAAGTGGCATTTTTGCAAAATTACAAATTCTAAAACTATATCTTGTTTGAATTCTCTAAAAAAAAAACCTTGCCACAATATTTTTACCCTTGACATAATGTGTATAAAATATTCCACAAGACCAAATTTGTGTCATGCTACAAATTATACTGTCCAAGTTGAACAAAGTGTGTTATGCTACATTGCCACAACACACCAAAACCTGCTCCATTGCTGCCCTATAAGAAACCTTGTGCTATGCTACACCACAAGTATGCATATGCTGTCCTATACAGTCCAAAACTGCTTTATGCAGTCTGCCCAAACCTGCATCATAACAACCCCAAGATTGCACCAAAATGGCAAAAGAAATTTGTGTGAAGAAAGTATCAAAACAGTAGGAAAAAACAATTCAAAATAACTTATTTTGTTTCCCCCCTAAACCTCAGTCAGGGGTATACAAAAAGAGCAGTCTCATAAGACACAAGAGAGATTTTTTTCCGGAGGCAGGAGATTTGAGAGAGAATAGAGATTTGTTGAGCAAAAAAACAAGTATCCTTTGTAACCTTGACTCATTCATTTTCAAACCAGCAGCAGTTCTTATTCAAAAAATAAGACCCCAACCCATTAATCCATCATACAAACTCCCCCTTAAGCCAAACACTTTATCACATACAAAGATTCTCCAAACATAAAAGCAGTCCCTGTAGTGCTATCATCTTCACCCTCAAAACACTAAAAGCAACACAGTACAATTTAACTTAATTTCAACAGCCCGAAGCAACTTCCTGAAGATTTATTAGAGCCATCACAACATCCGAAAAGTATTCAGATTTAAAACAGCCAGTGCAGCCCAAAGGTAAGTCTTCTTGACTTGATATTTTTTCACACATCATTAATAATTTGTTTTGAAGATGATATGTAGCATTTTATGATCCTTTTGAACTATTTATTTGCTTATTGTTTAGGCTTATTTAATCATTTGCTGTTTATGTTTATCCATCATATGCTGTAAACTAACCTGTACAGACAAGAAAAACCATGTTTAAGGCAAAAAGATGCAGCATGAGTCGACACGTACTCACATGCGTCGACCCTTTCTAGGTGAAAAAACAGAGTATGAGTCGACACATAACCTTATGCATCGACTCATGCTGTAAAAAATCTCCAAAACAGAAACGTGAAAGATGTTTGGGTCGACACATACGCGTTTCGCGTCGATACAAGAAGAAGTATGAGTCGACACATCTCAGTATGCATCGACTCATACTGAGTTTGGTCAGATTTTACAGGGACGAGGAAAAGCTATGTGTCAATGCATAACAGCATGGGTCGACACATAGCAGTTCAAAATGCATTTTTTCCTTTGTTTTGCACTATTTTTACATTGTTTTCATTATTATTTGATATGGTTGTAATATTTCAGTTTCCACTTCATCCCCATTGTTAATTTGTACCCCCACCCCCCTAAAGTAATGTAATAGATTAGGATTTATTTTCCGCATTTTTACTTGCTTTCATATATTGCTAGTAATTAGGATGTATGGCAAGATAAAATCAACAAGTAGATAAACTTTCAAATACAAGAAAAAATGCATGAAAACTAAAACACTTGCACACTAGCATCTCTAGGGTAATCTCATGTTGTTGCCTTTCGGAAAATAGTCATGTCCCTCGAATATGGGACGTTTTAGCAAAGACCCTTCGATAAAAAAGATCGTAGTCCCTCGATGACCCTCGATGTTGCCTCTGGTAAAATAATCTAGTCCCTAAAATGACATTGCTAAAACGTCACATAGGTTGCTTTATATGACTATACAAACATCCCACACCCGTCCCTTCACATCCAACGATAGGGCTTCCTACCAAAACAATGGTAAGATAGCAATATCTAAAGGAGGAGGAAAATAACATCTAAGACCTTTTGAGTAGGTAGATTCGCTCCTAGTTGCTCGCTTGCTCACAACAAAACATTTTATACACCAACACTCTCACTTTGAAACATTTTCGAAAGACAATACTTTGTACGTGTTCTTATAGAAACGAAAGCCATTACAAAGAAAACCCTTTTCAAAATCACTTTCAA
Source organism: Vicia faba (assembly GCA_948472305.1). NCBI lineage: Eukaryota > Viridiplantae > Streptophyta > Magnoliopsida > Fabales > Fabaceae > Vicia > Vicia faba. The sequence continues at coordinate 1,444,686,769 of OX451735.1, read as the reverse complement.
AAAACACATTTCACAAACACCTTTTTGAACTATTTTCAAAAACAACACTTTGTATGCATTCTTATAGAGACGAGAATCATTACAAAGTCACATTTTCAAAATACTTTCAAAACCCACATCACAAGCACACATTCAAAAAAAGCAAGTGATCTAGCGAGTAACTAAGAGCCCATGGAAAACCATGGATGAAAAGGGTGCTAACACCTTCCCTTTTCATAATCTACCCCCAGACTCAAGAAAACACCTCTAAAGGTCTTTCCTGTGCTTTTTCACCTCTCCTTTTGGATAAAAGAAAAGCAGGTGGCGACTCTTGCTATCCGCACAAATGCGATCAAAACGCAAAACTCCAAGTCAGTTCTCCCACCGTATCATAGAAGAGAACGTGAAAGTTGCAGAAAAGAAGGAAAAGAGCCAGGACAGAATTCAATCAGAAAATTCGTAGAGCAACCTTCAATCCAAGGTAAGGGTGGGGTTTGGACTCTATAATATGGTTTATGATGATTAGTATGTGGGATTAGATGTGAAAAGTTGTCTTGTTTATGATTGGAATGTATATATTGTTGTTTGATGAAGATCAATGATTCAGGGATGAATAATGATGCCCTAATGTTGTATAATTGATGTAGAAACATAGGATTATTATAATTAATGATTATCTATGATTAGATGATGTTTTTAGGGGCTAAGGCAGGGAAACCATAATGAAAACACAATGAAATCGCAGAAAATATTCATGACAGAACAATATGCGTCGACCTCAAAAGCCATGCATTGATACATGCAGGTTTTTGGACTCGGGATGAGTCGATACGAAGAAGCATGTGTCGATACATACGATGTTGCATACTCAGTATGATTCGATATAAAGGGATCATACGTCGACTCATGCAGGAATCTTAACCCAGTACGCGTTGACTCAAAACATTATGTGTCGACTCATGTAGTTTGATTTTTGACAGATTCTTCCAAAGGCTGTAACTTGAGTTTCCGGACTCCATTTAAGGTACCGTTTGAAGCGTTGGATCGCTAACGCGATGAACTTCACTATTAAGGATTAAAATGAAGGATAAAGAGGGTAAATCCTAGTACCCAAATTATTATTAGAGTTAGTTTCCCGCGTAAATCACTATGATGATTTTGTGAAGAATGATGAGGATAAGACGATTATAGATTATTGTTTGGTTCATAACAATAAGATTAATGATGATAATGATGTATTATTACAAAATAATAATATGTAGAGGTTTGGTAATTAGAGGTAAGCCTTATATTATTAATTAATTATAGGCATTATCATGTTGTAGGCCTATGGCCAACGTTGAGGGATTGTCGATCTGTCGTTGTATTGTTATTGTGGCTGAGTTGCTGTAGAATTATATTGAGGAATTATGCAATGAATTATGTTGATGAAATTATTTTGATGAATTATGCGATTAATTATGTTGATGAATGATGTTGATGAATGATCTTGAGATGCCTCTAATAATTGGCAGCTATTAAGATGTAGGCTTCTGGCCAACGATGATGTTGTGTTGAGATGTTGTTAATTATGGTTATTGTTATTACGTTCATGATTGTGTCACATACATTGCATTTCAAGATGGAGCTTATGCTCGTTAAGATGGCATGTATTGGAGAATACTAAGATGAAGGCTTATGCCTTGTTGATGCCTCTATTTATTGGCAATTATTTTGAGATGGGAGTTCTGCTCCAATGGTACCACATGCATTTGCATAGTATTGAGTCACATTATTTGATTGCATAAAGAGGTTGTGTATTGATGCGGTAAATATGTATATTGTTGGTATTCTGTTGCGATTATTATTGTTTATAAGTTGAGAAGTGGGGATATTATGTGATCTAATTTAATATATTATTTATCATATGTTTTATTATATTGTTAGATATCTCATCCCTTCTGTTTGAATGTTACCCTTACATTGGTAACGTGTAGGTAATCTAGAGTGAAGGTGGTTTACATTCAGTAGTTCGAGTCGATGTCATTACTCTGATACGTAACACTCGGGGGGGATGAACGCTTGTTGCTTTTAGTTATTGATTATTTCAGTTGTTGAACTTTAATTTGTTTGTTGCTAAGTATGCATTATTTTGAAGTTGTTGTAATTGTGGGACAAAGATGTTATTATGATTCCGCTGCGTAGATGTTCAAGTTGTTGAATTAAGAGATTAAATTATTATGCTGATGGTTCATCTGAAGTTTTAAAGTGTTATGTATCCACGTTGAATCCAATGTGTTTTTAAAGTTGAATTTGTGGCATCCTGATTCAGTTGCATGAATTTTATAACTCTGATTTACATTTATAATTGCCAGGTAGATTTGGGGTGTTACAAAGTTGGTATCAGAGCCTGGTTGGTCCGTCCGACCAAGTTGTCGAGTCGTAGTTGTCTAACAATCGAGTATTGTTAATTTGAGTTCTAACCGCTGTTTATGTTTTAGTGATAAGTTGAGATGGCTGGAAGGAATGATGATGCACTTGCTGCTGCTTTAGAAGCAATGGCGCATGCGATGGAGAATTAGCCGAATGCTGATGGGAATGATGGATCTCATAGTTTGGCGACTTTCCAGAGAGAGAATCTGCCTACCTTCAAGGGAAAGTATGATCCTGATGAAGCATTGGATTGGTTGAAAGAGATTGAGAGAATCTTCCGTGTGATGGACTGCACTCTAGCGCAGAAGGTTCGATATGGTACTCATATGCTAGTAGTTGAGGCTGATGACTGGTGGCTAGAGACTTGTCAGATATTGGAAGCTGCAGGTGAGAATGTCACTCAGGCTGTGTTCCATAGGGAATTTCTGAGGAAGTACTTTCCTGAAGATGTTCGTGGTAAGAAGGAGATTGAATTCCTTGAGCTGAAGTAAGGGAATATGTCGGTTGTTGAGTATGTTGCAAATTTTGTTGAGTTGTGTTGCACCCCAAAACTTTCCCTCTCATTTTACTCAACACATGCTCATTGAGGTCCTCAATTTGCCCAAGAATGCCTAAGGATTGACCAGACAAACTCTCTCCTAAAGCAATGAACCTCTAGCTAGGGTTTCCATTTTCATCAAGATGGGTGAGCTCCAAATGGCTCATATTCTCTCCATAGTACTAACATGTTCTCAAGACCCTCCATGTCAAATTTCAAGCCTTGCACAAGAAGTTTTCTTAAGTCAACTGCTCAAATGCCTGAAAATCAACTGTACTAGGTCAAAAGTCAATTGTGACCCACATACAGCCAAACTTCAAGATTTTTGGTCAGCATCAACATTTTGAAGTGATATCCATCATTTGATCAAGGGTTGATCATGATTCCTCAAGGAATTCTCCTAATTCATCAAAACTCAAAAGTTGCTAAATTAGGATTTCTTAGGAAAAGTCAACCAAACTTTGACCGGGCATAACTTTTTCATACTTTATCATAAATTTCTCATCCAAGGCTCATTTTGAAGAGAATCCAATTCCTTAAAACTCATCTTCATCCCTCAAGTTCAAAAATTGCACTCATGGAAAGATATGAATTTCTACATTATAGGTCCTTTTGAAAAGTCGACAAAAACACCTTTTGGGTCAAAGCTTCTTACATGAACATGGAAGACCCAATTGAGATGAAACCAAAAGGGTTGTTTAGGGGACATCCTAAGCTTTATAAAAAGTAGAAGAGCACCTCTCTAGGGTTAAAATTGGAAGAGATATGCATTGTTAAAGTTGGCCATTTTTGGAAAATTGCCAATATTCAAATGTGCTCAAAAGTGCATTTTTTGTCAAATGGGCCTAGCTTTGCATGATTGTATCTTGTTGAATACATGGTCCACGACCCAAATCAGCATCCATATATTATTTGCTCTATTTATTTATTTATTTATTTTATTTTGATTTTTATTTATTAAAAGTTAAATTAAATCAAATAAATTGCAAAAAATATAAAAGATTGATTTTTGATCTGATTTTTGTAGGAATCATAATCTAAACAAGCTATCCTAATCAGATCAAATCAAATCAAGGCAAATTGAGGCAAAAATAGCATGATTAGGATGGTTTTGGAAATGTATCATATAACAAACAAATCAAATCCAATCTTCATGATTCAAAGAAGATTGAATATGTTTTTGTTGCCCTAATTCATCACACTACATATATAGAACATACACAAGGCAAAAGGACTAGGATTGCAGTCGTGAGAGCTGAAGAACAAAACTCAAATTTTGGAAAAAAGTGGTAGATCGTTTTCTCACATAGAGGGTGATTCAAAACATTCCAAAGCTTCTAAATGATTCCTGGACCTCTTCTGAAGCTAACACGATCAATTGCAAGCATTCCCAAGTCCAGAATCGTCCCATAGCCTTCACACGCTTGTAGAGCTATGGCTATGGAGTTCTGTCTGTAGGTAAAAGGTATTGGCCTAAGACGGCGGACAGGGAAAAAGACAATGACTTGTCACCACCCCACTGGTCCATTTGAATGATCACACACGTTTTTTATTTTATTCAGTCTATCCACCTTTTATCCTATTGACAACTAAACATGGTAGCACATATGGCCAAGGCGTGCGTTATATGAGTGGGAGGACCTGGGTTCGATCCCAGGTCCCAGCATATTTCTTTATTTTTCTTAACATGTGATTGCAAGTTCCATGCATTACATGGCAAGACGTCCATCATGCGCCCCACTAATCCAGCCACTGGATCGTTACCAACATAAATCTAATGTGTTGTACCCCAAAATTTTCCCTCTCACTTATCAAGGATTTTCTCACAAGATCTCCTTGGGCTCAAGACTGCACTAGGGTTTGATCAGCTCAAGACACCTCCTTATGCACTGATGACCAAAATTAGGGTTTGAGTTTGCACAAGGATTTTTGAACTATCAATGCCCCATATTACTTTCATGGATCATTATGGACCCCCAAGATTACTCATGTCAAGTTTCAAGCCTTGGATCACACTTTTGATCAGTCAATTGAACAGTTGACCTAAAAATCAACTATATTAGGGAAAAAGTCAACCATGGACAATTTACAGTCAAACTTCATAATTTTTTATCCACATCTATATTTTATACTCATAAGTATCATTTGATCAAGTTTGGACCATAATTCCTCAAGAAATTTGATCAAATCTCCAAAAGGGCAAAATGGTCAAAATTAGGGTTTTAACTAGGAAAGGGCAATTTCTGATTTTTGACCTAGCAATTGATCAATTGGTTTAAGGCATGATTCCAAGAGTCCAATTGCATAATTTTGACCCAATGATAGCGTTCAAAACATTACAAGTCCATTGGATTGACAGATGAATTTTGCAGTCAACTGATCAAAAGTCAACTATATACTGAAAAGTCAAACATTGACTTTTTGGTCAAATTCCAGTGCCAAAGATCACAATTGATCAAAACATGTCAAAATAGGAAACTTATTCATCATGAAATCAAGAAATCAAGATTTCATTTTGAAAAGTCAAAATTTCTAAACTTAGAAATTTTTCTAAGTGTCAAAAATTTCTTATTTTTTCATAACTTTGAGCTAAATTTTCACCATGATGAAAGATGATTCAAAGGAAACTTCCAACATGAAAGTTGTAGATCTCATGAAATATACAACTTTTCTTTACACAAATTCTCCTAAAAATGTTTGGATCTCAAGTTATAATTTTGTGAATACATGCTCATGAACTAAAAAAGACTTAGTGAAATTTTTCCCTAGTTAGGCAGATTTTTGATCTAACTTCATGGAAATTTTTCACATAGTTCCAAGTGGAATCTTCAAAAGCAATTAAAATATGAGTTGAAGAGAACATTGCAAGCTTTCCAAAATGTCCAATAACTCCTTGAGATCATTCTTGAGCAAGGAGAATCGAAGGCAAGAAGTTAGGGTTTTCAAACTTGAATTACAAGCCATTTTGTGAAGAACACTTGATCCAATCTTCAAGCATGCTGTAAAAATATTGCTTTTAAGGCTTCAAAATTTCTAATAACTCAATAATCTAATGTTTACACAACTGGTAGAGCCATTGTCCAAGCATTTGAGCCCTTATCCAAGTTACATTTCCATTTTAGGAAGAAAGTCACCACTTCCATTTTGGAAAAGTGACTTTAATCATAATGTCAACTCTTCTTGAGCCCATACATTGTTGCTTTTGACTCCAAAACATTTAAAAGCAATAAGAAACATATCTACAACCTGCTAACCACCCTACAAATCCTTGTACTTCACATTGAAACCATGTTTTATCAACTTTGCTTCAAAATCAAGTAACCAAGCCATAACATGTGATTTCAATTTCTGAGTTGTTTCAAGCCTCAAAACCTCTTGCCTGTAAGTACATACACTATTTGCAAGCTAACACACGGATGCCAGTGCCCTGAAATGATCTCAAACACTCAAAAACCATAAATCTGCTCAAAAACACCATTGATACACAACTCTGACCTTGAACTTGTATCTCTCATTTCCCTCGTGCGTTTTCCCTCAAATTCATTTGAAAAACTTCTATACCTCAAATATAGTCCATCCCTGTCCTTGTTTTGGAATTGTAACACCATCTTCACCTTCCTCCATAACCAAAAAACAGAGTCTGCAAGTTGACTTCTCCAGACCAATCCAGCCACCTACAGGTCAAGCCAGCCATTGCATTAGCTTCCTAGAGGTCCAAGGAAGCTAACATGATCATCACCATCACTTGAAACAAGCTCATTTGCATTTCACGATTTCAAGTTTTGAGGTATTTTTCTTGAACTTCTATCTCATTACTTAGGCATTGTTAGGCTTGCATTTGTGAAGATAAAATGTAGACCTCATTGCCACGAAGCTGTACATATCCATAGTTTGCATTTATATGGCTTGAGCTTAGAGAATTTTAGAGTTGAAGTTTCTGAAATTTTTAGAGTTCAAATTAGGGCCAGAGAAATTCTCATTTATCTTTGACTTATAGCTTTAGTTATTTACATGGTTAGATCCGTGAGGAAGAATGCCACAACTTTCATTTTGTCATCTTCCATTTTTGTTGAGAAATGAAGAAGCTACAGGTACACCGGCTGGAGGTTGAAGATGAAGTCATCAGGACTTGATTTGCCTTACATATTTATGGTTTTGTTTATATAAACAGATGTATAGACACCCTAGTGGTAAAGCGCGCGCCTATTCACCCCATGGTCATGGGTTCAAGCCCTAGCGTGACCATTTTTACATTTTCACATTTTTTGATACTTTTTTGATATGTTTACAGGCGCTGGGCCCTTTGGGCCTGACTTTTCTTTTTCTTTTTGCTGACTAACTCCCTGCCTACTTGTGGCACCCCCTGGCCCATTTATTTTTATTTACTTATTTATTTCTTTTTTTTCTTTAAATATATTTTCTAAAAAATAATAAAAAAATCATAAAAAATATAAAAATAGTAGATTTATGTTTTGACATAATTTAAATATTTTTCTCACACAAAAAATTATTTTTATTCATTATACTTTATTTATCTTTACTAATTATCTTGTAAATTAAATTAAAACTAGGTTATTATTATTTTTTCTTTTATACTTATTTTAATATATTTATTTTAATATAAAAAAGGCCAAAAATATTTTACAACACTATATATTATTTTCAAGACAAAAATACAAAAAATACTTTTTCTTTAAACTTATTTTCTTTTAATCAACTAAATAGAATTAGGGTTTTTATTCAAAAATATTTTCTTAATTAATTTCTTTTCTTAACTAATTTAAGTTAATTTTGATTAAATTATTTTTCTCTAATTAGGTTTAGGTTAAAACCTCTTTCATATAAAAATCCAAACAAAAAAATTATTTCTTTCCATTTGCACTTGTACTTTATATATTTCTTCAATTATTTGTACATATTCAATTTGGTTGTAATAGATTAATTAGGTTTATATTATTGTAATCCCCATTCACAAATTGTATACCCCCTCCCACAAGTATTGTAATAGCGTAGTAATTTTAAATTTCGCAATTTATCGCTTTCATATATACAATGCTAGTAATTAGGTTTTGTATGGAAAGATTAAAACCAACCAAATAGAAAACCCTAATTCAAGACAAAATCAAGCATGAAAATAATACATTTGCACACAATCACCCCTAGGGTTATCCCACTTGGTTTACATATACACAATGGCCATATTACGCATGTAAGGTATCTTAGCAAAAACAAACAAATACAAGATCATAGTCCCTCGATGACGCTATCTAAGTTGCCTTACAAATGATCTTAGTCCCTCAAAAAGAATGCTAAGATACCTTGCAACATTGCTAATCATGGTTATACGATGACCCATGCCCGTCCCGTTAACATCCAAAGATAGGGTTGCTTACCAAATCAATGGTAAGACAAAAATGTCAAAGGAAAAGAAAATGAACAAGAAAGACATTTGAGTAGGTAGATTGCTCCTAATTACTTGCTTCATTTCAAACAAAACATCCTTGCTATTTTCAAAAATAAACACTTACACTTTCAAAACACCTTACAAAACTTGAAAACAATTTCCAAAGATCAAACATCTTTGTATACATTCTTACGAACAAGAATCATTACAAAGATTGCCTAAACAATGGCCTCTTTACAAAATACTTTCAAAAACTACACAAAGCATAATTTCAAACAAAAGCAAGTGATCTAGCAAGTAACTAAGAGCCCATGGAAAACCATGGATAAAAAGGATGCTAATACCTTCCCTTTTTATAATCTACCCCCCGAATCCAAGAAACAATGTCAAAGGTCTTTCCTGTGCTTTTTCACCTTTCCTTTTGGATAAAAGAAAAGTTGGTGGCGACTCTTGCTAACCGCAACATTTGCGATCAAACGCAAAACCTTCAAGTCAGTTCTCCCACTGTATCACACAACGCTCAAACCAAGGAAAGACCATGGTACATTCCCCAAACGTGGCTACGCAGAATCAGACATAGGAATGAGCTCAGCATTCATGGGTTTGGCACAAATTCAACATGCACCCCCTAGTTGCTTATACAGGCCTAATTCTTTTCCTTTTCTATTTTAATTCTTTTATTCTTTTATTCTTTTATTATTTTATTCTTTTATTTATTATTTTCTTTTTTCAAATAACACCAAAAATCATGCTTTTTCTTATTTAATAAAAAAATCATAAAAACATCAAAAATCATTTTTTTATAAAAATATTTTATTAATTAATTAGTTTAATTAAATTAAGGCAATTTAACTCTGTTTTTGTATAATTAAAATCAACTAGAATTAGGGTTTAATGTTGTACATAACCTAATTTTTCTCAAAAAATAACCTAAATATGTTCTCAATTAGATTCTTAGGTTTCCTAGTTTGTTCTCGCATTTAATTTGCCACGCCACGCGCCTTTAATTCCTTTTTCTATTATTGTAACTGCTCTGAGTATGTAATAGTAATTAGGGTTTTAAATTTCCGCATCTTTATTTACAGTCAAAATAATTATGTATCTGTGAAAGCCTTGTAATAGCTAGGACTTTAATTTCTCACATTTTAATTTCCGCAAACTATAAGCTGTTAGATGTATGTTAATAGGATTGTATGGAAATACAAATTGCAATTAATACAGTAGAAAACCCTAAATGTGCAAAGATAAATAAACTGAAAAAAAACACACTTGCACATGCTCACTCCTAGGGTTTACTCCACTCCGGTTGCCTTCGGTAAACGGTCATGAAGTATAGGGAATGTTAGTGGTCGTCCTCTAGTCCCAAAAGATCTAAAATGACCCATTCAGATGTTGCCTCAGAAAAAGATCTTTAAGGCTTTAGGATGATTACTAAAATTTCCTAACATTGCTTTTGTGATCGTACTTGTCCCTTCGAACGTCCCTTAAAACTCCAACGACGGTGCTACCTATTCCTTAATAATAGGATAGTGCTGTCTAAAGGAAAACGAACAGACTTTTTTCGAGTAGGTAGATTAGTTCCTAGGTACTTGTTCAAACAAATTTTTTCACACAAACACTTTTCAAAAATAGTTTTCGAAACAACTTTGTCACACTCTTGAGGACAGAAACAAGGGTTATCAAGTAAAACAAAACTTTTCAAAACAAGCACACACAAGCAATTTGAAAAATTAGCAAGTACCTAAGAGCCCATGGAAAACCATGGATAGAAAGGGTGCTAACACCTTCCCTTTCTATAATCTATCCCCGTACTCAGAAACATCTCGAAAAATGTTTTTTTTGTTCTTTTTCCTTTTCCTTTGTTGGATGAAATAAAAGTCGGTGGCGACTCTTGCTTACCGCGACATTTGCGAATACAAAATGCAAACCAATATTAACAGTCGGTTCTGCCACCGTATCACAGAACTGACGACTCTGCTGGGGAATTTATGTAAGTGGGGTATACCTTAAGATCTAGGTCACTTTTAAAATTGCTTTCTTGTTTGCTTTGCCTGCTTTATATTCAAGGGTTTTGTTTGGGTATTATTGAAGATCCTACACCCGAATCGGGGAACACCTTTTAGGTAAGTAGCAATAAACTGTGAGGGAACTGTGCGTGGTATACTGACACGGTTAAAGCAGTAGCTACGTTGATGTGGCACTTTGGTTGGTATCGGTAACCCTTGAGTTAATCAGGGAGAGTACGGGGCCTCCGCGTGGTGTCATGAAGCATCAACTGACCTTAGAACCTTTAATTGCACAACCTGGCCAGTAGGACGTAGCGAGATGGCTGGCTTTGGTGTATTCCCAAAGTCGACAGATACTCGATGCTACAATCATTGAGGTTTGACTCTTGAGTTTTGTTTGTTTACGAGTCAATCGCCTATTGAACGAAGATGGGGAAAAGATCGGTGATATTGAGATCCCTTAGAACCCGATTACTATTTATAGGACAGGTTGAACCAATCCAACTTCAAGAGGGTATGACCTTAAAACTCACGCAGGCCTTAAACCTAAGGACTTGGTGTGACTTGCTTTTTATTTTCTATACATGTGATTTTATAGCATAATCATGACATCATAAGCATGGCATATTATAACTAACCATTTCAAGGATTTCATAGGGCTCATTTTTGCTTTGTTTTGTAGGACATGGCATCCGCCCGTAGGAACACTATACATATTAACCTTGTGAAAGTGCCTCTCCAACTAAAGGACCTGAAATTAAGGGTTACTGAAAGTTCTCCATTCACTAAAAAGCATGGTCGGTTGCTTAATTTGGTCACTGAAAAACCTGATGAAGAATTGTTAAAAGTGCTGTTTCAGTTCTTTGATTCTGTGCACCATTGTTTCACCTTCCCGGATTACCAGCTAGTACCTACTATGGAGGAATTTTATCAGTTGTTGAGGGTACCTATTCTTGATCAGTTACCTTTCAACGGTACGGAAGAACATCTAAAGTCTGAAGAGATTGGTAGAGCTCTGTCCTTACAACAGTCTGACGTAGTGATAAGTTGGGAGACTAGAGGAAGTGTCCAAGGAATCCCGATTAAGTTTCTATTCAAGAAGGCTTACCATTTTTGGGATACCCTGGATTTATAAGCTTTCGAAGAGGTACTGGAACTTCTCGTTTATGGGATGGTACTTTTCCCTAATGCAGATCAACTCGTAGATGTGAACACTACTAAGGTTTTTCTGTCTCATAATCTGGTGCCTACATTACTCGGGGATATTCTATACTCTCTGCATGCTCGCACTCTAAAGAGAAGGGGAACCCTCCTGTGTTGCACTCCTCTATTAGCTAGGTGGTTTATTTCGCACCTACCCAGGTCTATTTTGAAGAATGAACAGGGTTTGAAATGGTCTCGTAGGCTGATGTCCCTTACACATTCAGACATTCATTGGTGTTCACGGTTCTCGGAAGATGTTACCATCATCGATCGCTACGGTGAATTCCCCAATGTCCCCCTCTTAGGCATTAGGGTAGGAATCACTTACAACCCTTGTTTGGCACTGCGTCAGTTTGGTTATGCGAGAAGAGATGGTCCTCATGATACGCTTATCTAAGGAATTGCCTTCAACTATGAGAATGATGCTCAGGGATACCGCAAAAGGTTCATAAAAGCTTGGGGCATTGTGCATAAAATTGATAGCAAGACGCTACGACACAAGAATTCCATTCCTCTTAAGCCTTATCTCCGATGGGTACGAGCTCGCGCCCAAAGTCTTATGATGCCTTATCCTGCTGTCCTACCAATAACTGTGGAACCAGTTATTGAAGGAAATACTACTTCCCTTGGTCATCATCCTGACATGCCAACTGATCATGAAGAGTTACAGAAGTCCCGGGTTCAACTCAAAGAGGAGCGGGACACGTTTGAAGCTCAGTTTTATGCCAGCGAGAAGAAGGTCCTGGAGCTCACTAGGCTACTTCATGAAGAAAGGAACATAAACGCCTACATTGCACCAAATAGGATGTGCTCCTGGGAGACCTAGTTTATTTTTTGCTTTAAGTTTTGTTTTGTTTTATTGTAAGCCTAAAAGGCATTCTTTGTAACAATTCGAACTTATTAATGCAATTAACGTATGTTTCTTTTGGTTAAACAAATCTGAGCCTTTAAGAATCCTTGAAATCATTGCATACGCATCCCATCCATAACATTGTATAAATAGGTACCATAACAGGCTTCTCATCTTCTTCGCTGTTTATTTCAGCAGAAATGTCTTCTAAATAAAGCATCAAAGATCTTCAGGCACAAAATGCCCAATTCCAACAGATGTTCATAAATCTGGCGAAAGGGCAGGAGGATCTGAAAGCCCTCATCCCGAAGGAGAAAAAAAAAGAAGAAGGTCTCTGGTATTCTAAATATGGGCAAAAGGTTCAGGGGGCCGTTAAAGCAACCAGTTGATCTGACCTCTTCATCCAAGGAAGGGGAGAATCAAGAAAGAGAGACAAGGGAAAAGGACCCCAATCCTGAAGTTTCTGACAATGATACAGACTACAATGATGAGCAGTATCCTCCTACTGAGGATAAATATAAGCAGTTGGAAGATCGTCTGAGTGCTATGGAAGTCCAGAGGATACCTGGGTTAGATTTTGAAGAATTGGGATTGGTGTCAGGAGTAGTCATCCCTCAGAAGTTTAAGGCTCCAATTTTTGCAAAATACTATGGGGTGTCTTGCCCAAAACTCCATCTTCGTTCCTATGTAAGGAAGATCCAACCCCACACCGCTGATAGAAACTTGTGGGTTCACTTCTTTCAAGACAGTCTATCAGGGACTCAGCTTGAATGGTTCTACCAACTGGAAAGAGCCAATGTTCGAAACTGGAAAGATTTGGCCGCTGCTTTTTATAAGCAGTATAAATATAACGCCGACCTTGCTCCTACTCATACTCAACTCCAGAGTATGTCCATGGATGCATGTGAAGGCTTTAAGGACTAAGCACAAAAGTGGAGAGGCTTGGCTGGAAGAGTCCAATCCCCTTTGTCTGATAGGGAGTTGGTAGATATGTTTCTTGGGATGCTATCTGGTCCATTCTTTAATCATTTGATTGACAACTCGTCAGCTGGTTTCACCGAGCTGATTCTAACTGGAGAGAGGGTAAAAGCTAGGATCCGGAGCGGTAAGATACAGAAAGATGCCTCTTCGAGTTCGGTAAAGAAACCTTTCACTGGTAAAAAGGAAGCTAGTGCTATCTATAGCCCAAGAGGTCAAAATAGAGCTGAACACCGTCAGATAGTAAGTTTCGTAATGATACCTAGGCTCGCGGCTGCTCCACAATGCAACAATCAACAAAGGGTGGAAAGACCATAATGGCAGTTTACCCGGATTAACATGACGTTAGCTAAAGTTCTACCCTATCTGCTGATATCTAACTTGGCAACCTTGAAAGAGGCTCCTAATAATCCGAATACCACATCTCCTCGGTACAATCTAAACGCTTGGTATGACTACCATTTCGAGAGTCCCGGCCATGATACAAATGACTGTTGGGCTATGAGAAATAAGGTACAAGATCTGATTGATGCCAAGGAGATTGAATTTGACCCTCCTGAGACTCCAACGTGATTACTACTCCCCTGCTAAAACATGGCTAGGATCGAAAGCATTTTTGTTCATTTGAATTCTCAAGTTGTATTTTCTTTGTTTATTGGAACAATTATTGTCATGTCAAAACTTTGTTATTTCATTAATGCATTACACATGTTTGTCTTGAATTAATCTATTTTCACTATGCTTAAACTGCTTTATACTTCCTTTTCATGATATTCAACTCTCGATTAAAAGCTCAAAGCCTTAGAGGGAGGATGACGAAAACGATACCACAATCTCTACAGTATGCTTTTGAACAGACCTTGCTGGCGATGTACATGCGTTGTTTCAAATCCTAAACAATGGAGTTATAAGCAAGATAATCCCTAGTCTACCCCTTTGAGCCAAATAAGTAGGAGTTTTTCTTTCATACAAATTAAAACCCTTAATCACAACCTGGGGTAGGGTAGTTTTCTCGGTTAATTCAGGTGCGTATTCAATCGCAATCTTCCGCTTCGTACACAATGAATAGCCTCGAAGACATCCTTCCAAAATAAAAGACGATGATGGTTCTGTATAATCGTCAAGATAGGCAATCATTATCTCTCGAAATAAAAGCCCATTAAGTCAAAACCTATGAAGGAGATTTAAGAAAAAACTGGGGCATCCCATTGACTGTAATCACAAAAGAAACAGTTCAGGCAAAAGACAGGGATAGTAAAACCAAAAAAGAAAGAGGTCCTACAAATCCTCAACAGAAAAAAGATTATAAAAATGACTGCCTATGCAAAACAAACTTTCAGTATCTGAACCATTACTAGAACATCAAGGACAGTACTTCAGGACCCAACTGGGATTCTAAACGCGCAATTAGTTAAGCATAAGACTAAAGGACATCACGAAGAACGGGTGGGTACAAATAAATTTTAAGCCTTTATCCTTTGTTTCTTAAACCGTGAACCAGGCTACGCTATAACCCTTAAAAGTACTAGCTGAAGCATGGGTTAGTTTGAGAGCATACTGTTACAAAGGTATCCTGACTCCTGTTGGACTTGTTGCGAATCCTGAGTTGATATCAAATTCTTGCAAATTTTGTTTTACTACGCAAAACACATTTTCAATTTTTTTCAAGACAGACATGAGTTTGCATTCTTTAAATGACATTGTTTGCATATGACTAATTGTTTGACAGCAGAGAAATCCATACCATGGATATTCAATGAACAGACATCCTCTCAATGGACAGAATCACCTCAGTGGGAAAGACACTTCCAATAACAGTTCTTCCATAAACAAGGGGCATGATATGATGTTTAACACACTTGGGGCAGGCTCTCCAAAAGTGCCAAATAACCAGGGGCAGATCTCCATCTGAATCACTTGGGGCATTACACACGCATTCCAGCAACGAATCATGTGCCATCAAGAAAACATTTTTGCCGGTACTACAACACAACACTATGGACAGTGACAACTCCCTACATCCTGAGAACGTGGACATGGTCGGAAGATACTACGCATGAACAAAGACCCGCTAGGTTGACAGGCCTAGGAAAAAATAAGGGCATCCCGATGAACCAAAAGGGTTCGGGCAAAAATTATGGATGAAAACAAAAAAAATATGTATACCCGGCAAGTCGAAAACCTGAAAAGGCGGCTTGGGAAAAAAGGGTATCCCGGTTGTGATCGGTGGATCTGGAACTGACTGTTTAACGCTGGTTCGCGAAATGTCGCGGAAGCAAGATTCGCCACCGTCTTTTATTTTCTCCAAATGGAAAGGACAAAAGCACAGAAAAATTCCTTTTAAGAGATTGCTCTCGGTTCGGGAGGTAGGTTATAGAAAGGGAAGGTGTTAGCACCCTTTCTATCCATGGTTATCCATGGGCTCTTAGATACTTGCTCACTTGTGTTTTCAAAAATGGTTTGTTTGCTTTTCAATGTGGGTTTTAAAAAGTTTCTTTGAAAAATTTCAGTTCGACTCGTACGTCAGAGTGTTTGAAAAATTTGCTTTGAAAGCTTTTGAAAATGTGTTGGTGAAAAGATGTTTTTGATTTGTTTGAAATTAGAGCAAGTATCCTTGAGAACCTACCTACCCTAAGGAATTCGTCTGTGTAGATGTCCTTAAAAGTAGTGCCATCCCACCATTGAGAGGTAGGCAGCACCACCGTTGGAGGTGTTCGGGTCAATTCGAGTTTTAGGGACATGGTGATCACCAGAGCAATGGGAAGACACCTTAGAAGCTACCCTCATGCCAGGTTCCCGGATCATGAGGACTTACTAAGACATCCTCTACTCGACGATCACCTTTCGAAAGGCAACAGTGAGGCGTACCCTAGGGGTGGTGTGTGTGAATTGTGTGTCATATTTCAGTTATTTGTCTTGTCATGTTTGTCGTGTTCTACGCTTGATTTTAATTTGTCCATTCATTCTTGCATGCATATTTAACAGTTATAAGGTTTGCAAAAAATAAATCTAAGGCTATTACAAATGGCGCGGGTCCACACCGCCAAAATTAAACCGGACCCGATTTAGCAGAAAAATAAATAATGCGAAGAAATAAAGTGCGAAAAGTAAAGTTACATGGCTTAGGGACAATTACATAATTATAATTAAACGACATAAGATAAATGCGCAAGTTAAATAATTGAAATGACGGGCGTTGGACCCTTTTGCAAAATATTAAAAGTTAATGAGAATTAAAAATTAAATGATTAAATGTTTTTGTTATTTTTTGTGTTTTTTAGATTTAATGAGAAAAGAAATTAATTGAAATTAAATTAAAAGGCAAACCCTAATTCTAATAGTTTTTTATTATGAAAGAATTAAATTAAGATCTAAATTAAACCCTAAATTATTTATGTACAATTTTTAATTATAAAAATAAAATAATAAATAAATAGTATTGTGAGAAATAAAAATTAAAAAGACATTAAAACTATCAATTGACCTAATTCTACATTTTTTTGGATTTTTATTAAAAAGGAATTAAAATTAAAACCTAATTAAACTAAATATTTACGTATTAATTTGTGAAAATAATTATAATATAAAAATTATATTTTTTGGCCTTTTCTGAATTTTATGATGTTTTTGCATTTTTTGTAAAAAGAATTAATTAATTAAATAAATAGCAACTAAAAGAAATAAAGGGAGAATTAAAGAAATAAAAATAATAAGTAATAAGGCAAACCAGAGTGGGGTGTTGCCCCAAATAAGGAGGTTCAGGCCTGGAGATTTTGGCCCATTAAGCCTTGATTTCGCTGACCTTCCTTGATCTTGTATGACACGTTGACCAGCCTCCATGGTATGCTTTTAATCTGGCCTTTGATTAGATCTCCTGGGACGCGTGGGCGATGAATATTGAGTGTGCATGGTGTACCCCCATAATAGCGCTGCATATGAACAATTATTGAAAAATAATATTGAACGTTTGCCAGACCTGGGACTTGAACCCAGGTCTTTGAAGTTACCAGCACAACACTTGACCACTGAACCAAGCGCGTTTCAATTAACATATAATAAACAATAAACAATATAATAAGAACGCGTTAGTGCTTTTGGAAATTCGCGCGAAATTCAAAATAGCCAATGGCTGATGGACACGCACTCGTCTTCTTCCCCACCCTGTAAAACAAAGCAAATAGGCGACGGTTTTTGAAACGTTGCTTTAGGGCCTCTATCAGAAAATAGCGAATAGCCCCTCGTTGCTCATAAATTGAGCGCGAGGGGGCCATCCTTTTCGTCTTCAACCCCTGAATCCATTGGTGGTCATCTGGGGCTCTAATTTTGCATTATCATGAAAGCCCCAAATCTAAGAACCTGCAACCCTAATTTTTGACAATGGTGAAAACGCATATATGGCACAAAAAAGCAATTGAATGTAATGGTTAGCTCAGAAACATCATTGTAAGCAATAATCCATAAAGAAAAATGCAAAAGAATGCTTAATTCATGCTATGCGATTTCAAGATTTTCTTGGTACAGTTTGAGTTCTTGATACCAATTCAGGATGTTTTTGCTGTTGTTAATGATTGGAATGTGTCCAAGGATGTCTCAGGATGCTAATGGGATGAAGATTGAAGCTTGGAACGACCTAAAACCTTGATTTCAGATTTGAGTTTTTTATGAAAAATTTCAATGTGCAAAAGGGTTCTTGGGCGCAGCTTCCAGTCTCATTGCATTAGGTCTTTGATTCTGATCATATAGCCAAGCTTTTAGGTCAACAAAACTTGAGAAAATCCAAGGCATTGATTGTTTAGATATTTGATTTTGTTAAGAATCTTTTCACATCTTTTTTCATGTTATTTGGTTCAATCATGATCAAATCTTATCAAAACTTGCTATAATCAATCAAGCACGAAATATTGACCTTGGAATGTGCATAAAAAGATTTTTTTAGGTTAGGTTTATATTTTTCATGTATTAAAATGATTTAAATGAATATAAATTAATATAAATTCAAATAAATAATTAAAAAATATGAAAATACTCCCCTTTGGGCCTAGTGGTCGTGCATAGGCTTGGCATGAAGAAATTTGGAAGAAAAATGGGCCCATTTGCATTTTTAGGCCTTTTGCATCAATGTTGACTTTTCAAAATTCCCAAAAATTTCCCAACTTCCACAAGGCATAACTTGGTCAATTTTTAAGCTTTTCACATGTTCTTGGACATTTTGGAAAGGTCTTTGAGTCCTTTAAACAATGCCCTTGGTCCCATGTCATTTTGATTTACCAATCTCCAGTTATGGCCTTTGACTTAAAGTCCCTTTTTGTTGACTTTTGAAAATGACCTATAATGTTGAAATTGATAACTTTTTGTGAGAGCATTTCTTGGACTTGGAACATGAAGATGAATTGTAGGAAATGTCTTTCTCTTCAAAATGAGCTTTGGATGGAATTTTTCTGATAATCCATGTGAAAGTTATGCCCTGGTCAATTTCAGTTGACTTTTTCAACTGTCCAAAATTAGCAACTTTTGCATCTTGATGATTTTCTGAGCCAAATTTTGAGAATCATGATCAAGCATTGATCAAATGATGTTTGTGGCTTCAAAATGATATGTTGACCAAAAATTTGAACTTTTGACTGTCAAATGACCATTTTGCCCCTACAGTTGACTGTAGTGCAATCTAGGGTTTTGACTGTGCAATTTTGAGCTGAATGCCTTGAAACTTGACATGAGGATACTTGACCATCTTTGTAAGCATATGAGACTTGATTGGGCCTTTGAAAAGTTCATTTGCTTGACCAGAACTCAAACCCTAGTTTTGACTGTATAGGAGACAGTTGAGCTGCACAACCCTGGGGGAATTTTGTGACCTTGACTTGACAAATCTTGATGAATATGGGAGGGCAAATTTTGGGGTACAACAGTTGCCCCTGTTCAATCTTCTTAGACCTGAGGATGCAGATTGGCTGACGTGCCTTTCGTAATCCGAGGGTAGAAGATGATTGGACACTAGAGTGCCCAGAAATTTGCGCTCACATAGTAGCAATGATGATGAGGGAATGGGCTTATAGATGCCATCTGGATGTTGCTTGGATATGATGATGGGCTTATAGATGCCATCTGGACGTTGATCGCGTAAGAGATTCCTTAGCGAGAACCTGCATACCTGCAAGAGAAAAATGAGTACCTGACATGTTGCAGGGGCTGGTTTTCAGAGCTTGGTATAGATGTATCCTGACTGGTTACAGGAGCTGAATCTGGAGCTTCAAACGCTGATGAATGAACCAGGGATGGTTACTGCCTTAGCATGAATGGTAAGAGAGTCCTGAATGATTTCAAACTTCAACAACGCTCGTTGAGAAAATCTTGGTGAGGATTACCATCTTCGTAGTGTCAGGAAGAGAACCGAAGGACATTATAATCTCAAAGGGAGTCACCTCACTCACCGTTGGAGAGGGAACTATAGGAAATTATAATCTGGAAGGAAATATCACCTCACTCGCCGTTGGAGAGGGAAACATCTTGAAAGGGAATTACCACCTCACTCGCCGTTGGAGAGGGGACCATAAGAGAATATCACCTCACGCTCATGCCGGAGAGGGGAACATCTGAAGAAGGAATTACCACCTCACACGCCGCTGGAGAGGGGACCATAAGAGAATATCACCTCACGCTCATGCCGGAGAGGGGAACATCTGAAGAAGGAATTACCACCTCACACGCCGTTGGAGAGGGGACCATAAGAGAATATCACCTCACGCTCATGCCGGAGAGGGGAAAATCTGAAGAAGGAATTACCACCTCACACGCCGTTGGAGAGGGGACCATAAGAGAATATCACCTCACGCTCATGCCGGAGAGGGGAACATCTGAAGAAGGAATTACCACCTCACACGCCGTTGGAGAGGGGACCATAAGAGAATATCACCTCACGCTCATGCCGGAGAGGGGAACATCTGAAGAAGGAATTACCACCTCACACGCCGCTGGAGAGGGGACCATAAGAGAAATTCTACTGAGTCTTTATCAGAAAAATCTGCTTGGAGTCGATTTAACTGGACTAGAGAAGTCCTTGAAATATGTTTGAGAATTTCAACTGCATCTTTCCTGAAAGGTAAAGGTCAGTTATATGCAATGCATGATATGGATCAAGCGATGATGTTCTCAATATGGATGCGATTTATATGATATGATGCGTACATGCATGCTGTAATGATGTATGTGATGATTCATGTATGTTTTCGTCTAGGAAAATAAATCCTTGACGGGTGCCGGGAAGTCATATCCTGGGCTGATGTTGAGGAAGAGATTTTGCTTCCGCTGTGGATGATTGTTGCAAGAATACCGGTAGGAGAAGATAACTCCGTTGAGGAGTAAACTTTGGCAAATGAAATAATTCTGCGGGAGAAAAGATACTCTAGCGATCATGCTGGGGAGTGCTACTCTGTGGGGATAGCGATGCTTTGCTGAGTTGATGAAGATAACTCCGCTGGGGATATCCTTGTTGTCGGAAGTGTTGATAGACTTCGCTGGGGGTAGGAAGATACTTTGCCGAGGACGCTCTTTCCGTGGCTTTTGGCTGAGGATAACCCAGTTATATCCTGTTACGGAAATAACTCTTTAAATCAAGCCGGGACGACACGTTCGTGCTCTGCGAGGGATAAGCTTCCAGAATCTACTGGGGATAAGCTTGCTGCTTGGGGAGATATGAATTCCAACCTTCCTGGGGAAACTGGATTGGACTCTCCTGGGGGAAGTTTTAGACTGCGGGGAAGTGATTCCTTTGAATGGTGGTATACCGCCGGGGAACAATCTTTAGACCAAGACTACCGGGGATGCTTTATGTATACTGCTGGGGAAGTATTGAGATCGGCTGGAGGATACTCAATTCCCTTGATATTTGATGATTTGCTTGGAGAGACATGTATTGTTTTACTGAACTACTCTCTGGGGATTTAAGATACTCGGTCATGTTCTTTGGCTGAACCTACCTTGGTACCTTGGAGGATAGAACAATTAGACTGCTCAGACAACTCTTTATTGCCCCTGTTTCTAGTGTCACCTGTAATTAATTCCTTTGTTTCGTATGCAAATATTCATGAGTTAGCAAATTATTGTCAATGCATACATCACAAATTGAACCTTGGACGTTCTTCGCAAAACAAAACAGAAAAAAAGAAAAACACTTGGCACATTTAACTGAAGATATATTTTTATTGATTTTTGAATGGCCTGAATAGGCGTTTTGTATACAAGAGGCTGACGTCCTAGTAAGAGGTACGTCGCCGATCAAAAGAGTTTATACAAGTTTTGTACGAAAGAAAAATAAAGCAGCTGTGTGAAAGATGAATGATCCACTGGGTTTCAGCTCTGCTATTGCCTTTATAACTCCGAGCGTCTCATCACTTGATGACCTTGGTTGAAGGTGAAGCTGACTGATCGATGTCGTTTGAGCTTGATGTAGATACCGGATTCTGGATGCAAAGTGATCAATGAGACATAGTTTTACGCTTTATCCCTAATTTTTGCCTGGACCGCCCTTTCGGGTTTTCAGTCCACCGGGATACCCATTTTTGCCCAAGCCGCCTTTTCAGGTTTTCGACTTGCCGGGTGTACAGATTTTTTTCATTTTCATCCCTTCATTTTGCCCGAACCCTTTTGGTTCGACGGGAAGCCCTAATTTTTGCCTAGGCATGTCAGCCTAGCGGGTCTTTTTTCATGCGTAGTATTTTTTAACTATGTCTGCATTGGCGGGGTGAGGAAGGTCGTCACCATCCATGTTGGTTAAGATCATTGCTCCTCCTGAGAACACATGCTTAACCACGAATGGCCCTTCATATGTAGGGGTCCATTTGCCCCTTGGATCACTCTGAGGAAGGATGATTCTTTTGATAACCAGATCCCCGACTTGGTATTCCTGTGGCCTGACCTTTTTGTTAAATGCCCTGATCATCCGTTTCTGATACGTCTGACCATGGCAGATAGCAGCAAGTCTCTTTTCATCGATGAGGTTGAGTTGGTCAAGTCGTGTCTGGATCCAATCATCTTCGTTCAGATTTGCATCCTTCATTATCCGGAGAGAGGGAATTTGTACTTCGATCGGCAAGACTGCCTCCATACCATAAACCAGAGAGAACGGAGTTGCCCCGGTTGATGTCCTAGCTGAGGTACGGTACCCATGCAGAGCGAACGGTAACATCTCGTGCCAATCTTTGTACGTTACTGTCATCTTTTGCACGATCTTCTTGATGTTCTTGTTAGCTGCTTCTACAGCCCCATTCATCTTCGGTCTGTAAGGAGAAGAATTGTGGTGCTGTATTTTGAACTGTTCGCAGAGCTCAGCGATCATCTTATTGTTCAGATTGGTACCGTTGTCTGTAATAATCCGCTCAGGGACGCCGTATCGACAGATCAGGTTGTGCCGAATGAACCGTGCCACAACAGTCTTGGTTACCGTAGCATAGGATGCTGCCTCAACCCACTTTGTAAAATAATCAATCGCCACTAGGATGAAGCGATGTCCATTGGATGCTGTAGGTTTTATCTCGCCGATCATGTCTATGCCCCACATCGCAAACGGCCAAGGCGCAGTCAGAACATTCAGGGGAACCGGAGGAACATGCACCTTATCTGCGTAGATCTGACACTTGTGGCATGTCCTGGAGTGTTGGTAACAGTCAGCTTCCATTGTGGACCAGTAATATCCTGCCCGTAGGATCTTCTTAGCCATGGTATGTCCACTAGAATGTGTACCAAAGGTCCCTTCATGTAGCTCTTCCATGATTCTTTCCGCTTCAGTCTTGTCCACGCAACGCAGTAAGGTTGAATCATGGTTTCTCTTGTACAAGATGCCGTTGCTTAGGAAGAACTTGGCTGCGAACCTCCTCATGAATTTCTTATCATTGACAGAGGCACCTTCAGGGTATTCCTGAACTTCCAGATATCTCTTCACTTCGTGGTACCAAGGCTTCTCAGTTACCAATTCAGTTTCGAGATCACAACAGTATGCCGGTTCGTCCAGTTTCCAAATGATGATCCGGGGAGCTTCATTATCCCATTTAACCTTGAACATTGAAGACATTGTAGCTAACGCGTCCGCTAACTGATTCTCTTCTCTTGGAAAGTGCTCAAAGGTTATCTCCGTGAAGTGGGGAATCATGGTCAACACACATTCTCTGTAAGGAATCAAGTTTGGATGTTTCGTATCCCACTCTCCCTTAATCTGATTGATCACAAGAGCGGAATCTCCGAAGACACTTAGAAATTTGATCCTTAAGTCGATCGCAGCTTGAATACCCATGATAGACGCCTCATACTCCGCCATGTTGTTGGTACAGTTGAAACACAGCCGGGCAGTGAGTGGAGTATGAGTACCTTGAGGGGATATGATTATGGCGCCGATACCATTTCCCAAAGCATTGGAAGCTCCGTCAAAGTGCATAGACCATCGGGATCCTGGTTCAGGTCCTTCATCCGGTCCAGGTACTTCACAATCAGTTACAATCATGATGCTTTCATCCGGAAACTCGAAGTTCATTGATTGGTAGTCATCTACAGCTTGATGTGCTAAGTGGTCTGCCAATACACTTCCCTTGATGGCTTTTTGGGTTGTGTACTGAATGTCGTATTCCGTCAAGATCATTTGCCATCTTGCAATTCTCCCAGACAGAGCAGGCTTTTCGAATATGTATTTTATCGGATCCATCTTTGAGATCAACAAGGTAGTGTGAGTCAGCATATACTGTCTCAGCCGGCGAGCAGCCCATACCAAAGCGCAGCAAGTTTTCTCAAGCAGTGAGTATCGGGTCTCACAGTCGGTAAACTTTTTGCTAAGGTAATAAATGGCATGCTCTTTTCGGCCAGACTCGTCATGCTGCCCCATCACACACCCCATTGAGTTGTCTAGCACTGTTAGATATAGGATCAGAGGTCTCCCTTCAACCGGTGGCATAAGGATAGGGGGTTCTTGGAGATACTCTTTGATTCTGTCGAAGGCAGCCTGACATTCATCGTTCCAACGTACTACCTGATCTTTCTTCAGTAGCTTGAAGATTGGCTCACAGGTAGCAGTTAAATGAGAGATGAATCGAGCGATGTAATTCAGGCGTCCTAAAAAGCCTCTGACTTCCTTCTCTGTTTTAGGAACTGGCATCTCTTGAATAGCTTTGACCTTAGCAGGGTCCACTTGAATGCCTTTATCACTGACCACGAAGCCTAGCAACTTCCCGGATCTTACCCCGAAGGTGCACTTGTTCGGGTTCAATCTCAGCTTGTATAGTTTCAACCGGTCAAACAACTTCTGCAGATGATCTAGATGCTCTTCCTCAGTTTGGGACCTAGCAATCATATCGTCCACATACACTTCTATCTCGTGATGGATCATGTCATGAAATAAGGCAACCATGGCACGTTGGTAGGTTGCCCCAGCATTCTTTAATCCAAACGGCATGACCTTGTAACAGAAGGTGCCCCACTGTGTAACAAATGTAGTCTTTTCCATGTCTTCAGGTGCCATCTTGATCTGATTGTAGCCTGAAAAGCCATCCATGAAAGAGAATATTTTGTGTTGGGCTGTATTATCAACGAGGACATCAATGTGAGGTAAGGGGAAGTCATCCTTGGGGCTGGCCCTGTTCAGATCCCTGTAATCGACACACATTCTGACCTTGCCGTCCTTTTTAGGTACCGGCACCACATTAGCAACCCACTGAGGGTAAGAAGTTACTGCAAGGAACCCTGCATCAAACTGTTTCATGACTTCGGCTTTAATCTTCTCGGACATCTCTGGACGCATCCGACAGACCTTTTGTTTGACTGGAGGGCATTCTTCCCTAGTTGGCAAATGATGGACAACAATATCGGTATCCAACCCTGGCATGTCTTCGTAGGACCAGGCAAAGATCTCCATATAGTCATGCAGCATCTTGGTTAACCGTTGCTTCACGCTGAGCTCTAGGTTAGCACCAATCTTTACCTCTTTTCTGTCTGCCTCAGTACCCAGGTTTATTGTTTCCACTGGCTCTTCGTGGGGTTGAATTGCCCTCTCTTCCTGAAGCAACAGTCTAGCAAGCTCGCCAGGCACTTCGCAATCATCTTCACCTTCGTCTTCGGCTAAGTTGATCGGATTTTCGAAGTCATAATTGGCAGTAGCAGAGCTGTTATCAGTGAGATCCAGAGTGGATTGGAACCTGTATGAGTGAGTGTGTATGTAAATACAGCTGTTTTGAAAATTATGTAAAGGAAAGGAAAGATAGAAAAGGAACACAATATTTGCAATGCGAAAAACGTCCAAAAATTTTCATTCATGATGTATAAAATGACAGTTTGTATGCCCTCACAAATAGAACCACGGTGCCTCGGGTAAGACACCGGGCCATAGAGTTTATCATTGTTTATTACAAAATAACAAAACATGGGAATTCATTACTGTGTCACAAAGGTAACAGGGGTATGATCCTTTGCACTCCAATTGTTCAATCCTTCTTCGGCCGTCGGATAAATCCAGCTGTTGAATTCGGCTTCGTCCACTTCAAGGTCTTCCCCGACAGCATTCGCTTCTGAACCTTTAATAAATACCGGAGGCCTTCCGATCTTCTCTTTCCTCATAGCTCTCTGCCCTTCTGAGGTGAAACCCAGCCCAAGTTTATCAGTCTTCTGGGTGAAGTCTGGAAGTCTGCCCCAGTTGGCACCTTCACCCCTCTGCACTACAGCCCTGGCATCCTTCAGAGAAGCCATCTTCAAAGGACCACTTGCTTCTGTTTCTTCTGCTGCAATTGGAAACACCTCCTCGAAATGCTGAAAGGGGGTCTCAATAAACTCCCCATCCATCTCAATGTACCTGAAGGAGTTCAGGTGGCTCACCATATATTCTTCCTCACCTTGCACGGTGACAATCTTCCCTCTGACGGGGTACTTCAGCTTTTGATGCAAGGTAGAGGTCACTGCCCCAGCCTTATGTATCCAGGGTCGACCCAGCAGACAAGAGTAAGATGGACGGATATCCATCACATAAAAAGTGGAGTCGAACACCTGAGAGCCCACGCGAATCGGAATGTCAACCTCCCCATGGACCATCCTCTTTGAACCGTCAAAGGCCCTGACGATAATGTTGCTGGGTTTCAAATCCAGGCCTTCACAATCTAGACGATCCAGAGCCTTCTTGGGTAGCACATTCAAAGATGACCCAGTATCAACCAACACATGTGCCAAGGTGGTGCCCCTGCATTCGATTGAGACATGCAGAGCATCATTATGATCTTTCCCCTTTGTGGTCAAATCAGCATCCGAGAAACCCAAGCCGTTATCTGCCGTTAGGCTTGCCACGCAATCAGTGAATTGGACTGCAGAGGTTTCATGTGGCACGTGGGCTGTCTTGAGGAATGAGATGAGGGCCTTTGCATGGGCCTCAGAGCACAGCAGTAAAGAGAGCATGGAGATCTTGGAGGGCGTATGTCCCAGCTGTTCCACAACGTTAAAATCGCTCTTCTTTATAATCTTCAAAATCTCCTCCATCTCTTGTGGGGAGGCCTCAGCAGCTATGGGTATGGGTGCCTCCATCTGGGCAGGCTCAGTTTCAATTCCCTTGCCCCGAGCATTGGACGACTCGGCAGCAGGAGAAACGATCGGATCAACAGCAGGAACAACAACTTGATCAGCAATGGGAGTAGGTGTACTTGCAGGAATTATCAGGAGCGGTCTTCGGGCAGCAGGTGGCGCAATGTCAGGCGAGAAGAGCCTGCCACTGCGGGTAACTTTGGCCGGGCCAGTGATGTCACAGATGCTGGCGCCAGCGTTGAGCTCTTGTTTAACTCCATTTATATATACATCTGCCCCATAGTGCCAAGGGACAACTTTGTTAGATGCATAGGGCAGGGGCCCAGGAACAGTGATAGTAATAGGTGCCACGGTCAGAATTTGGACAGGCTTCTTCTGGAGAGCCGGGATCGGATTGTTGAAGATAGTCACCACAGAAACTTCTTCCGTTGGAGCCGAACGAACATCAGACTTCTTGAATAGAATCTCCTTGCTATCCATTAAGCTTTGGATGCCTAACTTTAGCAAGGGACAACCGGATGGGGACACAACACAGAACAGGCAACCCTCACTACAACCCGGAAATAAACCGGCCTGCAGTAGGTTCTTCTTAACGATCCTTAGAGGAGTGGCTAGGTCATCCACAGAAACAACATAAACGTCTTCATCAACAGCATTTACCCCGTGTTGAGGCATAGGGGCAGTAACTACATTCGGTTTTGCAGGCGTTTCGAATTGTATCTCCTTAGCATCGATAAGGTCTTGCACCTTATTCTTTAACGCCCAACAGTCATCAGTGGCATGCCCCGGGCTGTCTGAATGGTAAGCACAACGGGCATTCGGGTTGTACTTAGGAGAGGTAGTGTTTGAGAACTTTGGCGCCTCCTTGACAGTCACCAAATTGGTGGATAGCAACTGTGGCAGGATTTGCGATAGGGTCATGCTTAACCGGGTAAACTCTCTCCGGGGTCTATCAGCCCTTTGAGGATTGTTTGGCCGGGGAGCGGCAGCAGGCTTAGCGATCATTACCGCGCTGACAGATTGGCGGTGATCAGGTCTCTCTGATTTCCTGGAGCCATACACGGCACTAGACTCCTTTTTAAACGGTTTCTTTTCTGAACTAGAGGATGATGCCCCCTTTGCAATCTTCCCAGATTTCAGCCCAGCTTCAATCCTTTCTTCAGTCAAGATCAAATCAGTGAAACCAGCAGAAGAATTCCCAATGAGATGGTTAAAGAATGGCCCAGATAGGGTCCCCAAGAACATGTCCACTAACTCTCGATCAGTCAAAGGTGGCTGCACCCTGCCAGCCAGATCTCTCCACTTCTGCGCGTACTCTTTAAAACCTTCACTTGCACCTAACGACATACCCTGGAGTTGAGTACGTGTGGGGGCAAGGTCGGCATTATACTGATACTGCTTGTAGAAAGCAGTAGCCAGCTCCTCCCAGTTACGAACTTTGGTCCCATCCAGCTGATAGAACCATTCGAGATGAGTCCCTGAAAGACTCTCCTGGAAGAAGTGGATCCATAGATTCTTGTCCGCAGAGTACGGCTGAATCTTTCGAACATAGGACCTCAAATGCAGCTTGGGACAGGACGCCCCGTCATACTTAGAAAAGGTTGGAGCTTTGAACTTGTGCGGGATGATTACACCAGTGGACAAACCCAGATCTCCAAAATCCAGCCCAGGTGCCTGTTGCACCTCCATAGCCTTCAGCCTGTCCTCCAGTTGTTTGTACCTGTCATCTGCAGGAGGATATTGTTCCTCATCAAAATCTGTCTCGTTGTCGGAGACCACTGGAGTAGGGACCTTTACTTCTGCCTGAGAAGGACTCCTGCCAACAGAAGAAGCAGCCTCTTCATGTTGCAGAGTATTACCCAACCTTCGGCCCGAGTTGAATAGAACAGTTCTTCTTTTCTTCTTCTTCTCCTTTTTCAGGAGCATAGTCTTTAATTCTTCTTGGCCTTTAGCTAGACCCATGATTAGTTCTTGAAACTGCGCATTCTGCGCCTGGAGAGCCTTGATTGATGTCTCTGTAGATTCAGATCCGGGATTCATGATGCTGAAATAAACAGCGAAGAACTGTAAGCAACCTGAAAAAGGGGAAAAACCTGCTATGCACATGATGTATGAAATGCGTATGAATTATGTTTTCAAAGACAATCGGGAATCAACTTTGTAAACAAAAAGGAACACACTTCATTAGATTCAACTTTGTAACTGAAATTGTTCAACAAGTTGCCCTTAGGCGTTTACATGAAATGAAACAACTGGAAAGGAAATAAAAACTGTAAAGGCGCATTCAGAATTCCTCATTGATCCCATGGTCTCCTTTTCTCAGTACGGAGGTAGGCATTCAGAGCTCTTTCATTCTCCAACTGCTTTGTCAGCTTCTGGATCTTTGATTCCTGCTCGTTGAACTTTTCCCGGTAAGAATCCCGTTCTTCTTGCAGTTGCGACCAAGATCTCTTCAACGTCTCATAATCAGTAGGTATCTGAGGAGGAAGGACAGTTGGAGGAACACCATCTTTATCAGGACACTCAAGAATGACGGGTCTGACAGCTTCATACGGCATACCTAACTTCTGAGCACGGATGCGGACCCATTTGTAATAGGCTTCCATAGGTAGAGAAGTCTTTGGCCCTAGCTCTTGTGGGTCAGCTTTATGAACCTTCTCCCAAGCCTTGATGAACCTACGACGTAGCTCGTTACTATCCACCTGAAACTCGAAACTGATGTGAGGCACCAACATCTCATGGGGGCCTGTTCTTCTTGCTCTTCCAAACTGACGGAGTGCTAGACATGGATTGTAAGAGATCCCTCCTTGAGTACCAATCAGAGGAACATTAGGATACTCCCCGCATCGATCAATAATAGCTATCTCATCCAAACCTCTGCAAGTCCAAATGATGTCTTTATCGGTGAGAGACATTAACCTGTGAGCCCAACCTCTTCCTTCTTGGTTCTTTAGTACGAACTTAGGGAGGTGCGAAATAAACCACCTCACCAACAAAGGGATACAACACCATAAGGTTCCTCGTCTTCGGGTAGTACGGGCATGAAGTTGTTGCAAGATGTCACCCAAGAGAGTGGGCACAGGGTTCTGAGACATAAAGATCCTAATGGAAGTGACATTGATGAAGTTGTCAGGATTAGGAAACAGAACCAACCCATAGATTAGGAGAGCCAAGATGTCTTCATATGCCCTAAAGTCCAAGTCATTCCAGAAGCTGTTAGCTTTACCAATCAGAAACTTGGCCAAGAAACCCTTAACTCCGCTTCTAGTTACCCAGTTGTCTGTTACCTCTTGATGGGTCAAAGGAAGAGCTGCAGCAATGTCCTCAAGCCTGAGGGTCTTTTCCCAACCAGTAAAGGGAGTCTGATCCAAGATAGGGATACCAAGCAGATTAGAGAACTCTTCCAGGGTAGGGACCAGCTGGAAGTCTTGAAAGGTGAAGCACTGGTACTGAGGGTCATAGAATTGGGTCAGAACACTCATCAACTGTTGATCCCGCTTTGCAGTGACTAAACTGAGAAGAGAACCATGCCTCTGAATGAAGGAAGTGGTGTTTGGAATTCTGCTAACCAACTCATCAATCAACTCAGGTGAACGAACAAAGTTGAACCGGATAGTATTCCTTCGCACAGGCATCATAATGTCCTACAAAACAGAGCAAAGATGAAACCCTCTTGTCTTTGAAATGGTCAGTTCTTATGCAGGATGCATGCAATGCTCATGATGCTATGATGTTATGATAAAGCACACCACATACAGATACAAAGGCAAACATAGTAAGGCACACAAGTCACACAAGGCAAGCCCCTAAAGTTTAGGCCAGCATGAGGTCTAGGTACTACCCTCTTTCAGTTTGTTGGTTCATACCTGTCCTAATCAAAAGTAACCGGGTTCTTAGAGGATCCCAATATCATTGACTACCCTCAATCGGTCATAACTCCAGCATCGCAATCTTTTCTTGCGGCCAGAACCATCACGAGAGTTTAGCCTCAATGGGCGTAGCATACTGCTACTGTTCTAAAGGCCAAGTTGTGTCAATTAAGGTTCTAAGGTTGTTGGTGCTTAATGACTCCTTAGAAGACCCATATTCTCCTCGTTGCGACACAAGGGATATCGGTACAGACTAAGGTGCCACACCAACGTAGCCACTGCTTCACCTGTGTCGGTCTACGCCGGACAGGTCCCTCACAGCTTATGCTACCTAAACAGGGTATCCCCAGATCCGGGTTAGGATCTATGTATCTCCGATGCAACCCACAATAGTAAAGCAAGCAAAACAATACAAGTGAAAACACAGTTATGACCTAGCCCTAAGGTACACCTCACTTTATAAAGGTTCCCCAGCAGAGTCGCCAGTTCTGTGATCGGTGGATCTGGAATTGACTGTTTAACGCTGGTTCGCGAAATGTCGCGGAAGCAAGAGTCGCCACCGTCTTTTATTTTCTCCAAATGGAAAGGACAAAAGCACAGAAAAATTCCTTTTAAGAGATTGCTCTCGGTTCGGGAGGTAGGTTATAGAAAGGGAAGGTGTTAGCACCCTTTCTATCCATGGTTATCCATGGGCTCTTAGATACTTGCTCACTTGTGTTTTCAAAAATGGTTTGTTTGCTTTTCAATGTGGGTTTTAAAAAGTTTCTTTGAAAAATTTCAGTTCGACTCGTACGTCAGAGTGTTTGAAAAATTTGCTTTGAAAGCTTTTGAAAATGTGTTGGTGAAAAGATGTTTTTGATTTGTTTGAAATTAGAGCAAGTATCCTTGAGAACCTACCTACCCTAAGGAATTCGTCTGTGTAGATGTCCTTAAAAGTAGTGCCATCCCACCATTGAGAGGTAGGCAGCACCACCGTTGGAGGTGTTCGGGTCAATTCGAGTTTTAGGGACATGGTGATCACCAGAGCAATGGGAAGACACCTTAGAAGCTACCCTCATGCCAGGTTCCCGGATCATGAGGACTTACTAAGACATCCTCTACTCGACGATCACCTTTCGAAAGGCAACAGTGAGGCGTACCCTAGGGGTGGTGTGTGTGAATTGTGTGTCATATTTCAGTTATTTGTCTTGTCATGTTTGTCGTGTTCTACGCTTAATTTTAATTTGTCCATTCATTCTTGCATGCATATTTAACAGTTATAAGGTTTGCAAAAAATAAATCTAAGGCTATTACAAATGGCGCGGGTCCACACCGCCAAAATTAAACCGGACCCGATTTAGCAGAAAAATAAATAATGCGAAGAAATAAAGTGCGAAAAGTAAAGTTACATGGCTTAGGGACAATTACATAATTATAATTAAACGACATAAGATAAATGCGCAAGTTAAATAATTGAAATGACGGGCGTTGGACCCTTTTGCAAAATATTAAAAGTTAATGAGAATTAAAAATTAAATGATTAAATGTTTTTGTTATTTTTTGTGTTTTTTAGATTTAATGAGAAAAGAAATTAATTGAAATTAAATTAAAAGGCAAACCCTAATTCTAATAGTTTTTTATTATGAAAGAATTAAATTAAGATCTAAATTAAACCCTAAATTATTTATGTACAATTTTTAATTATAAAAATAAAATAATAAATAAATAGTATTGTGAGAAATAAAAATTAAAAAGACATTAAAACTATCAATTGACCTAATTCTACATTTTTTTGGATTTTTATTAAAAAGGAATTAAAATTAAAACCTAATTAAACTAAATATTTACGTATTAATTTGTGAAAATAATTATAATATAAAAATTATATTTTTTGGCCTTTTCTGAATTTTATGATGTTTTTGCATTTTTTGTAAAAAGAATTAATTAATTAAATAAATAGCAACTAAAAGAAATAAAAGGAGAATTAAAGAAATAAAAATAATAAGTAATAAGGCAAACCAGAGTGGGGTGTTGCCCCAAATAAGGAGGTTCAGGCCTGGAGATTTTGGCCCATTAAGCCTTGATTTCGCTGACCTTCCTTGATCTTGTATGACACGTTGACCAGCCTCCATGGTATGCTTTTAATCTGGCCTTTGATTAGATCTCCTGGGACGCGTGGGCGATGAATATTGAGTGTGCATGGTATACCCCCATAATAGCGCTGCATATGAACAATTATTGAAAAATAATATTGAACGTTTGCCAGACCTGGGACTTGAACCCAGGTCTTTGAAGTTACCAGCACAACACTTGACCACTGAACCAAGCGCGTTTCAATTAACATATAATAAACAATAAACAATATAATAAGAACGCGTTAGTGCTTTTGGAAATTCGCGCGAAATTCAAAATAGCCAATGGCTGATGGACACGCACTCGTCTTCTTCCCCACCCTGTAAAACAAAGCAAATAGGCGACGGTTTTTGAAACGTTGCTTTAGGGCCTCTATCAGAAAATAGCGAATAGCCCCTCGTTGCTCATAAATTGAGCGCGAGGGGGCCATCCTTTTCGTCTTCAACCCCTGAATCCATTGGTGGTCATCTGGGGCTCTAATTTTGCATTATCATGAAAGCCCCAAATCTAAGAACCTGCAACCCTAATTTTTGACAATGGTGAAAACGCATATATGGCACAAAAAAGCAATTGAATGTAATGGTTAGCTCAGAAACATCATTGTAAGCAATAATCCATAAAGAAAAATGCAAAAGAATGCTTAATTCATGCTATGCGATTTCAAGATTTTCTTGGTACAGTTTGAGTTCTTGATACCAATTCAGGATGTTTTTGCTGTTGTTAATGATTGGAATGTGTCCAAGGATGTCTCAGGATGCTAATGGGATGAAGATTGAAGCTTGGAACGACCTAAAACCTTGATTTCAGATTTGAGTTTTTTATGAAAAATTTCAATGTGCAAAAGGGTTCTTGGGCGCAGCTTCCAGTCTCATTGCATTAGGTCTTTGATTCTGATCATATAGCCAAGCTTTTAGGTCAACAAAACTTGAGAAAATCCAAGGCATTGATTGTTTAGATATTTGATTTTGTTAAGAATCATTTCACATCTTTTTTCATGTTATTTGGTTCAATCATGATCAAATCTTATCAAAACTTGCTATAATCAATCAAGCACGAAATATTGACCTTGGAATGTGCATAAAAAGATTTTTTTAGGTTAGGTTTATATTTTTCATGTATTAAAATGATTTAAATGAATATAAATTAATATAAATTCAAATAAATAATTAAAAAATATGAAAATACTCCCCTTTGGGCCTAGTGGTCGTGCATAGGCTTGGCATGAAGAAATTTGGAAGAAAAATGGGCCCATTTGCATTTTTAGGCCTTTTGCATCAATGTTGACTTTTCAAAATTCCCAAAAATTTCCCAACTTCCACAAGGCATAACTTGGTCAATTTTTAAGCTTTTCACATGTTCTTGGACATTTTGGAAAGGTCTTTGAGTCCTTTAAACAATGCCCTTGGTCCCATGTCATTTTGATTTACCAATCTCCAGTTATGGCCTTTGACTTAAAGTCCCTTTTTGTTGACTTTTGAAAATGACCTATAATGTTGAAATTGATAACTCTTTGTGAGAGCATTTCTTGGACTTGGAACATGAAGATGTATTGTAGGAAATGTCTTTCTCTTCAAAATGAGCTTTGGATGGAATTTTTCTGATAATCCATGTGAAAGTTATGCCCTGGTCAATTTCAGTTGACTTTTTCAACTGTCCAAATATAGCAACTTTTGCATCTTGATGATTTTCTGAGCCAAATTTTGAGAATCATGATCAAGCATTGATCAAATGATGTTTGTGGCTTCAAAATGATATGTTGACCAAAAATTTGAACTTTTGACTGTCAAATGACCATTTTGCCCCTACAGTTGACTGTAGTGCAATCTAGGGTTTTGACTGTGCAATTTTGAGCTGAATGCCTTGAAACTTGACATGAGGATACTTGACCATCTTTGTAAGCATATGAGACTTGATTGGGCCTTTGAAAAGTTCATTTGCTTGACCAGAACTCAAACCCTAGTTTTGACTGTATAGGAGACAGTTGAGCTGCACAACCCTGGGGGAATTTTGTGACCTTGACTTGACAAATCTTGATGAATATGGGAGGGCAAATTTTGGGGTACAACACCGGTGGACTGAAAATCTGAAAAGACAGTCCAAGAAAAAGTTGGGAATTAAAGCGTACGACCATGTCCCGAAGACTTATCATTCTTATCGGTAGTTACCAAGCACCTCATGAATTGGGATAACACTCAAGCTATCCACAAAGCCTCTGCAGGTACTTTCTCCAGCAGGTACAGGGGAAGAAAAGGTCCTGATGCAAAGTCATTATTGTATCCTCAGCATGCATCCTAGTGACATCTACACTCCCCATAGAGTAGAGACAACTAAAGCTTTGACATCGGCTTCCCCAAACATGAGTTACTCTCCCCAGCCGAGTCCCTTCAGAAAACTGACATCTATATTCCCCAGCCGAATTTCATAATCACAAGTGGGTCATAAAGTTTTTTCCCGAGCATAGTTTATTTCTCTGAATACAGAAGCTCAATCCACAACAGAGCTTATTAATTCAGCTATGGAAGTTCATCTTCCAACAAAGTTATTTCCCTGCATTTATTCTCAAACAGAGTCTCTCCCCGGTAGACTATTCGCAAACACGAGTAAATCTACAACATAGTCATCTCCGTTCACCATCCCCAGCGGGAGTAGAAGAATCACTTTTTCTACGACGGTCATGAATTCAATTTCCAGTACTCTCCAACAGCAGTCAAGGATTTATTTTCCCAGACTCGGACGTGTCACAATAGCATTTCATGTTCATACATCATGACATGCACACACATATTGCATACAGTATAATCTCATTTATTTTGAGAACATCACCACATAATGCATTTCATGCATCGCATATAATTAACCCTCTACCTTTTCAGGAAAGATGGTTATCATCAACAATTTCTGACAGGTCCGAGATTAATTCCTGAAACTAAACAGAGTAATTATCTGCACAACCAACTGCAACTTTACACAGACTCATCACAAAATAACCTTACCTAGGTTCCTTCTCGGTTCAGATGCAGTTTTACCCAAACTCCTCACGAAGCAACCTTACCTAGGTTCCTTCTCGGTTCCGATGCAGTTTTATCCAAACTCCTCACAAAGCAACCTTACCTAGGTTCCTTCTCGGTTACGATGTAGTTTTACCCAAACTCCTCACGAAGCAACCTTACCTAGGTTCCTTCTCGGTTCAGATGCAGTTTTACCCAAAATCCCCACGAAGTAACCCTGCGACCTAGGTTCCTTCCCATAAGCCCTACTATCCAGTCTTTCATATTGAGATAGCCCTACTATCCAAGCTTTCATTTCAAAGTAACCCTACTATCCAGGTTCCTTCTCATAAGCCCTACTATCCAGGCTTCATCCCGAAGTAACCCTACAACCCAGGTTCCTTCCTATAAGCCCTACTATCTAGGCTTTCATCTCGAAGTAACCCTACTATCCAGGTTCCTTCAAATAAGCCCTACCATCCAGGATTTCATATTAAAGTAACCCTACTATCCAGGTTCCTTCCCATAAGCCCTAATATCCAGGCTTTCATCTCAAAGTAACCATACTATCCACGTTCCCTCCCATAAGCCCTACCATCCAGGCTTTCATCTTGAAGTAACCCTACGTGTAATACCCTAATTCTACCCCGACAATAATATAAATAAATCAGATTTATAAAAATCATTCATGCAAACGAATCGGGATGCCACAAATTCATCATTAAAAACTCATTGCATTCATCGTGGATATATAACACTTTTAAAACATCGGATGAACCATCATCATAACATATTTAATTAAATAATTCAACATCTACGCAGCAGAATTCTTAATAACATGTTTATCATCATTACAACAACTTCAAACCAACAAATACTTAATAATAGTCAACTTAAAGATCAACGACTGAATAATCAACAATCAAAAGCAACAGGCGTTCATCCCCCCGAGTGTTACATATCAGAGCAATGACACAGACTCGAACTATTGAAGGTATACAACCTTCACTCTTGATTAGCTGCACGTTACCAACGTAAGGGCAACACTCAAACAGAAGGGGGTGAGATATCTAACAATATAATAAAGTGTATGATAATTAATATATTAAATTATATCACATAACGTCACCACTTCTCATCTCATAATCAACAATAATCATAACAATAATACACATTCACCACATCAATACACACTTCTTTATGCAATCATATAATGCGACTCAATACTATGCAAATGCATGTGGTACTGTTGCACCCCAAAATTTGCCCTCTCATGTTTCCCAAAGCCTTCCCCTTGCATGGTTGATCACAAACTCTTGCCTAAGGAAAAGGAAAATTTTTTGAGTGATGCTTTAAGGACATTTCGATTTGCATTCTGAAGAAGCACTTCGATTGGAATTCTGAAAGATACTTCGATTGGCATTCTGAAAGATACTTCGATTGGAATTCTGAAAGACCCTTCGATTGGCATTCTGAAGGAGCATTTCGATTGGCACTCTGAAGAAGCATTTCGATTGGCATTCTGAAGGAGCACTTCGATTGGAATTTTGAAAGACCCTTCGACTGGCATTCTGAAGGAGCATTTCGAGTGGCACTCTGAAGAAGCATTTCGATTGGCATTAAGGACAAGTACTTCGATTGGAATTCCAAAAAGGTCCATTCGAAGAAGCATTCAAAGGGTCCATTCGAAGAAGCTTTCGAAGAGCATTCGAAGGAGGTTATCAGCCCATTCAAAAAGGAGCATTCAAAAGAAGCCATCAGCCCATTCGAAAGGGAGTGTTCGAAGGCCAGCTGCTTGTCATTCAAAATTCAAAAAGGGACAGGATCCCATGTGTTTAGCCAACGTTACAAGCTCTCATTCATGGCTTTCAAACACATGATTAACGTTACGAATCCTCCTTCATGGCTGTCAAAACACATAATCAAGGTCATTTAAACCTTTGTCTTCCTGTCCCCTTCACCCCCTCTATATAAAGAATTCACAAATGCTGCAAGAACACAAGAAAAATATACAGAAAAATAGAAGACTTGGAGAGACGCTGCCCAGAATTTTCCAAGCCAAAGCTGCCACCCAGCGAACACCTCCTCCCTCAGAACTACAGGTCGAAGCACTTCTGCTTGGTAAAAGAAAAATCTAAGCTCAAGCTCACTCTCAAATTCATTTCGATTGCATATTCATATTTTTATTTCTGTTTGTGAATGATTTAATGTGCTTCATGTGAGCTACAGTGCAGAGTTGAGATTGTGCCATTGCTTGGGCACAATCTGAGTTTATCCTTCGAATCCAAGGATAAAACAAACCCAGACCCAGGTTCAGCAGGTGCGAATAAGAGGAGATTCGAACCAGGGGGGTTAAGTCCCCCCTGGACTTTTAATATGTGTTTCGTTTTGCAGGAACCTCATGCTCAACTTCTTGTTCAGAGCTTCGAAGCTCAACAGTTTAGCTTCGAACTAGACCCAGGACTTCCAGTTCGAAAGATGACATGTCCAGATCGAACCCCCTCAGAGTGCAGTCCCTCACGCCCCTTCGATCCAGATTCTTCACTGGGTCGAAAGACAGCATGCCTCTCTTTCGACCCAGGCCTCCAGAATTACTTTTTTTTCTTCTTATTTTGCTGCCTGGCCCATTTGTACTCTGTTTATTTTGTTTCCGTTTATTCCTTTCAGTTTTAGTTCTAATTAAAAATCATAAAAAATAAACAACTTAGAATTAGGATTTAATTTAATTAATCATTTTAACTTATTTTCTCCAATTTTAAAATCGGCAGACTTAGGTTTTATTCAAATTCAATCTTTTTTCATAAACAAAAATACAAAAAATATTAGGTTTGTTTTAGAATAAATTTTTATCAGTATTTTTTTTTAATTAATTAAATTTGACTTAACTGAATATTTAGCATTTTCTCAAAAAAATAAAATAAAACAACAAAAAGATTATATGCTAGGTTTTTTTAGTTTCATGCGCGTTTATTTTTATCGTAACTGCTTATTATTCCCCCAATTTTGGACATGTAAATAATCCCCTCCCCGAAGCCTTGTAATAGTGTAGTATTTACAGTTTCTGCACTTTAAATTCCTGTACATATATTAACTGCTTAGATGTATGCTAACTAGGATTGTATGACAAGATCTAAAAACAAATGGTAGAACACCTAAAAATACAAAGAGAATATAAACTGAAAATTGACACACTTGCACATGCCACTCCTAGGATACACCTCATTTGGTTGCCTAAAATGTGGTTATTAAGTATAGGATGTTTTAGAGGTCGTCCTTTTTGTCCCAAGATCATAAGTTGCCTCAAAATGGTTGCCTCGATAAAAATGATCTAAGACATTAGGATTACCACTAAAGTGTCCTAACGTTGCTTTAGTGACCACAAGTCCCTTAAATCGAATTGACCCGAAAAACTCCAACGACGGTGCTACCTACTCCTCAATAGTGGGATAGCACTGTCTAAAGGACAGTTGCACAATTTAATTCCTTTTCGAGTAGGTAGATGTTCTTAAGTACTTGCTCTCTTTTAAAACAAAAACAAAAAACTTTTCGCACTTACACTCTCATAAAAAACAAAACCCTTTTCAAAACCCACAATCATAAAGAAAAGCAAACCTTTTGAAAACATAGTGAGCAAGTACCTAAGAGCCCGTGGATAACCACGGATAGAAAGGGTGCTAACACCTTCCCTTTCTATAATCTACCTCCCGAACCCGAGAAACATCTCGAAAGGGAATTTTTCTGTGCTTTTGTCCTTTCCCTTGTTGGATAAAATAAAAGACGGTGGCGACTCTTGCTAACCGCGACACTTTGCAAAAACAAACGCAAACGCGGACCAGCATATTAAAAAACAGTCAGTTCTCGTTCCCACCGATCACAGAACTGGCGACTCTGCTGGGGAAAATTAATAAGTGAGGTGTACCTTAGGACTAGATCACTTGTGTTTTCATTTGTATTGCTTTGTATGCTTTTAATTTTGTGGGCTTGTATCGGAGATCTATAATTCCTCCACCCGGATTTTGGGAAACATTCATAGATAGCAATACGTTGTGGAAACTGTGCGGGGTATACTGACACGGTTGAAGCAATAGCTATATTAGTGCGACATATTTGTGAGTACCGGTAGCCTTTGAGTCAATCAAAGAGAATACGGGGCCGCTGAGTGATGTCACTAAGCACTAATGACCTAGAACCTTACTTGACCATCTTGGCCTTTTTAGGGGTAGTGAGATGACCGACTTTGGTGCAGTCCGAAGTTGGTAGATACTCGATACTACACTCATTGAGGATTGTTTTCTCGGAATATTTTGGTCGCCAGTTAAGTGGCTAAACCGAAACAATGAACATAGAAAACAATCCAATGATATTGAGCTTCTTAGAACCCGGTTACTATTTATAGGACAGGTTTTTAAGCCAACTAAACTCAAGAGGGTACTTACCTATGAAGCCTCCTGCAAGCCTTAAACTAGGGTTTTTGGTGTGACTTGCTTGTACATGTGTTTTTTTCATACATCATAAAGCATCATATGCATCTGCTAACCATTTCAAGGGTTTAGATCTTCATCTTTGTTCTTGTTTTGCAGGACATGGAGTCTCTCCGCAGGAAAACAATTCAAGTTAACCTTGTAAAGGTCCCACTGCAACTCAAAAAGCTTACATCCAGGATTCCCGAGAATTCTCTCTTCAGTGAAAGACATGGTAGACTCCTCAGCTTGGTCAACACCAACATTGAAGAAGACATGATGAAAGTTCTCTTCCAGTTCTTTGACCCCCTACACCACTGTTTCACATTCCCTGATTATCAATTGGTGCCTACTTTGGAGGAATTTTCTCAACTCCTGAGAATTCCTATTCTTAGTCAACTACCCTACAACGGTGCGGAAAAGGAACCAAAACTAGAAGATGTTGCTCAAGCATTACGCTTACAACCATCTGACATCAAGGGGCATTGGGAAACCAAAAGTGGTATCAAAGGATTCTTGGCAAAGTTTCTGTTTGAGAAGGCACGAGAATGCTGGAATTCTCTTGATCTACAAGCCTTTGAAGAGATTGTGGCACTCCTTACCTATGTTTTGGTTTTGTTCCCAAATCCCGATCAACTTATAGATGTGAATGCTGTCAAGATTTTCATATCCAGGAATCCCATACCTACATTGCTTGGGGACATCCTCCACTCATTTTACACACGAACAATGAGGAAAAGAGGTGTTCTCATGTGCTGTACTCCTCTCTTAACAAGGTGGTTTATTTCTCACCTTCCACAATCAGTTTTGAAGAATGAACAGGGTTTAAGGTGGTCACAACGATTGATGACCCTCACACATTCTGATGTACATTGGTGTTCTCGGTACAGAGAAAATGTCACTATCATTGATCGTTGTGGAGAATTTCCTAATGTTCCGTTACTTGGAATTAGGGGAGGCATTACCTACAACCCTTGTCTAGCTTTGATACAATTTGGATATGCTTGGAGGGATGACCCTCATGACATGCTGATCCCTGACCTAGTTTTTGACTTCGACAATGATACGCAAGGACTTCGACAAAGGTTCATCAGAGCTTGGAGAATGCCTAATAGAGTGGATAGTAAGACATTGGGGCACAAGAATTCTATCCCCCTTGAGCCTTACCTCAAGTGGGTACGAACCCGCTCCCATTATCTTATGATGCCATATCCTCACATTCTCCCCTTGATCAAAGAGCCTGTTATGGAAAGAGAGGTTCCATACGCCATCCTACATCCTGACATGCCAACATCATGGGAAGAAATGCAAAAGAGTTGGATCCAACTCAAGGAAGAGCGGAATACTTTTGAAGCCAACTTCTATGCCAGTGAAAAGAAGGTTTTGGAGCTTACCCGCCGACTTCACGAGGAGGAGACCCTCAACACTTACATCGCTCCAAAGAGGATGCGCAATGTCTTTCTACATTAAGAATTTTGTAATATTTCGCCCATGGGGCACTTATGTACTAACAAATTGCTTCTTAATGTGACGTGTGTTCTCTTTTGTCTACAACAAATTTGAATTTTTGAACCCTTGAATGCATTACATAAATAGCATACCATTCATCATATGCATAACAGGTACCCTTTTACAGGTCTCTTATCTTCTTCGCTGTTTATTTCAGCAATCATCATGTCTGCTGAAACTTCCACTGAGCAAGCTATCAAGGCCCTCCAGGCCCAAAATGCCCAATTTCAAGAGTTGGTCATGAATCTAGCTAAGGGTCAGCAGGACCTGAAGACCCTGCTCCTGAAAAAGAAGAAGAAGAAAAGGACCATCCTGTTCAATACTGGACGCAAGTTTGGAAACGGGCTGCAGAATGAAATTGATCTGGCCACCCCGTCTGGAGAGAAAGACAGTCCACAAGAAAGGAGGGCTCCTAGCCCTAAGGTCTCTGACAACGAGACGGACTATGATAAAGAACAATATCCTCCTGCTGAGGATAAGTACAAACAGCTGGAAGACCGTTTAAACGCTATGGAAGTACAGAAGGTGCCCGGTCTGGATTTCAGAGATTTGGGTTTATCATATGGGGTGGTGATTCCCCACAAGTACAAGGCACCTGCCTTTGCCAAATATGACGGAGCTTCCTGTCCCAAGCTGCACCTCCGGTCATATGTGAGGAAGATCCAACCATACACTACTGATAAGAATTTATGGATCCATTTCTTTCAGGACAATCTCTCAGGGACTCAGCTTGAGTGGTTCTATCAGTTGGATGGAGCCAGTATCCGCAGCTGGGAGGATTTGGCTGCTGCATTCTTTAAGCATTATCAGTATAATTCTGACCTTGCTCCTACGCGTACCCAACTCCAGGGTATGTCAATAGGGACGGGCGAAGGAGTTAAAGAGTATGCTCAAAAATGGAGGGACCTGGCCGGAAGGGTGCAACCACCTTTGGATGATCGTGAACTGGTTGATATGTTTCTGGGGACCCTGTCTAGTCCATTCTTTAACCATTTGATTGGAAGCTCCTCAGCCGGGTTTACAGACCTTATCTTGACTGGTGAGAGGATTGAAGCTGGAATTAAGGCTGGAAAAATACAGAAGGGTGCCTCCTCGAGCACCGAGAAGAGACCGTTTAAGAAAGAGTCCAGTGCGGTCTACAGTTCGAGAAGGAAGAATAGACCTGAACACCGCCAAGCTGTCAATGCGGTTGTTATCTCAAAACCTGCCGGTGCTCCTCAACATCACAACCAACGAAGGGACGAGAG
Source organism: Vicia faba (assembly GCA_948472305.1). Lineage (NCBI taxonomy): Eukaryota > Viridiplantae > Streptophyta > Magnoliopsida > Fabales > Fabaceae > Vicia > Vicia faba. The sequence goes on along the minus strand of OX451735.1, from coordinate 1,444,643,676 downwards.
ACCTCAAAGGCAATTCACTCGTCTCAGCATGACCTTGTCTCAGATTCTGCCACAACTGCTGAAGACCAATCTGGTGACCCTAAAAGAAGCTCCAAAGAATCCAAATATAATGTCACCAAGGTATAACCCTAATTCCCGCTGTGCTTTTCACTCTGATAGCCTGGGGCATAATACAGACGATTGTTGGGTTCTGAAGAACAAGGTGCAGGACTTAATTGATGCGAAGGAGATTGAGTTCGAGGCACACGAGAGGCCTAATGTTGTAACTGCTCCCATGCCCAGGCATGGAGTGAATGCTGTAGAGGAAGACTCGTTTGTAGTTTCTGTGGATGATGTTGTTACCCCTCTAATGACTATCAAGAAGAACCTGTTACTAGCCGGTTTATTTCCAGGTTGTGGTGAAGGTTGCCCTATGTGTTCTGTTTTACCTACTGGTTGTCCATCTTTGAGGTCAGGTATCCAGAACCTGATGAATAGTAAAGAGATTCTTTTTGAGAAGACTGCTGTTCCACCCATTCATTCTGAAGAAGTTTCAATCATTACCATTTTCGACAATTCTTCCAAGGCTCCCTCAAGGACGCCTGTTAGAATTACATCTGTTCCAAAGACCGCACCCATAATCATCACTGTTTCGGGGCCCATCCCCTACACCTCTGACAAAGCTGTCCCTTGGCACTATGGGGCAGATGTTTATGTTCTCGGAGTCAAGCAAGAGTTTGATGCTGATACCGGCATCGGCAACATTACAGGGCCTGCCAAAGTCACCCGCAGTGGTAGACTTTTCTCACCTGATATTACTCCACCAGCTGTCCGAAGACCTGTTGTCATTAAGCCTGCAAGTGTACCTACTGCTGTTCCTGATCAAATTCCTATCCTTCCCCCTGTCGCCGAGTCATCTAGCGCTCGGGGCAAAGGGATCGCTACTGATATGCCTGCCCAGACGGAGGCGCCAAACACAATCAGCGTTGAAGCTTCCAAACAGGAGATGGAAGAGATTCTGAAGATCATTAAGAAGAGTGATTATAATGTGGTTGAGCAACTGGGGCAAAACCCATCCAAGATTTCCATGTTATCATTGCTGTTGTGTTCAGAGGCCCATGCCAAGGCCCTGATTACCTTCCTGAAGACGGCCCACGTGTCACAAGAGACGTCAGCTGATCAATTTACCGATTGTATGGCCAACTTAACTGCTGATAATGGTTTGGGTTTCTCCGATGCTGATCTGACTGCTAAAGGGAAGAACCATAATGATGCCCTGCATGTCTCCATTGAATGCATGGGCACTAATCTTGCTCATGTGTTGGTTGACACTGGTTCCTCGTTGAACGTCTTGCCCAAGAAAGCTCTAGACATGCTGGATTGTGAAGGTTTGGAGTTAAAGCCGAGTAACATTGTTGTCCTGGCCTTTGATGGGTCTAAGAGGATGGTGCATGGTGAGGTTGATATTCCAATCAAAGTTGGTTCTCAGGTCTTCAACTCTACATTTTACGTGATGGACATTCGACCGTCCTATTCTTGTTTACTGGGTCGTCCATGGATCCACAAAGCTGGAGCCGTAACCTCAACGCTCCACCAGAAGTTGAAGTATCCGGTCAGAGGGAAGATTGTAACAGTTCAAGAGGAGGAGGAGTATATGGTCAGCCACCTCAACTCATTCCGGTACGTAGAGATGGATGGGGAGTTCATTGAGACCCCATTTCAACACTTTGAAGAGGTTCCTCAGACATTGGCATCGGCAGAGACTGTGATGGAAGATTTTCCCATGAAGATGGCTTCCTTAAAGGATGCCCGGGCTGTTATTGAGAAGGGTGAGCATACAAACTGGGGCCGACTTCCTGATTTCACTCAGAAGACTAACAAGTTCGGTTTGGGTTTCACTGCAGAAGCTCAGAGGGCTATTTGAAGTGCAAGGATTGGAAGATCTCCTATGTTCATCAGCAACTCGGGAGTGAATGCCATTGAAGACGACGTTAGAGAGTCTGAGTTCGACAGTTGGATCTATCCTACTACTGATGGAGGACTAAGCAACTGGACAGCAAAGGACTTCATCCCTATTACTTTTATTACTCAGTAATAAGCTCTTTGTTTCGAATTTGTAACAGACAATGTTTTGAAACTTTATGGCCCGGTGTCTTACCCGAGGCACCGTGGCTTCATTCGTGAGGGCTTTTGTATGCAATTTTCATATATCATTAATAAAAGCATTGGACGTTTTCGCATTTCAAATTTTGTGCTCCTTGTCTTTCTTTATTACATATTGCAAAACAGCTATTTTACACACACTCACATATACAGGTCCCAATCCACTCTGGATCTCACTGGTAACGACTCTGCTACTGCCAGTTATGACTTCGAAAATCCGATCAACTTAGCCGAAGACGAAGGTGAAGATGATTGCGAAGTGCCTGGTGAGCTTGCAATACTACTACTCCAGGAAGAGAGGGCCATTCAGCCACATGAAGAGCCGGTGGAAACAGTGAATCTGGGTACCGAGACAGACAAGAAGGAAGTCAAGATCGGTGCAAATCTGGAGCTTAGTGTGAAACAACGGTTGACTCAGATGCTGCATGACTACGTGGAAATCTTTGCTTGGTCTTACGAAGATATGCCTGGGTTGGATACCGACATTGTGGTTCATCGCCTGCCTACCAAGGAAGACTGCCCTCTGGTAAAGCAGAAGGTTCACCGTATGCGTCCAGAGATGTCTGAGAAAATTAAGGCCAAAGTTATGAAACAGTTTGACGCCATTTTTCTAGCAGTAACTTCTTACCCTCAGTGGGTCGCCAATGTGGTTCCAGTGCCGAAGAAAGATGGTAAGGTCATAATGTGTGTTGATTACAGAGATTTGAACAGGGCAAGACCTAAGGATGACTTCCCTCTGCCTCACATCGACGTTCTAGTCGACAATACTGCTCAGCACAAGGTATTCTCCTTTATGGACGGCTTCTCCGGTTATAATCAGATCAAGATGGCTCCTGAAGACATGGAGAAGACCACTTTTGTTACTCAGTGGGGTACCTTTTGTTACAAGGTCATGCCTTTTGGGTTAAAGAATACTGGGGCAACATATCAGCGTGCCATGGTTGCTTTATTTCATGACATGATCCATCATGAGATTGAAGTATATGTCGACGATATGATTGCGAGGTCCCAAACTAAGGAGGAACACCTTGACCATCTAAAGAAACTGTTTGACAGGTTGAAGTTATACAAGCTGAGATTGAACCCAAGCAAATGTACCTTCGGGGTGAGGTCTGGCAAATTGCTAGGTTTCGTCGTGAGCGATAAAGGTATTCAAGTGGACCCTGCCAAGGTGAAAGCCATACAAGAGATGCTAGCTCCCAAGACAAAGAAAGAGGTCAGAGGTTTTCTAGGACGTCTGAACTACATTGCCCGATTCATCTCGCACCTAACTGCTACTTGTGAGCCAATCTTCAAACTGCTGAAGAAAGATCAAGTGGTACGTTGGAATGATGAATGCCAAGCCACTTTCGAAAGAATCAAAGAGTATCTCCAGGAGCCACCCATTCTGATGCCACCAGTGGAAGGGATACCTCTAATCTTATACTTGACAGTGCTTGACAACTCAATGGGGTGTGTGCTGGGGCAGCATGACGAGTCTGGCCGAAAAGAGCATGCCATTTATTACCTTAGCAAAAAGTTTACCGACTGTGAGACCCGATACTCATTGCTCGAGAAAACTTGCTGCGCTTTGGCATGGGCTGCTCGCCGGCTGAGACAGTATATGTTGACTCACACTACTCTTTTGATTTCAAAAATGGATCCCATCAAGTATATCTTCGAAAAGCCTGCCTTGTCTAGAAGAATAGCAAGATGGCAGATGATCCTGACTGAGTATGACATCCAGTACACAACTCAAAAAGCAATCAAGGGAAGTGTATTGGCAGACCATTTGGCACATCAGGCAGTGGATGATTACCAGTCCATGAACTTTGAATTCCCATACGAGAATATCATGGTAGTAACTGATTGTGAGACACCTGGACCGGATGAAGGACCTGAGGAAGGATCCCGATGGTCTATGCACTTTGATGGAGCTTCAAACGCTTTGGGTAATGGCATTGGCGCTGTGATCATATCTCCTAAAGGCTCTCATACTCTGTTTACCGTTCGACTGTGTTTCAACTGCACCAACAACATGGCGGAGTATGAAGCATGCATTATGGGTCTCCGAGCTGCAATTGACCTAAGGATTAAGTGTCTAAGTGTCTTCGGAGATTCCGCCCTTGTGATCAGTCAGATCAAAGGAGAGTGGGATACGAAACACCCAAATCTTATTCCTTACAAGGAGTATGTATTGACGTTGCTTCCCCATTTCGAGGAGATAACCTTTGAACACTTCCCAAGAGAGGAGAATCAGTTGGCGGACGCGTTAGCTACGATGTCTTCTATGTTCAAAGTCAAGTGGGACAACGAGGCTCCCCGGATCATCATTTGGAAATTGGATGAACCTGCACATTGCTGTGATCTTGAGACCGAAGAGGCAACAAAAAAGCCTTGATATCATGAAGTGAAGAGGTACCTTGAAGCTCAAGAATACCCCGAGGGTGCATCTGTTAATGACAAGAAGTTTCTGAGAAGGTTCGCGGAAAAGTTCTTCATGAGCAATGGCATTCTTTACAAACGTAACCATGATTCAACCTTACTGCGTTGCGTGGATACAATTGAAGCAGAAAGGATCATGGCAGAGCTGCATGAAGGTGCTTTCGGAACTCATTCCAGTGGACATACCATGACAAAGAAAATTCTTCGGGCAGGATACTACTAGTCCACAATGGAAGCCGACTGTTATCAGCATTCTCGGACATGTCACAAGTGTCAGGTCTATGCTGATAAGGTGCATATTCCTCCAGTTCCTCTGAATGTTTTGACAGCACCTTGGCCCTTTGCAATGTGGGGCATTGATATGATCGGCGAGATCAGACCCACGGCATCCAACGAGCATCGTTTCATCCTGGTAGCGATTGATTACTTTACCAAGTGGGTTGAAGCAGCTTCCTTTGCTACCGTAACCAAGAACGTCGTGGCACGGTTCATTCGGCACAACCTGATCTGTTGATACGGTGTACCAGAGAGGATCATTACGGATAATGATACCAATCTTAACAACAAGATAATCACTGAGCTCTGTGAACAATTCAAGATACAGCATCATAACTCTTCTCCCTACCGGCCGAAGATGAATGGGGATGTAGAAGCAACTAATAAGAACATTAAGAAGATTGTGCAGAAGATGACAGTGACATATAAAGATTGGCATGAGATGTTACCATTTGCTCTTCATGGGTACCGTACCTCAGCACGGACGTCAACAGGGGCAACACCCTATTCCTTGGTTTATGGCATGGAGGCAGTCTTGCCCATTGAAGTTCAGATACCCTCTCTTTGGATCATGAAGGGTGCAGGTTTAAGCGAAGACGACTGGATCTAGACCCGACTTGATCAATTGAATCTAATCGACGAAAAGAGAATCACAACTATTTGTCATGGTCAGACGTACCAAAAACGGATGATCAAGGCATTTAACAAGAAAGTCAGACGACAAGAATATCAAGTTGGGGACCTGGTAATCAAGCGCATTATTCTACCTCAAGGTGATCCCAGGGGCAAATGGACCCCTACTTACGAAGGGCCATTTATGGTTAAGAACATATTCTCAGGAGGAGCGATGATTCTAACCACCATGGATGGTGACGACCTTCCTCACCCCGTCAATGCAGACATAGTAAAAAGATACTACGCATAATCAAAGACCCGCTAGGTTGACTAGCCTAGGCAAAAATAAGGGCTTCCCGGCGAACCAAAAGGGTTCGGGCAAAAATAAGGGATGAAAATAAAAAAAATCTGTACACCCGGCAAGTCGAAAACCTGAAAAGGCGGCTTGGGCAAAAATGGGTATCCCGGTGGACTGAAAACCCGAAAGGGCGGTTCAGGAAAAAGTTAGGGATTAAAGCGTAATACTATGTCTCATTGGATCACCTCGCATCCGGACTTCGGTATCAACTATCAGGCTCGGACGACGCCAGTCAATCAGATTCACCTTCAACTAAGCAACAAAGTGATAAGATGCTTAAAGATATAAAGGCAATAACAGAGTTGGAACCCAGTGGGATTATTCACATAGCTATTTTGTTTTCACAAATTGTAAATTCTATTTGTTCGGCGGCGTTCTCTTACTAGGACGTCAGCCTCTTGTACAAAACGCCTATTTACAGGCCAAACTTCAAAGTCAATACAAACTCATTTTCAAACAAATTTCAAATTATTTTTCCTTTATCTGTTTTGTTTTGCAAAGAACGTCCAATGTTCATTTTTGATATATGCATTTGACATTAAATTGCTGCTCATAAATATTTACATGCGAAACAAAGGACTAATTACGGGTGATATCAGAAACAGGGGCAATAAGATTTGTCTGAGCGGTCTAATTGCTTTGTCCACCAGGTACCAAGGTATATATTCAGCTGAAGAATATGGCTAAGATACTTTCACTCCCCCAGAGTAAGACAACAATGGTGGCTCTCCCAGCTGAGACTTGCAACTATGAACAAATCAGCAATGCTCCCCCCAAGCAGAGCTCATCCACCATCAGCGCTAAAAAGGTTGGGTATCCCCTAGAAGGTCCTAATATTCCCCGGAGGAGTATAAGGATACCCCCCAGCAAACATAAGAGTATCCCTGGCAGTCTTAATATTCCTCAACGAAATATAAGAATGTTCCCCGGCAGAATGCAAGACACCCCCAGTGGAGCCATTTCCCCAGCGCAGTCTAAAAAGCTTCCCCAATGGAGTTGAATTATCTTCCCCAATAGATTCTGGAAGCTTATCCCCTGCAGAGTACAAAATAAATCTCCCCAGCCAATTTCAGAAGGTTATCCCCAGCAAGTTGCAACTGAAACGTCATCCCCAGCGAAGTTCTTTCTTTCCCAAAGCAGGATTTCTATCCTCAACAGATTCAATATCACCAACAATGGTAATCAATCCCCAGCGGAGTTTATCGTCAAAATCCCTAACAGAGCTTATCAGCGGAGTCTCCGACGGAGTTTATAATCCTCAACAGAGTATCTCTTCCCCACAGAGTATTTCCCCACAGAGTATTTCTCCGCAGAGTAATCTCTTCATCAAGTAAATCCCCAACGGAGTTCTTCTCTCCTGCAGGTTTATTCTCACAATCATCTTCGTTCATCATCCCCAGCGGAAACGAAGAACTCAACTTTATTCGCCAGCAGCTCTGGGATTTGCTTTCCCCAGCTAAAACATCACATTCCCAGACATCATGATACATGCATATACGCATCATGAGAATACAATCTCATTTATTTTGAGAACATCATTGCCTGATCCATATCATGCATTGCATACGAGTGACCTTTACCTTTCAGGAAAAATGCAGTTAAGTTCTCAGCTTAGTCGAAGATCTGACCAGTTCTTAAATCTCAATTGAATTATCATCAGTTGAATTTTCAGATAAGGTTCTCAATCTCGACAGTTTTCCTCCGTCATAGTGTGTACAAGTTCTATAGCCTCAGCGGTTTACTCCATTGAGCACGAGACAGTTCCTGGATCTTGATGAAGATGTTTCCCTACGTCATAGTATGGACGAGTACTATAACCTCAACGGTATACTCCATTGAGCACGAGTCAGTTCCTAGATCTTGATGTTTTCCTCCGTCATAGTGTGAACAAGTTCAATAACCTCAACAGTTTACTCCATTGAGCACGAGACAGTTCCTAGATCTTGATGAAGATGTTTCCCTACGTCATAGTATGGACGGGTACTATAACCTCAGCGGTATACTCCATTGAGCACAAGTCAGTTCCTAGATCTTGATGTTTTCCTCCGTCATAGTGTGGACAAGTTCTATAACCTCAGCGGTTTACTCCATTGAGCACGAGACAGTTCCTATATCTTGATGAAGATGTTTCCCTACGTCATAGTGTGGACGAGTACTATAACCTCAACGGTATACTCCATTGAGCGCGAGTCAGTTCCTAGATCTTGATGTTTTCCTCCGTCTTAGTGTGGACAAGTTCTATAACCTCAGTGGTTTACTCCATTGAGAACGAGACAGTTCCTGGATCTTGATGAAGATGTTTCCCTACGTCATAGTGTGGACGAGTACTATAACCTCAACGGTATACTCCATTGAGCACGAGTCAGTTCCTAGATCTTGATGTTTTCCTCCGTCATAGTGTGGACAAGTTCTATAACCTCAGCGCTTTACTCCATTGAGCACGAGACAGTTCCTATATGTTGATGAAGATGTTTCCCTACGTCATAGTGTGGACGAGTACTATAACCTCAACGGTATACTCCATTGAGCGCGAGTCAGTTCCTAGATCTTGATGTTTTCCTCCGTCTTAGTGTGGACAAGTTCTATAACCTCAGTGGTTTACTCCATTGAGCACGAGACAGTTCTTGGATCTTTATGAAGATGTTTCCCTACGTCATAGTGTGGACGAGTACTATAACCTCAACGGTATACTCCATTGAGCACGAGTCAGTTCCTAGATCTTGATGTTTTCCTCCGTCATAGTGTGGACAAGTTCTATAACCTCAACGGTTTACTCCATTGAGCACGAGACAGTTCCTGGATCTTGATGAAGATGTTTCTCTACGTCATAGTGTGGACGAGTACTATAACCTTAATGGTATACTCCATTGAGCACGAGTCAGTTCCTAGATCTTGATGTTTTCCTCGGTCATAGTGTGGACAAGTTCTATAACCTCAGCGTTTTACTCCATTGAGCACGAGACAGTTCCTGGATCTTGATGAAGATGTTTCCCTACGTCATAGTGTGGACGAGTACTATAACCTCAACGGTATACTCCATTGAGCACGAGTCAGTTCCTAGATCTTGATGTTTTCCTCCGTCATAGTGTGGACAAGTTCTATAACCTCAGTGGTTTACTCCATTGAGCACGAGGCAGTTCCTGGATCTTGATGAAGATGTTTCCCTACGTCATAGTATGGACGAGTACTATAACCTCAGCGGTATACTCCATTGAGCACGAGTCAGTTCCTGGATCTTGATGTTTTCCTCCTTCATAGTGTGGACGAGTTCTATAACCTCAACAGTTTACTCCATTGAGCACGAGACAGTTCCTGGATCTTGATGAAGATGTTTCCCTACGTCATAGTATGGACGAGTAATATAACCTCAGCGGTATACTCCATTGAGCACGAGTCAGTTCCTAGATCTTGATGTTTTCCTCCGTCTTAGTGTGGATAAGTTCTATAACCTCAGCGGTTTACTCCATTGAGCACGAGACAATTCCTGGATCTTGATGAAGATGTTTCCCTACGTCATAGTGTAGACGAGTACTATAATCTCAACGGTATACTCCATTGAGCATGAGTCAGTTCCTAGATCTTGATGTTTTCCTTCGTCATAGTGAGGACAAGTTTTATAACCTCAACGGTTTACTCCATTGAGCACGAGACAGTTCCTGGATCTTGATGAAGATGTTTCCCTACGTCATAGTATGGACGAGTACTATAACCTCAATGATATACTCCATTGAGCACGAGTCAGTTCCTAGATCTTGATGTTTTCCTCCGTCATAGTGTGGACAAGTTCTATAACCTCAGCGGTTTACTCCATTGAGCACGAGACAGTTCCTGGATCTTGATGAAGATGTTTCCCTACGTCATAGTGTGGACGAGTACTATAACCTCAACAGTATACTCCATTGAGCACGAGTCAGTTCCTAGATCTTGATGTTTTCCTCTGTCATAGTGTGGACAAGTTCTATAACCTCAGCGGTTTACTCCATTGAGCACGAGACAGTTCCTGGATCTTGATGAAGATGTTTCCCTACGTCATAGTGTGGACGAGTACTATAACCTCAACGGTATACTCCATTGAGCACGAGTCAGTTCCTAGATCTTGGTGTTTTCCTCTGTCATAGTATGGACAAGTTCTATAACCTCAGCGATTTACTCCTTTGAGCACGAGACAGTTCCTAGATCTTGATGAAGATGTTTCCCTACATCATAGTGTGGACAAGTTCTATAACCTCAGCGGTTTATTCTATTGAGCACGAGACAGTTCCTAGATCTTGATGAAGATGTTTCCCCCCAATTGAATTATGAACAGGTTCTTAAAATTCAGCTGAGGCATTCTCCCAGTTGAAGTACATGCAGGTTCCTAAATCTCAATGAAGTTAGACTTCCCCAGTGGAATCTCCTACAACAACAGGTATGCAAGTTTTCGTTAAGGAATCTCTTATGCGATCGACACTCCTGCAGATGGCATCTATAAGCCCATCCTCCTACCAACAATCTCCAAATGGCATCTGTAAGCCCATTCTTGACATCACAATGCTGATACTTCACCATGCGAGTGCAAATTTCTGGGCACTCTAGTGTTCAATTATCTTCCACCCTCGGATCACGAAAGGCTCGAAAGCCAATATATATCCTCAGGTTTAAGAAAATTGAACAGGGGAAACTGTTGCACCCCAAAATTTGCCCTCTCATGTTTCCCAAAGCCTTCCCCTTGCATGGTTGATCACAAACTCTTGCCTAAGGAAAAGGAAAAAGTTTTGAGTGATGCTTTAAGGACATTTCGATTTTCATTCTGAAGAAGCACTTCGATTGGCATTCTGAAAGTTACTTCGATTGGCATTCTGAAAGACCCTTTGATTGGCATTCTGAAGGAGCATTTCGATTGGCACTCTGTAGAAGCATTTCGATTGGTTCTGAAGGAGCACTTCGATTGGCATTCTGAAAGACCCTTCGATTGGCATTCTGAAGGAGCATTTCGAGTGGCACTCTGAAGAAGCATTTCGATTGGCATTAAGGACAAGTACTTCGATTGGAATTCCAAAAAGGTCCATTCGAAGAAGCATTCAAAGGGTCCATTCGAAGAAGCTTTCGAAGAGCATTCGAAGGAGGTTATCAGCCCATTCAAAAAGGAGCATTCGAAAGAAGCCATCAGCCCATTCGAAAGGGAGTGTTCGAAGGCCAGCTGCTTGTCATTCAAAATTCAAAAAGGGACAGGATCCCATGTGTTTAGACAACGTTACAAGCTCTCATTCATGGCTTTCAAACACATGATTAACGTTACGAATCCTCCTTCATGGTTGTCAAAACACATAATCAAGGTCATTTAAACCTTTGTCTTCCTGTCCCCTTCACCCCCTCTATATAAAGAATTCACAAATGCTGCAAGAACACAAGAAAAATATACAAAAAAATAGAAGACTTGGAGAGACGCTGCCCAGAATTTTCCAAGCCAAAGCTGCCACCCAGCGAACACCTCCTCCCTCAGAACTACAGGTCGAAGCACTTCTGTTTGGTAAAAGAAAAATCTAAGCTCAAGCTCACTCTCAAATTCATTTCGATTGCATATTCATATTTTTATTTCTGTTTGTGAATGATTTAATGTACTTCATGTGAGCTACAGTGCAGAGTTGAGATTGTGCCATTGCTTGGGCACAATCTGAGTTTATCCTTCGAATCCCAGGATAAAACAAACCCAGACCCAGGTTCAGCAGGTGCGAATAAGAGGAGATTCAAACCAGGGGGGTTAAGTCCCCCCTGGACTTTTAATATGTGTTTCGTTTTGCAGGAACCTCATGCTCAGCTTCTTGTTCAGAGCTTCGAAGCTCAACAGTTTAGCTTCGAACTGGACCCAGGACTTCCAGTTCGAAAGATGACATGTCCAGATCGAACCCCCTCAGAGTGCAGCCCCTCATGCCCCTTCGATCCAGATTCTTCACTGGGTCGAAAGACAGCCTGCCTCTCTTTTGACCCAGGCCTCCAGAATTACTTTTTTTCTTTCTTATTTTGCTGCCTGGCCCATTTGTACTCTGTTTATTTTGTTTCTGTTTATTCCTTTCAGTTTTAGTTCTAATTAAAAATCATAAAAAATAAACAACTTAGAATTAGGATTTAATTTAATTAATCATTTTAACTTATTTTCTCCAATTTTAAAATCGGCAGACTTAGGTTTTATTCAAATTCAATCTTTTTTCATAAACAAAAATACAAAAAATATTAGGTTTGTTTTAGAATAAATTTTTATCAGTATTTTTTTTTAATTAATTAAATTTGACTTAACTGAATATTTAGCATTTTCTCAAAAAAATAAAATAAAACAACAAAAAGATTATATGCTAGGTTTTTTTAGTTTCATGCGCGTTTATTTTTATCATAACTGCTTATTATTCCCCCAATTTTGGACATGTAAATAATCCCCTCCCCGAAGCCTTGTAATAGTGTAGTATTTACAGTTTCTGCACTTTAAATTCCTGTACATATATTAACTGCTTAGATGTATGCTAACTAGGATTGTATGACAAGATCTAAAAACAAATGGTAGAACACCTAAAAATACAAAGATAATATAAACTGAAAATTGACACACTTGCACATGCCACTCCTAGGATACACCTCATTTGGTTGCCTCAAATGTGGTCATTAAGTATAGGATGTTTTAGAGGTCATCCTTTTTGTCCCAAGATCATAAGTTGTCTCGAAATGGTTGCCTCGATAAAAATGATCTAAGACATTAGGATTACCACTAAAGTGTCCTAACGTTGCTTTAGTGACCACAAGGCCCTTAAATCGAATTGACCCAAAAAACTCCAACGACGGTGCTACCTACTCCTCAATAGTGGGATAACACTGTCTAAAGGATAGTTGCACAATTTAATTCCTTTTCGTGTAGGTAGATGTTCTTAAGTACTTGCTCTCTTTTAAAACAAAAACAAAAAACTTTTCGCACTTACACTCTCATCAAAAACAAAACCCTTTTCAAAACCCACAATCACAAAGAAAAGCAAACCTTTTGAAAACATAGTGAGCAAGTACCTAAGAGCCCGTGGATAACCACAGATAGAAAGGGTGCTAACACCTTCCCTTTCTATAATCTACCTCCCGAACCCGAGAAACATCTCGAAAGGGAATTTTTCTGTGCTTTTGTCCTTTCCCTTGTTGGATAAAATAAAAGATGGTGGCGACTCTTGCTTACCGCGACACTTTGCAAAAACAAACGCAAACGCGAACCAACATATTAAAAAACAGTCAGTTCTCGTTCCCACCGATCACAGGTACCATTGGAGCAGAACTCCCATCTCCAAAATTGCCAATTAATAGAGGCATCAACAAGGCAAAAGCCTTCATCTCAATATTCTCCAATAAAGGCCATCTCAACGAGCATGAGCTCCATCTCAAAATGCAATGTATGCGACACAATCATGAATGTAATAACAACACCATAATTGACAACATCTCAATACAACACCACCGTTGGCCAAAAGCCTACATCTTAAAAGCATCTCAACATCTCTTCATCAACGTCGTTTATCATAAATCATCAAACATAACTTATACATCATGATTCATCAAAACAAACTCTCATCAACACCATCTCATCAATAACTCAGCTGTACAGTAATACAATAACACTCATCATTTTCACAATGTTGGCCATAGGCCTACAACAAGATATTGCCTATAATCAGTTAATCAACTAAGGTTTAATTCTAAATCACCAAATCTCTACACACTACTATTCTGTAATATTACATCATTATTATTATTCCTACTGTTACAAATCAAACAACAACCTATAAGCATCTCATCTTCATCATTCTGCATAAAAACCAACATAACGATCTACACGGAAACTAATTCAAATATTATGGTTATCCTTCCCATTCATCATTTTAATCCTCAAGAAATAAATTTAATCGCGTCAGCTATTCAACGCTTTGAACGGCACCTCAAACGGAGTCCGAAAACTCAAGTTACAGCATTCTCAAACTGATTCTGCCAAAAACCAGGCAACATGGATCGACGCATAACGTCTTGGATCGATGCGTACTACACTAAACTCGCAACATGAGTCGACGCATCCTCCCTTATATCGACTCATCCTGAGTCTAACACATAGCATGTATCGATACATGCCCCTACGCATCGACTCATCCTGAGTCGAAAAGCACTCATGTATCGATGTAAGTCCTCTTCGTGTCGACTCATCCTGAGTCTTTAAACCTTCTTGTATCGACACATCTTTTTTGAGGTCGACGCATACTGCTCTATCCTGCATAATTTCTGTGATTTTCTCTGTGTTTTCACTACGGGTTCTATACTTTGAGCCCTAAAAACTTAATCTAATCATAGATAATCATTAATTACGATTACCCTATAATTCTACATCATTTATACAACATCGGGACGTCATTATTCATCCATAATTCATCAATTCTCATCATACAACATCACATACATTCAATTCATGAACAAAACAACAATCACCTCTGACCCCACATACCAATTATCATGAACCCAATTATAGAGTCAGAACCCCACCCTTACCTTGGATTGAAGGTTGCTCTACAATCTCCGGTTGAATCCTCGTTCTGCCGTTTTTCCTCTTTTTCCAATAGCTTCACGTTCTTCTCTCCAACCCTTATTCTTCTACCGCTTCTTCTTTTCTATTCTTTCTAACAATAATAAAATAACCTATTATTCTTTATTCCTTATTAGGCTCAAAATTAATACACCCCCTTATTACTTCTATTCCTTTAAAAACAAGCCCACATCAAATAATATCATATTTCTAATATTATTTCACCACTTAATAAAATAATTAAATCCAATTAATCACAACACATCTTCATAAATATTCCAAAAATAATTTAATTAAATAATTAATTAAATTACGGGCATTACAACTCTCCCCCACTTAGAATATTTTCGTCCTCGAAAATTTACCTTAATCAAACAACTCAGGGTAGGAGTCTCGCATCTTGCTCTCCAACTCCCAAGTCATGCTTTCTCCGACAGCTCGTAGCCAAACCACTTTAACCAAAGCAAACTCTTTGCCCCTCAGGGTCTTAGTTTCACGATCTGCGATCCGTACAGGCATCGTCTCCACTGTAAGATTATCCTGTACTTGCACATCATCCATATGAATCACATTAGATGGATCTGAAATATACTTCCGAAGTTGCGACACATAAACACATCATGCAAATTCGAAAGATAAGGAGGTAAAGCCACTGTATAAGCAACATTCCCCACTCTCTCCAAAATCTGATATGGTCTAATAAAATGAGAAGTGAGCTTCTTAGACTTCAACGCTCGCCCAACACCAGTCACAAGTGTAAATCTTAAAAACACATGGTCACCCGCTTGGAATTCTAAATCTTTCCTTTGCTTGTCATGATAACTCTTATGTCTACTTTGTGAAGCTTTCATCTTCTCTCGAATCAACTTCACCTTCTCGGTAGTTTCACAGAGAAGTTCAGGTCCAAGTACTACACTTTCTCCAGATTCATGCCAACATAACGGAGTTTTACATCTTCGACCATAAAACGCTTCAAAAGGTGCCATTCCTATACTGGAATGGTAACTGTTATTATAAGTGAACTCTATCAACGAAAGATAAGTATCCCACGAACCTCCCTGCTCAAGAACACATGCCCTCAGCAAATCTTCCAACGATTGAAAAGTTCGTTCAGTCTAACTATCTGCCTAAGGATGATACGCTGAAATCAACCTCAACTTAGAACCCAACTCTTCTTGCAAGCCCTTCCAAAAAATCAGAAGTAAATCTTGGATCTCTATCTGACACAATGCACAAAGGAACACCATGCAGCTTCACAATCACACTCGTGTAAATCTCAGCCAACTTTGTCACTGGAAAACTGATGTTAATAGGAATAAAATGAGCTGACTTCATAAGCCTATCAACAATCACCCAAATCGAATCATGTCCTCTTAAAGTATTAGGTAACCCCATCACAAATTCCATTGAAATGCTATCCCATTTCCATTCTGGAACTTCTAACGGTTGCATCAATCCTGCAGGCTTCTGATGTTCAACTTTCGACTTCTAACAAGTCAAACATGCATACACAAACCGAGCCACATCACTCTTTATTCCAGGCCACTAAAATTAACCTTTCAAATCTTGATACATATTTGTAGCTCCTGGATGAATACTTAACTTACTTCTATGACTCTCTTCAAGTATCACTTCCTTCATCTCAGCATCATCAGGAATATAAATCCGGTTACGAAACCTCAATACACCTTGCGCATCTAGCTTAAAATCACTATTCTCAGACTGATCAATCCCAACCATCAAATCTACCAGTTTCCCATCCAACCTTTGAGCTTCTATGATACTGTCTAGAAATTCATTATTAATCTTCACCATACCCAACATAACACTTTGCGGAGTAACCTCACAAACTAAGCTCATATCTCTGAACTGCTCAATTAACTCCAACTCTTTAACCATCATAGCCAACATATGTAAAGTCTTTTGACTCAACGCATCAGCTACCACGTTCGCTTTTCCTGGATGATAATTCAAACCGAAATCATAATCCTTTAACAATTCCAACCATCTGCTCTGCCTCATATTCAACTCCTTCTCATCAAATAAATACTTTAAGCTCTTATGGTCACTAAACATTTCAAATCTAGAACCATAAAGATAATGCCTCCAAATCTTCAACACAAAGACAACTGCAGCAAGCTCTAAATCATACGTAGGATAGTTCTTCTCATGAGTCCTTAACTTCCTTGACGCATAAGCAACTACCTTACCAGCCTACATAAGCACACCTCCTAAAACCATCTTAGAAGCATCACAATACACCGCAAAAGGCTCTATTGGATTAGGCAACGTCAAAATCGGAGCCGACGTCAACCTTTTCTTCAATTCTGTAAAACTTTCTTTGCACTGAACATCCCATACAAAAGCTATACCCTTACAAGTCAACTTAGTCAACGGAAGTTCCAACTTAGAAACCCTTTGATAAACCTTCTATAATAACCAGCTAATCCCAAAAAGCTTCTAATCTCAGTAGCTGACTTCGGAGTTTCCCATTGCAGCACAACATCAACCTTCAATGGATCTACAACAATGCCAGTACCTGAAATCACATGACCAAGAAAACTAACCTCCTTTAACCAGAATTCACACTTGGACAACTTTGCATACAACTTCTTCTCTTTCAAAACTTGCAATACTACCCTTAAATGTTTAGCATGCTCTTTTTATGACTTAGAGTAAATCAAAATATCATCAATGAACACCACCACAAACCGGTCAAAATAAGTATGAAAGACACGATTCATATATTCCATGAATACTCCTGGCGAATTAGTAACATCGAAAGGCATCACCGAATACTCATAATGTCCATAACGCATTCTGAAATCCGTCTTCTAGATATCTTCATCCTTCAACTTAATCTGATGGTAACCCGACCTCAAATCAATCTTGCTAAACACACGAGCATCCACCAATTGATCCATCAAGTCATATATTCTTGGAAGCGGATACTTGTTCTTAATCGTCACTTTATTCAATGTCTATAATCAACACATAGCCTCATACTTCTGTCTTTCTTCTTTACTAACAACACTGGATCTCCCCACGGTGATACACTTGGTCTTACAAACTTCTTCTCAAGTAACTCTTCCAATTTCTTCTTTAACTCTGACAATTCAGATGCAGACACCCTGTATGGTGCCATAGACACAGGTCTGGTACCAGGTACAAGATCAATAGCAAATTCAACTTCCCTCTCCGACGGTACATCAGAAATTTCATCTGGGAAAACTTCAGGAAATTCACACACCACCTGCAATTCCTCAGTTATAGCTTGAGTCTCTACAGATAGCAACGCCATCAACGAGAACATATGTGCTTCTTCTTACACCAACTTCCTCAACTATCTAGCAGACAACAGACCACCTCCCTCTTCTTCAGGAGTAGAAAACTTCACAGACTTGTCATAACAGTTAATATGAACACAGTTATGCTCTAACCAGTTCATACCCAAAATCATAACTAAACCTCTTAACGGTAAACAAACTAAATCGACAACAAAGTCTATGTCGAAGATCGACAAGGGACACTTCAAACACACAAAAGAAGTAGTCATCGACCCCTTGGCTGGAGTATCGACGACCATTTCTCCATTCAAAGAAGACAACATAAGACCCGCTCTTTCAACACAATTAGCAGCAATAAAACAATGCGTAGCACCTGTATCAATAATAGTAATTAAAGGAGTACTATTAATGAAACATGTACCTCTGATAAGTTTGTCCTCAACAGCTGTCTGATCCTCAACCAAAGCAAACACTTTACCACTTGACCGAGCCCTCTTCGGTTTCAGACACTGACTACCAATGTGCCCTTCTTCTCTATAATTAAAACAAATCATATCCTTATGTTCACACTCAGATACAACATGCCCGTTCTTGCCACAACAGAAACACCTCTTTATTTCAGTAGTGCACACATTACTCTTGTGCCTAGGTTTTACACACTTAAAGCAAACCACACCAGCAGGAGCATCTACCCCACTAGTCCTCTGACTCTGAGAAACTTTCTGTTTACCTTTACCAACTGGGGCATCATAAGGCTTACCACGATTCTGTTGGTGCTTACCCCTCTTCTCACTGATAATCTTGTAATGAGCATTATTATCCTCCTCATAAATCCTGCAACTATCAATCAAATCAGCAAAGACACGGATCTTCTGGTATCCATCTTCTTTCTTGATCTCCGGGCGTAACCTGTTCTCAAACTTGATACTTCAAAAACTCAGCATCTGCCTCAGTGTAGTGCAGATAAAACTTAGCCAACTCAGAAAACTTGGCAGCATACTCAATGACTGACATGTTCCCTTGCTTAAGCTCAAGGAACTCAATCTCCTTCTTACCACGGACATCTTCAGGAAAGTACTTCTTCAAAAACTCCCTACGGAACACAGCCCAAGTGACATTCTCACCCGCAACTTCCAATCTCTGACAAGTCTCTAACCACCAGCCGTCAGCCTCGACTGCTAGCATATGAGTACTATATCGAACCTTATGCACTGGAGTGCAGTCCATCACACAGAAGATTCTCTCAATTTCTTTCAACCACTCCAATTCTCATAAGGATCATACTTTCCCTTGAATGTAGGTGGATTCTCTCTCTGGAAAGTCGCCAAGCTACGAGATCACGCATTCCCGTCAGCATTCGGCTGATTCTCCATCGCATGAGCCATTGCTTCTAAAGCAGCAGCAAGTGCAGCATCAATCCTTCCAGCCATCTCAACTTATCACTACAACATAAACAACGGTTAGAACTCAAATTAACAATACTCGATTGTTAGACAACTACGACTCGACGACAAGGTCTGACCAACCTTTTGCTTTGATACCAACTTTATAACACCCCAATTCTACCCCAACAATAATATAAATAAATCAGAGTTATAAAAATCATTCATGAAAACAAACCGGGATGCCACAAATTCATCATTAAAAACTCATTCCATTCATCGTGGATATATAACACTTTTAAAACATTGGATGAACCATCATCAAAACATCTTTAATTAAATAATTCAACATCTATGCATCAGAATTCTTAATAACATCTTTATCATCATTACAACAACTTCAAACCAACAAATACTTAATAATAATCAACTTAAAGTTCAACGACTGAATAATCAACAATCAAAAGCAGCATACGTTCATCCCCCCGAGTGTTACATATCAGAGCAATAACACTGACTCGAACTATTGAAGGTATACAACCTTCACTCTCGATTACCTGCATGTTACCAACGTAAGGGCAACATTAAAACAGAAGGGGTGAGATATCTAACAATATAATAAAGCGTATGATAATTAATATATTAAATTGGATCATATAACATCACCACTTCTCATCTGATAATCAACAATAATCATAACAATAATACACATTCACCACATCAATACACACTTCTTTATGCAATCATATAATGCGACTCAATACTATGAAAATTCATGTGGTACCATTGGAGCAGAACTCCCATCTCAAAAATTGCCAATTAATATAGGCATAAAAAGGCATAAGCCTCCATCTCAATATTCGCCAATAAAGGCCATCTCAACGAGCATGAGCTCCATCTCAAAATGCAATGTATGCGACGCAATCATGAATATAATAACAACACCATAATTGACAACATCTCAATACAACACCATCGTTGGCCAAAAGCCTACATCTTAAAAGCATATCAACATCTCTTCATCAACTTCGTTTATCATAAATCATCAAACATCATTTATACATCATAATTCATCAAAACAAACTCTCATTAACACCATCTCATCAACAACTGAGTTGTACAGTAATACAACAACACTCATCATTTTCACAATGTTGGCCATAGGCCTATAACAAGATATTATCTATAATCAGTTAATCAACTAAGGCTTACTTCTAAATCACCAAATCTCTACACACTACTATTCTGTAATATTACATCATTATTATTATTCCTACTGTTACAAATCAAACAACAGCCTATAAGCATCTCATCTTCATCATTCTGCATAAAAACTAACATAGCGATCTACACGGAAACTAATTCAAATCTTATGGTTATCCTTACCATTCATCACTTTAATCCTTAAGAAATAAATTTAATCGCGTCAGCTATTCAAAGCTTCGAACGACACCTCAAACGGAGTCCAAAAACTCAAGTTACAACATTCTCAAACTGATTCTGCCAAAAACCAGGCAACATGGATCGATGCATAACATCTTGGATCGACGCGTACTGCACTAAACTCGCAACATGAGTCGACGCATCCTCCCTTGTATCGACTCATCCTGAGTCTAACACATAGCATGTATCGACACATGCCCCTACGCATCGACTCATCCTGAGTCTAAAAGCACTCATGTATCGATGCAAGGCCTCTTCGTGTCGACTCATCCTGAGTCTCTAAACCTTCTTGTATCGACACATCATATTTGGGGTCGATGCATACTGCTATGTCCTGCATAATTTCTACAATTTTCTCTGTGTTTTCACTACGGGTTCTATACTTTGAGCCCTAAAAACTTAATCTAATCATAGATAATCATCAATTACGATTACCCTATAATTCTACATCATTTATACAACATCAGGACATCATTATTCATCCATAATTCATCAATTCTCATCATACAACATCACATACATTCAATTCATGAACAAAACAACAATCACCTCTGACCCCACATACCAATTATCATGAACCCAATTATAGAGTCAGAACCCCACCCTTACCTTGGATTGAAGGTTACTCTACAATCTCCGGTTGAATCCTCGTTCTGTCATTTTTTCTCTTTTTCCAACAGCTTCACGTTCTTCTCTCCAACCCTTATTCTTTTACTGCTTCTTCTTTTCTATTCTTTCTAACAATAATAAAATAACCTATTATTCTTTAATCCTTATTAGGCTCAAAACTAATACACCCCCCTTATTACTTCTATTCTTTTAAAAACAAGCCCACATCAAATAATATCATACTTCTAATATTATTTCACCACTTAATAAAATAATTAAATCCAATTAATCACAACACATCTTCATAAATATTCCAAAAATAATTTAATTAAATAAT
The DNA here is from genome assembly GCA_948472305.1 of Vicia faba. Taxonomy (NCBI): domain Eukaryota; kingdom Viridiplantae; phylum Streptophyta; class Magnoliopsida; order Fabales; family Fabaceae; genus Vicia; species Vicia faba. The sequence continues at coordinate 1,444,622,231 of OX451735.1, read as the reverse complement.
TAATTAAATTACGAGTGTTATACTACGACCCAGGTTCCTTCTCATAGCCCTACTATCCAGGCTTTCATTTCGAAGTAACCCTACGACCCAGGTTCCTTCTCCTAGCCCTACTATCCAGGCTTTCATTTCAAAGTAACCCTACAACCCAGGTTCCTTCTCATAGCCCTACTATCCGGGCTTTCATTTCGAAGTAACCTTACGATCGAAGTTCCTTCTCATAGCCCTACTATCCAGGCTTTCATTTCGAAGTAACCCTACGATCCAGGTTCCTTCTCATAGCCCTACTATCCAGGCTTTCATTTCGAAGCAACCCTACTATCCAGGTTCCTTCTCCCTTATCTCAAGACAACAATTTACAACACTGTAAGACCTAGACCAGACCAGACACAGACGATTTCACATTTCCCCAGTAAGTCGCTGTGCAGCCTGGACCCTGGCCCGATAGGAAGTTTACTTCCACCTCCTCAACTAGGAGTTAATTCCCCAGTAGAGTAATGGACAACCGAAGCTCCTATACTCTATTTCCCAGGACATAAATCAACATTCCCCAGTGAAGTTCTCCTCAACAGCAGGTACAGAGTTTCTCGCAAAAGAATATCTTATGCGATCGATATCTTTTTTGGATGGAATCTTTAAGCCCATATCCAACGATTCTCTGCAAACTTCCAAATGGCATCTGTAAGCCCATTCCCGATATCACCAATCAGTATTACTCCATGCGAGGTCAAATTTCTGGGCACTCTAGTGTTCAATCATCTTCCACCTTCAGATCACGAAAGGCAGACCATCCAATCTACATCCTCAGGTTTAAGAAGATTGAACAGGGTCAGCTGTTGCACCCCAAAATTTTCTCTCTCATTTTACTCAACACATGCTCATTGAGGTCCTCAATTTTCCCAAGGATGCCTAAGGATTGACCAGACAAACTCTCTCCTAAACCAATGAACCTCTAGATAGGGTTTCCATTTTCATCAAGATGGGTGAGCTCCAAAGGGCTCATATTCTACCCATACTCCTAACATTTTCTTAATACCCTCCATGTCAAATTTCTAGCCTTGCACAAGAAGTTTTCTTAAGTCAATTGTTCAAATGCCTGAAAATCAACTATACTAGGTCAAAAGTCAACTGTGACCCACATACAGTCAAATTTCAAGATTTTTGGTCAGCATCAACATTTTAAAGTGATATACATAATTTGATCAAGGGTTGATCATTATTCCTCAAGGAATGCTCCTAATTCATCAAAACTCAAAAGTTGCTAAATTAGGGTTTCTTAGGAAAAGTCAACCAAAATTTGACCGGGCATAACTTTTTCATACTTTATCATAAATTTCTCATCCAAGGCTCATTTTGAATAGAATCCAATTTCCTAAAACTCATCTTCAGCCCTCAAGTTCAAAAAATGGACTCATGGAAAGATATGAATTTCTACATTATAGGTCCTTTTGAAAAGTCAACAAAAACACCTTTTGGGTCAAAGCTTCTTACATGAACATGGAAGACCCAATTGAGATGAAAAAAATGTTAGTTTAGGGGACATCCTAAGCTTTCTAAAAAGTCCAATAACACCTCTCTAGGTTTAAAATTGGAAGAGATATGCATTGTTAAACTTGGCCATTTTTGGAAAATTGCCAAAAGTCAAATGTGCTCAAAAGTGCATTTTTTGTCAAATGGGCCTAGCTTTTCATGATTGTATCTTGTTGAAGACATGGTCCACGACCCAAATCCGCATCCATATATTATTTGCTCTATTTATTAATTTTATTTTGATTTTTATTTATTAAAAGTTAAATCAAATCAAATAAATTGCAAAAAATATAAAAGATTAATTTTTGATCTGATTTTTGTAGGAATCATAATCTAATAAGCTAGCCTAATCAGATCAAATCAAATCAAGGAAAATTGAGGCAAAAATAGCATGATTAGGATGGTTTTGGAAAGATATCATATAGCAAACAAATCAAATCCAATCTTCATGATTCAAAGAAGATTGAATATGTTTTTGTTGCCCTAATTCATCACACTACATATATAGAACATACACAAGCCAAAAGGACGAGGATTGCTGTCGTGAGAGCTGAAGAACAAAACTCAAATTTTAGCAAAAAAGTGGTAGATCGTTTTCTCACATAGAGGGTGATTCAAAACATTCTAAAGCTTCTAAACGATTCCTGGACCTCTCCTGAAGCTAACACGATCAATTGCAAGCATTCCCAAGTCCATAATCATCCCATGGCCTTCACACGCTTGCAGGTCTATGGCTATGGAGTTCTGTTTGTAGGTAAAAGGTATTGGCCTAAGAAGACAGACAGGGAAGAAGACAATGACTTGTCACCACCCCACTGGTCCATTTGAATGACCACGCGCGTTTTTTATTTTATTCAGTCTATCCACCTTTTATATATATATATATATATATTATATTTTGGCTTTATCCTATTGACAACTAAACATGGTAGCACAGATGGCCAAGGCGCGCGTTGTATGAGTGGGGGGACTTGGGTTCGATCCCAGGTCCCAACATATTTCTTTATTTTTCTTAACATGTGATTGCAGGTTCCATGCGTTACATGGCAAGACGTCCATCATGCGCCCCACTAATCCAGCCACTGGATTGTTACCAACACAGATCCAACACTCAAACCAAGGAAAGACCACGGTACATTCCCCAAATGTGGCTACACAGAATCAGGCGTAGGAATGGGCTCAGCATTCATGGGCTTGGCACAAATTCAGCATGCACCCCCTAGTTGCTTATATAGGCCCAATTGTTTTCCTTTTATAATTTTAATTCTTTTATTTATTTATTAATAATTTTCTTTTTTCAAATAATACCAAAAATCATGCTTTTTTTATTTAATCAAAAAATCATAAAAACATCAAAAATAATTTTTTATTAATTAATTAGTTTAATTAAATTAAGGCAATTTAACTCTTTTTTGTATAATTAAAATCAACTAGAATTAGGGTTTAATGTTGTACATAACCTAATTTTTCTCAAAAAACAACCTAAATATTTTCTCAATTAGATTTTTAGGTTTCCTAGTTTGTTCTCGCATTTAATTCGTCGCGCGCCTTTAATTCCTTTTTCTATTATTGTAACTGCTCCGAGTTTGTAATAGTAATTACGGTTTTAAATTTCCTCATCTTTATTTACAGTCAAAATAATTATGTATCTGCGAAAGCCTTGTAATAGCTAGGACTTTAATTTCTCGCATTTTGATTTCCGCAAACTATAAGTTGTTAGATGTATGTTAATAGGATTGTATGGAAAGACAAATTGCAATTAATATAATAGAAAACCCTAAATGTGCAAAGATAAATAAACTGGAAAAAAAAAACACACCTGCACATGCTCACTCCTAGGGTTTACTCCACTCCGGTTGCCTTCGGTAAACGGTCATGAAGTATAGGAAATGTTAGTGGTCGTTCTCTAGTCCCAAAATATCTAAAATGACCCATTCAGATGTTGCCTCGGAAAAAAGATCTTTAAGGCTTTAGGATGATTACTAAAATTTCCTAACATTGCTTTTGTGATCGTACTTGTCCCTTTGAATGTCCCTTAAAACTCCAACAACGGTGCTACCTATTCCTTAATAATAGGATAGCGTTGTCTAAAGGAAAATGAACAGACTTTTTTCGAGTAGGTAGATTAGTTCCTAGGTACTTGCTCAAACAAAATTTTTCACACAAACACTTTTCAAAAACAGTTTTTGAAACAACTTCGTCACACTCTTGAGGAAAGAAACAAGGGTTATCACGAAGTAAAACAAAACTTTTCAAAACAAGCACACACTAGAAATTTGAAAAATGAGCAAGTACCTAAGAGCCCATGGAAAACCATGGATAGAAAGGGTGCTAACACCTTCTCTTTCTATAATCTATCTCCCATACTCAGAAAATCTCGAAAAAGGTTTTTCTATTTTTTTTCCTTTTCCTTTGTTGGATGAAATAAAAGTCGATGGCGACTCTTGCTTACCGCGACATTTGCGAATACAAAATGCAAACCAGTATTAACAGTCATTTATGCCACCGTATCACAAGTTGGCTAAGTTTTATCCACACTACGGTGAGGCAGATGCTGAGTTTTAGAAGTGTATCAAGTTTGAGAACGGGTTGCGCCCAAAGATTAAGAAGGCAGTTGGATACCAGAAGATCCGTGTCTTTGCTGATTTGATTGATAGTTGCAGGATTTATGAAGAGGATAATAATGCTCATTACAAGATTATCAATGAGAAGAGGGGTAAGCACCAACAAAATCGTGGTAAGCCTTATGATACCCCAGCTGGTAAAGGTAAACAGAAAGCTGCTCAGGGTCAGAGGACTAGTGGGGGAGATGCTCCTGCTGGTGTGGTTTGTTTTAAATGTGGGAAACCTGGGCATAAGAGTAATGTGTGTACTGCTGAAGTAAAGAGGTGTTTCCGTTATGGTAAGACTGGACATGTTGTATCTGAGTGCAAACATAAGGATGTGATTTGTTTCAATTGTAGTGAAAAGGGCACATTGGTAGTCAGTGTCAGAAACCAAAGAGGGCACAGGCAAGTGGTAAAGTGTTCGCTTTGGTTAAGGATCAGACAGATGATGAGGATAGACTTATCATAGGTACATGTTTCATTAATAGTACTCCTTTAATTACTATTATTGATACCAGCGCTACTCATTGATTTATTGTTGCTGATTGTGTTGAAAGATTGGGTCTTATGTTGTCTTCTATGTATGGAGAAATGGTCGTCGACACTCCAGCCAAGGGGTCGGTGACTACTTCTTTTGTGTGTTTAAAGTGTCCCTTGTCGATCTTTGACAAAGACTTTACTGTTGATTTGGTTTGTTTACCGTTAAGAGGGTTGAATGTGATTTTGAGAATGAACTGGTTAGAGCATAACTATGTTCATATTAACTGTTATGACAAGTCTGTGAGGTTTTCTACTCCCGAAGAAGAGGAAGATAGTTTGTTGTCTGCTAGACAGTTGAGGAAGTTGATGCAAGAAGAATCACAAATGTTCTCGTTGATGGTGTCGCTATCTGTAGAGACTCAAGCAATAATTAAGGAATTACAGGTGGTGTGTGAATTTCCTAAAATTTTCCCCGATGAGATTCCTAATGTATCGCCGGAGAGGGAAGTTGAATTTGCAATTGATCTTGTACTTGGTACCAGACCTATCTCTATGGTACCATACAGGATGTCTGCATCTGAATTGTCGGAGTTAAAGAAGCAATTGGAAGTGTTACTTGAAAAGAAGTTTGTAAGACCAAGTGTATCGCTATGGGGAGCTCTAGTGTTATTAGTATAGAAGAAAGATGGAAGTATGAGGCTTTGTGTTGATTATAGACAGTTGAATAAAGTGACAATTAAGAACAAGTATCCGCTTCCAAGAATAGATGACTTGATGGATCAATTAGTGGACGCTCGTGTGTTTAGTAAGATGGATTTGAGGTTGGGTTACCATCAAATTAAAGTGAAGGATGAAGATATCCAGAAGACGGCTTTCAGAATGCGTTATGGACATAATGAGTATTCGGTGATGCCTTTCAGTGTTACTAATGCGCCGGGAGTATTCATGGAATACATGAATCATATCTTTCATACTTATTTGGACCAGTTTGTAGTGGTATTCATTGATGATATTTTGATTTACTCTAAGTCAGAAGAAGAGCATACAGGACACTTAAGAGTAGTATTGAAAGTTTTGAAAGAGAAGATGTTGTATGCAAAGCTGTCCAAGTGTGAATTCTGGTTAAAGGAGATTAGTTTTCTTGGTCATGTGATCTCAGGTAGTGGCATTATTGTAGATCCATCGAAGGTTGATGCTGTGCTGCAATGGGAAACTCCGAAGTCAGCTACTGAGATTAGAAGTTTTTTGGGATTAGCTGGTTATTATAGAAGGTTTATCGAAGGTTTTTCTAAGTTGGCACTCCCGTTGACTAAGTTTACTTGTAAAGGTAGAGCTTTTGTATGGGATATTCAGTGCAAAGAAAGTTTTACAAAATTGAAGAAGAGATTGACGTTGGCCTCGATTTTGACGTTGCCTAATCCATGAGAGCCTTTTGTGGTATATTGTGATGCTTCCAAGATGGGTTTAGGAGGTGTGCTTATGCAGAATGATAAGGTAGTTGCTTATGCGTCAAGGCAGTTGAGGACTCATGAGAAGAACTATCCTACGCATGATTTGGAGCTTGCTGCAGTTGTCTTTGTGTTGAAGATTTGGAGGCATTATCTTTATGGTTCTAGATTTGAAGTGTTTAGTGACCATAAGAGCTTAAAGTATTTATTCGATCAGAAGGAGCTGAATATGAGGCAACAGAGATGGTTGGAATTTTTAAAGGATTATGATTTCAGTTTGAATTATCATCCAGGAAAAGCAAATGTGGTAGCTGATGCATTGAGTCAAAAGACTTTAAATATGTCGGCAATGATGGTTAAAGAGTTTTAATTAATTGAACAGTTCAGAGATATGAGCTTAGTTTGCGAGGTGACACCGCAGAGTGTTATGTTATGCATGTTGAAGATTAATAATGAATTTCTAGACAGTATCAGAGAAGCTCAGAAGCTAGATGTGAAATTGGTAGATTTAGTGGTTGGGATCGATCGGTCTAAGAATAATGATTTTAAGCTAGATGCGCAAGGTGTGTTGAGATTTTGTAACTGAATTTGTATTCTTGACGATGTTGAGATGAAGAAAGTGATACTTGAAGAGAGTCATAGAAGTAAGTTGAGTATTCATCCAGGAGCTACAAAGATGTATCAAGATTTGAAAGGTTTGTTTTGGTAGCCTGGGATGAAGAGTGATGTGGCTCGGTTTGTGTATGCATGTTTGACTTGTCAAAAGTCAAAATTTGAACATCATAAGCCTGCAGGGTTGATGCAACCATATGAAGTTCCAAAATGGAAATGGGATAGCATTTCGATGTACTTTGTGACGGGGTTACCTAATACTATAAGAGGACATGATTCGATTTGGGTGATTGTTGATAGGCTTAAGAAGTCAACTCATTTTATTCCTATTAACATCAGTTTTCTAGTCACGAAGTTGGCTGAGATTTACACTAGTGTGATTGTGAAGCTGCATGGTGTTCCTTTGTGCATTGTGTCAGATAGAGATCCAAGATTTACTTCTTATTTTTTGAAGAGTTTATAAGGAGAGTTGGGTTCTAAGTTGAGGTTGAGTTCGGCGTATCATCCTCAAAAAGATGGTTAGACTGAACGAACTATTCAATCGTTTGAAGATTTGCTAAGGGCATGTGTTCTTGAGCAAAGAGGTTTGTAGGATACTTATCTTCCATTGATAGATTTCACTTATAATAACAATTACCATTCTAGTTTTGGGATGGCACCTTTTGAAGCGTTGTATGGTCGAAGATGTAGAACTCCTTTATGTTGGCATGAATCTGGAGAAAGTGTGGTACTTGGACCTGAACTTGTTCGTGAGACTACTGAGAAGGTGAAGTTGATTCGAGAAAAGATGAAATCTTCCCAAAGTAGACAGAAGAGTTATCATGACAAGCGAAGGAAAGACTTAGAATTTCAAGCAGGTGACCATGTGTTTTTGAGAGTCACACTTGTGACTGGTGTTGGGCGAGCATTAAAGTCCAAGAAGCTAACTTCTCGTTTTATTGGACCTTATCAGATTTCGGAGAGAGTTGGGAATGTGGCTTATATATTGGCTTTACCGCCTAATCTTTCTAATTTACATGATGTTTTTCATGTGTCGCAACTCCGGAAGTTTATTTCAGATCCATCTCATGTGATTTATATGGATGATGTGCAAGTACAGGATAACCTTACTGTGGAGATGATGTTTGTACGGATCGCTGATCGTGAAATAAAGACTCTGAGAGGTAAAGAGATTGCTTTGGTTAAAGTGGTTTGGCTAGGAGCTACCGGAGAAATCATGACTTGGGAGTTGGAGAGCAAGATACGGGACTCCTACCCTGAGTTGTTTGATTGAGGTAAATTTTCGAGGACGAAAATATTCTAAGTGGGGGAGAGTTGTAATGCCCGTAATTTAATTAATTATTTAATTAAATTACTTTTGGATTATTTGTGAAGTGTGTTATGATGATAGTTGATGTGTTTTTGTTATTGGATTTAATTATTCTATTAAGTTATGGAATAATATTAGAATAATAATATTATTTGATGTGAGTTTAATTTAAGGACTAGAAGTAGTAGAAAGGGAGTGTAGGAGTTTTAAGCCCATTTAGATATAATGAGAATTATAGGGTTATTATTTTAGTTTTTAGAAATAATAAGGAAAATAAGAATGCAGTAAGAAGAGAAAGAAATAAGGGTTGAAAGAGAACGTGAAAGTTGCAGAAAAGAAGGAAAAGAGCCAGAACAAAATTCAATCGGAAAAGTCGTAGAGCAACCTTCAATCCAAGGTAAGGGTGGGGTTCTGACTCTATAATAGGGTTTATGATGATTAGTATGTGGTATTAGATATGAAAAGTTGTATTGTTTATGATTGGAATGTATACATTGTTGTTTGATGAAGATCAATGATTCAGGGATGAATAATGATGCCCTAATGCTGTATAATTGATGTAGAAACATAGGATTATTATAATTAATGATTATCTATGATTAAAGGATGTTTTTATTGCCTAAGGCATGGAAACCGTAATGAAAACACAGTGAAATCACAGAAAATATTCACGACAGAACAATATGCGTCGACCTTAAAAGCCCTGCGTCGATACATGCAGGTTTTTGGACTCAGGATGAGTCGATACAAAGAAGCATGCGTCGATACATGTGGTGTTGCAGACTCAGTATGAGTCAATAAAAACGGATCATGCGTCGACTCATGCTGGAATTTTAACCCAGTACGCGTCGACTCAAAACATTATGCAGCGACTCATGTAGTCTGATTTTTGACAGATTCTTCCAAAGGCTGTAACTTGAGTTTCCGGACTCCGTTTGAGGTTCTATTTGAAGCGTTGGATAGCTAACGCGATGAAATCCACTCTTAAGTATTAAAATGAAGGATAAGGAGAGTAAATCCTAGTACCCAAATTAGGATTAGAGTTAGTTTCACGCGTAAATCGATATGATGATTTTGTGAAGAATGATGAGGATAAGACGATTATAGATCATTGTTTGGTTCATAACAGTAAGATTAATGATGATAATGATGTAGTATTACAGAATAATAATATGTATAGGTTTGGTAATTAGAGGTAAGCCTTAGATGATTAATTAATTATAGGCATTATCATGTTGTAGGCCTATGGCCAACGTTGAGGGATTTTCGATCTGTCATTGTATTGTTGTTGTGGCTGAGTTGCTGTAGAATTATGTTGATGAATTATGCGATGAATTATGTTGATGAAATTATATTTATGAATTATGCGATGAATTATGTTGATGAATGATGTTTAGATGCCTCTAATAATTGGCAGCTATTAAGATGTAGGCTTCTGGCCAACGATGATGTTGTGTTGAAATGTTGTTAATTATGGTTGTTGTTATCATGTTCATGATTGTGTCGCATATATTGCATTTCAAGATGGAGCTGATGCTCGTTAAGATGGCATGTATTGGCGAATACTAAGATGAAGGCTTATGCCTTGTTGATGCCTCTATTTATTGGCAATTATTTTGAGATGGGTGTTCTGCTCTAATGGTACCACATGCATTTGCATAATATTGAGTCGCATTATTTGATTGCATAAAGAGGTTGTGTATTAATGCGGTAAATATGTATATTGTTGGTATTCTGTTGCGATTATTGTTGTTTATAAGATGAGAAGTGGGGATATTATGTGATCTAATTTAATATATTATTTATAATACGTTTTATTATATTGTTAGATATCTTACCCCTTCTGTTTGAATGTTACCCTTACGTTGGTAACATGCAGGTAATCTAGAGTGAAGGTGGTTTACCTTCAGTAGTTCGAGTCGGTGTCATTGCTCTGATACGTAACACTCGGGGGGATGAACGCTTGTTGCTTTTAGTTATTGATTATTTCAGTTGTTGAACTTTAATTTGTTTGTTGCTAAGTATGCATTATTTTGAAGTTGTTGTAATTGTTAGACAAATATGTTATTATGATTCTGCTGTGTAGATGTTCAAGTTGTTGAATTAAGAGATTAAATTATTATGCTGATGGTTCATCCAAAGTTTTAAAGTGTTATGTATCCACGTTGAATGCAATGCGTTTTTAAAGTTGAATTTGTGGCATCCGGATTCAGTTGCATAAATTTTATAACTCTGATTTACATTTATAATTATCGGGTAGAATTGGGGTGTTACAAAGTTGGTATCAGAGCCTGGTTGGTTCGTCCGACCAAGTTGTCGAGTCGTAGTTGTCTAACAATCGAGTATTGTTAATTTGAATTCTAACCGCTGTTTATGTTTTAGTGATAAGTTGAGATGGCTGGAAGGAATGATGATGCACTTGCTGCTGCTTTAGAAGCAATGGCACATGCGATGGAGAATCAGCCGAATGCTGATGGGAATGCTGGATCTCGTAGTTTGGTGACTTTCCAGAGAGAGAATCCGCCTACCTTCAAGATAAAGTATGATCCTGACGGAGCATTGGATTGGTTGAAAGAGATTGAGATAATCTTTCGTGTGATGGACTGCACTCCAACGCAAAAGGTTCGATATGGTACTCATATGCTAGCAGTTGAGGCTGATGACTGGTGGCTAGAGACTTGTCAGAGATTGGAAGCTGTAGGTGAGAATGTCACTTGGGTTGTGTTCCATAAGGAATTTCTGAGGAAGTACTTTCCTAAAGATGTTCGTGGTAAGGAGGAGATTTAATTCCTTGAGCTGAAGCAAGGGAATATGTCGGTTATTGAGTATGCTGCAAAGTTTGTTGAGTTGGCTAAGTTTTATCCATACTACGGTGAGGCATATGTTGAGTTTTCGAAGTGTATCAAGTTTGAGAATGGGTTGCGCCCAGAGATCAAGAAGGCAGTTGGATACCAGAACATTCGTCAGATGAGAGCCTCAGATGAGAGCATCAGATCCATCATGTGCACAGATCTAAACGTCCAACAAAAGCAGCGCATGGTGAACCCTCAGATGAGATCCTCAGTGAATCACGCGCCAGGCAGATGGGCCAGCTATTCTGGGCCTAACAAATTCAATTCTGCACCCCCTGAATCACTTCCAACATCAGGCCAATTTTAATTTTTGTTTTAATTTATTTAACCTTTTTATTATTTTATTTATTTTTAATTGTTTTGAAAATCTTTTTTAATTAAATATTAAATCATAAAAGCATAAAAAAAATAGAATTAGGTTTTTTTCATAAAATATTTAATTTCATTAATTAATTAGGTTAATTAGGATAATTTAAATTCCTTTTTCATAATTAAAATTAATTAGAAATTTGGTTAATTTGCTAAAATTAATTATTTTCTCAAATAAAAAATGAAAAAATATTTTTCTTCTAAATCAATTAGATTCATTAAACTTTAATTCCCCGTATTTAATTTATTCTCGTGTGAATTTATTTATTTATTTATTCCAATTATTGTATCTGTTTCGAGTTTGTAATAACTTTTAACTTAGGTTTATTACTGCTTTTATTTACCACTTTTATTTCCCTAGTTTGGTTATGTAACCCCCTCCCCAAGGCCTTGTAATAACTAGGTTTAAACTTCTCGCACTTTTACTTTCCGTCATTATAAACTGTTAGATGATTGACATAGGATTGTATGCGAAAGATAAATCAATGTTTAAAACAGTAGAAAACCCTAACCGTGGAAAGATAATTGACTGAAAAACAAACACTTGCACATGCTCACTCCTAGGGTTTTCCCCACTTTGGTTGCCTTCGGAAAACAGTCACTATTCTCAAAACGTGATAATTTTTAGTGGTTGTCCTCTAATTCGAAAGATCACTAGTCCCTCGATGACCCTTTCGACGTTGCCTCGGTAAAAAAGTGATCTTAGAGTTTTAGGACAATTGCTAAAAGATCTCGCCCTGTTGCCTTAACTGACCGTAATCGTCCCTTTTGATTGTCCCTTAAACTCCAATGATGGAGCTACCTACTCCTTAATAGTAGGATAGCGTTATCTAAAGGAAATAAGAAAACAAACAATCTTTTTCGAGTAGGTAGAAACTCTTAAGTACTTGCTCAAAACAACAACTTTTTCACACTCACACTTTCAAACACTTTTTCAAACAAAATTTTCAAAAACACTTTATCACACTCTTGAAGACTGATACAAGAGTTACCATAAAGTGAATCGCCGCACTAAGGCAATTTCAAAACTTTTTAAAAGCACACAAATCCATAAAAGCAATTTAAAGAATGAGCAAGTACCTAAGAGCCCGTGGAAAACCACAGATAGAAAGGGTGCTAACACATTCCCTTTCTATAATCTACCCCCCGTACTCAGAAACATCTCGAAAAAGTTTTTTTCTGTTCTTTTTACCTTTTCCTTTATTGGATAAAATAAAAGACGGTGGCGACTCTTGCTTACCGTACATTTGCGAACAAAAAACGCAAAACCAGTAGTAACAAAAAATAGTCAGTTCGGCCACTGTATCACACCCATGAATATGCATTTTTGTACAAAGAGACGGAGATCCTAGTAAGAGGAAATCGTTGAAAGGAAAACAAAATTGAAAACAAAAACAAATAGCCATGTGAAATGATCTCATTTCCTTCCAACTCTACTATTGCCCCAATGTCTTCGAATGCCCCTTGCCGTTGACAGAAGTTGATTGGATTGATTTTGGACCGTTTGAACTTGGACCTTGGTGATAAAGTTGACTGTGGTGAATCCACGGGACTTAGTCATACGGTTTCAATCCTTAACTTTTGTCTGGACCACCCTTTCGGGTTTTCAGCCCACCAGGATACCCATTTTTTCCCAAGTCACCCTTTCGGGTTTTCAACTTGCCGGGTGTACAATCTTTTGCATATATCCCTAATTTTTTCCCAAACCTTTTGGTTTGCCAGGATGCCCTTATTTTGCCTAGGTGTGTCAACCTAGCGGGTCCTTTATGCGTAGTATTTTTTAACTATGTCCACGTTTATAGGATGTGGGAAGTCTTCACCATCCATGGTAGTCAACATCATGGCACCGCCAGAGAACACTCTCTTGACAACAAATGGCCCTTCATAGGTGGGAGTCCATTTGCCCCTGGGGTCGCCTTGTGGCAGAATGATGCGCTTTATCACCAAGTCACCAACTTGATATACTCGAGGCTTAATCTTTTTGTTGAAAGCCTTAATCATACGTTTTTGGTACGTATGACCATGACAAACAACAACCAATTGCTTTTCATCGATCAAGTTCAACTGATCCAATCTCGTTTGAATCCACTCTTCTTCGCCTAGGTCTGCCTCATTCATAATCCTCAGCAAGGGAATCTGAACTTCCACTGGCAGAACAACTTCCATGCCATAGACTAGAGAAAAGGGAGTTGCCCCAGTTGATGTTCTAGCTGAAGTGCGGTAGCCATGTAGAGCAAACGACAACATATCATTCCAATCCTTATAGGTTACTACCATTTTCTGCACAATCTTCTTGATATTTTTGTTGGCCGCTTCGACTGCGCCATTCATTTTCGGTCTATATGGAGAAGAATTGTGATGCTTGATCTTAAACTGAGTGCAAAGCTCAATAATCATAGCATTGTTAAGGTTAGTCCCATTGTCGGTGATGATCCTTTAGGGGATACCATAGCGGTAGATGAGGTTGTGTTTGATAAATCTGGCTACTACATTCTTGGTGACTGAGGCAAACGAGGCGGCTTTGACCCATTTGGTGAAATAATCGATAGCGACAAGAATGAAGCGATGTTCATTGGAAGCGGTGGGCTTGATTTCTCCAATCATATCAATGCCCTAGATTGCAAATGGTCATGGAGCGGTCATGACATTCAGAGAGATAGGAGGCACATGGACCTTGTCAGCATAGATTTGGCATTTGTGATAAGTCCTAGAGTGTTGATGGCAATCAGTCTCCATTGTTGACCAATAGTAGCCAGCCCTCAAGATCTTCTTGGCCATTGAATGTCCACTTGAGTGAGTACCAAAGAGTCCATCGTGCATGTCTTCCATGATTTCCTCTGCCTCCTTCTTGTCCATACATCAGAGTAGAGTAGAGTCATGGTTGCGCTTATACAATATTCCATTGCTTAGAAAGAATTTGGCTGCAAATCTTCGTAAGAATTTTCTGTCATTGATGGATGCTCCCTTGGGATACTCTTGTGCTTCAAGATACCTCATCACCTCATGGTACCATGGCTTTTCCGTGTCAGTGTCAAGCTCACAACAATGTGCAGGTTCTACGAATCTCTCAATTGTAATCATAGGGGTCTCGTTTTCCCATCTGACCTTGAACGTTGAAGACATGGTTGCCAAAGCGTCATCCAACTGATTTTATTCCCTAGGGAAGTGCTCAAAGGTGATCTCTTCGAATTAGGGAATTAGGGATAGCACAAGTTCCTTGTAAGGGATGAGATTAGGGTGTTTAGTGTCCCAATCTCCTTTTACTTGGCTGATCACTAGAGCGTAATCCCCAAACACATTCAAATGCTTGATCCTCAAGTCAATGACAACTTTCAAACCTAAAATGCATGCTTCGTACTCGGCCATATTGTTCATGTAATCGAAGCATAGTATGGCAGTGAAAGGAGTTTGGCAACCTTCAGGAGAGATGAACATAATTCCAATTCCATTACCTAAGGTGTTGGAAGCCCCATCGAATACCATGGTCCATTGGGATCCTTGTTCAGGTCTGTTATACGTTCCAGATTTCACGCAATCGGTTACCAGCATGATGTTCTCATCAGGGAAGTCGAAGTTCATTGACTGATAATCATCCACAGCTTGATGGGCCAAATGATCTGCTAGTATGCTTTCTTTGATGGCCTTTTATGTAGTGTATTGAATGTCGTACTCGGTCAAGATCATTTTCCATCTGGCTATCTGTCCGGAAAGGGCAGGTTTCTCGAAAATGTACTTGATTGGGTCCATCTTAGAAATCAACAAAGTGGTATGAGTCAACATATACTGTCTTAGCCGGCGAGAACCTCATGCCAGAGCGTAGCAAGTTTTCTCGAGCAGTGAATATCTGGTTTCACAGTCGGTAAAATTTTTGCTCAGGTAGTAAATAACATGCTCTTTTCGGCCAGACTCGTCATGTTGGCCCAAAACACACCCCATAGAATTCTCTAGTACTGTCAAGTACATGACCAAAGGTCTTCCTTCAACTAGAGGCATGAGAATATGAGGTTTTTGTAGATATTCTTCGATTTTGTCGAAGGCAGCTTGGCACTCATCATTCCATCTGACTACCTGATCTTTCTTCAAAAGTTTGAAGATTGGCTCACAAGTAGCAGGCAAGTGATATATGAAGTGGGCAATGTGATATAGACGACCCAAGAATCCTATGACTTCCTTTTCGGAATGAGGGACTGGAATTTCTTGGATAGCCTTCACCTTGGCAGGATCAACTTCAATGCCTTTATTGCTGACAACAAAACCTAGAAGCTTTCCAGACCGTACTCCAAACATGCACTTGTTAGGGTTTAACCTCAGCTTATACTTTTTTAGCCTTTCGAGTAGTTTGTACAAGTGATCGAGATGTTCTTCTTTAGTTTGTGATATGGCAATCATATCATCCACATATACATCTATCTCATGATGTATCATGTCATGAAATAAAACTACCATAGCTCTTTGATATGTTGCCCCTGCATTCTTTAATCTGAAAGGCATGACCTTATAGAAAAAGGTGCCCCATTGCGTAATGAACGCAATCTTCTCCATGTCTTCGAGAGCCATCCTTATTTGATTATAGCCTGAGAAGCCGTCCATGAATGAGAAAACTTTATGTTGAGCAGTATTATCAACTAAGACGTCAATGTATGGTAGAGGGAAGTCATCCTTGGGGCTTGCCCTACTCAGATCCTTATAGTCTACACACATGCGAACTTTCCCGTCCTTCTTTGGTACTGGCACCACATTGGCAACCCATTGGGGTAGGATGCAACAACTAGGAACTTTGCATCAAACTATTTCATTACTTCATCTTTGATCTTCTCATACATATCAGGCCTCATGCGACGAACATTTTGTTTAACAGGAGGGCAGTCTTCTTTTGTCGGCAGACGATGAACTATGATATCGGTATCCAACCCATGCATATCTTCATAAGACCAAGAAAATACTTCCACAAAATCATGCAATATCTGAACCAACCTGCTCTTGACACTGCTTTCCAAATTAGTGCCGATCTTGATTTCCTTCTTATCTGACTCAGTACCCAGATTGATGACTTCAACTAACTCTTCGTGTGGTTGAATAACTTTTTCCTCTTGTAAAAGAAGTCTGTCTAGTTCTCCTGGTATTTCACAATCTTCCTCGCCTTCTTCTTCGACTTGGTTGATTGGACATTCGAAGTCATAGTCGGCAATAGTAGAGTCATTGGCAATAGGATCCAGAGTGGATGAGGACCTGCAAGAGTGTGTGTGTGTGTGCATGTAAGATACATGGCTATTATTTTTGAAAAATGTATTTGAAAGAAAAAAAAGACAATGAAAACAAATATTTGAATGCAAAATAGTCCAATGTACTGAATGATTATATGATTAGATGAACATAAATAAAACCCTTGACAAATGGACCAAAGTTCCCCGGGCCAGGCACATGGCTTAAAAGTCTTGTTGCATATTACAGACTGTGGTACGGTGGCAGAACCAGGCTGTTTTAGGAAAATGCTGGTTTGCGTTTTGCGTTTGTGTTCGCAAAATGTCGCGGTAAGCAAGAGTCACCACCGACTTTTATTTTATCCAACTGGAAAGGACAAAAGCACAGAAAAATTTCTTTTTCGAGATTTTGAGTACGGGGGGTAGATTATAGAAAGGGAAGGTATTAGCACCCTTTCTATCCGTGGTTTTCCACGGGCTCTTAGGTACTTGCTCATCATTTTAAAAATTGCTTCCGTGTTTCTGTTCTTGTTTCCTTTAGACGGTGTTATCCCACTATTAGTGAGTAGGTAGCACCGTCGTTGGAGTTGTAAGGGTCAATTTGAAAGGGACGTGCGATCACTAAAACAATGTTAGGAGGCCTTAGTGATAACCCTAATGTCTTAAGATCATATTTGAGGCAACATTTCTAAGGCAACCTTTCCGAGGCAACATTTCTGAACGGGACTTTTTATCTTTGTTTAGACAAGAGTGCGACCACTAAAACACCCTATACTTAATGATCGTTTACCGAAAGCAACCGAAGTGAGAGTATACCCTAGGAGTGCGCATGTGCGAGTGATTTGATTTCAAGTTATTATCTTTGCACATTAGGGTTTGCTAACCATTTTAAAATTAACATACATTCTTGTCATGCAATCCTATTATCATACCTCTAACAATTAATATTTTGCGAAAATTTAAAATGCGAGAAATAAAACTACGCTATTACAAGGCTTCGGGGAGGGGGATTAATTACATAGCCAAAAACCCGCAAAACGATAAATAAACGAAAAGTCCTAATTAAGCTATTACATCCCATGAGCAGTTACATTAATATTGCGAAAAATAAATAAACGCGCGATGAATCGAGAACGAGAAAAGAATTAGGGTTTTGACCCCGTCTAAACCTAATTGAAAGAAGAATTATTTTTTGGTTATTTTTTTGATTATTTTGAGAAAAATAAGGTTTTAATTAAATAAGTGCAAACCTAATTACTAATTAATTTTAATTTAAGAAAAATAATTAATTTTGACCTATTTTTGTATTTTGGTTATTTTAAGAAAAGAAAATGAAAATTAAATCAACCAAACCCTAATTTTCTAGTTGGTTTTAATTTATTTACAAAAAGATTAAAATTGTCCTAAAACTAAATTAAACTAATTAAATTAATTTTGATAAAAATACACCTAAATCTAATTTGATGAAAATTGATTTTATGAATTTTTTGTAAAAAAAGAAAGAATTAAATTTTGCTAGAAAATAAATTAACCAAAATCAAATAAATAAAGAAAAATATAGAAAGAAAAAAAGAAAGAATTAGGCCTGGTATGCTAGCAATTTGAGAGGGTGTCTATAGCAAATTCTAAGCCCAAAAGCCTTGGGCCACGTTGACCTTCCTGTTTCCGTGTTGCACGTTTGACCTGTCCTATGGTAAACCTTCAAATGATGGCCTTTGGATCCAGTTTGTGGGTAATCTGATGGTTGAAGAATGATGGAGTATGGTAGTCCTTGCGCCTGTACATGTGCCTGATTATATAAGAAAAAGCATTATGAAATAATATGAGGGACCTGGGATCGAACCCAGGTCCTTCGGCAATTTCCTTCGCTCATTAACCAACTGAGCCAGCGCGCTTGTTCGTATATAGGAGAATAAATAAAGATTATATGGAAAAACACAAATTATCATATGCCAGTGCGCGAATTTTCAAATGGACGAATGGTGTGTTGCCACTCCACCTTTCTTCTTCCCTCTTCCGTTGGCAAAGGTCCAGACTTTTACCTACGGACAAAGTCCGTAGCTATAGCCCCTGTGATTTCCCAAAATCTCATACACGCACCATAAATGAAACCCAATGCTACAGCCCAGTTCATCTTGGCCTTGTGAACATCACGGTACCTCTCTTTTGGGCCAATTTCACCTGCATAAGAAAACCCTAAAACAAACAAAGAAAACCTAACAATGGTAGATCTATGTATGGTTAGCAAAAATGCAATTAATTGTTACCATTAGCTTGAAAATGCCTCAAGGATTCAGAATATATAAACCAATCATGCTAACAATGTCAAATTCATGAGATTCAATTTCAAAAAGGGAAGGATGTCGTGAGGCACTTACATTGCGTTTCTGGGCACGAAAATGCTTGTTGGTGATTGGGATAGACTCCTTGAACACCCAGGAAGCGAATGAGATAGCTTGGAAGGCTTGAAATATCCTGGAACTATGAAATCAGATTGCCACTTTTTCTTGATTTTTTGAAAGTTCTCCTTCTCTTTTCACGCCTCTAACCCCTCTGCATTTGGTTTGGATTTGTTCTATATGTAGCCTTGAGCGAATTAGGTTTACAAGTTTACATCCAATCTTCTCCAATAATGATCATTGATCAAGATTTGATTCTCATGTAAATCTTTCCAAAACAAACCAAAAACCAATCTTTTTGTGTACAAACAAGCCTTTCACGATTTGATCTCATTTTCAGCTATTCATGGACCTGAAATATGCACAAAATCTCAAGGTTTAAATGATTTTGATATTTTCATGATTTTATTTTGATTTAATTTGATTTAAATGAAATAAAAAATCAAAATAAAGGCAAGTGGAAAGGATCATGGGTCGTGGATCATGTTACAAACTCAATACAAACACAAAACGTTGGGCCCATTTGACAAAAAAATGCAAATTTGGCCACTTTTGACTTTTGGCAATTTTGCAAAAAAGGTCAACTTCACCAATGCATAACTCTTTCAATTTTGACCCTAGAGATGTGGTTTTAGACTTTTTAGGAAGCTTAGGATGTACTCTAAGCAACCCTTTTGGTCTCATCTCAATTGAGTCTTCCATGTTCATGTATGAAGCTTTGACAAAAAAGGTATTTTTGTGGATTTTTCAAAATGAACTATAATGTCCAAATTCATAACTTCTTGTGAGTTCATATTTTTAACTTGGGAGCCGAAGATGAATTTTAGGTAATTGCATCCTATTCAAAATGAGATTTGGATGGGTCATTTCTAATAAATTATGAGAAAGTTATGCTTGGTCAAAGTTGAGTTGACTTTTCCTGCAAAACCCTAATTTACAACTCTTGGGTTTTGATGAATTATGAGCAATACTTGATGAATCATGATCAACCATTGATAAAATGATGAATAATACTTCAAAATGAGGATGTTGACCAAAAATCTTGAGGTTTGACTGTATGGGGACCACAATTGACTTTTGCCCTAACATAGTCGATTTTCAGGCCTTTGAGCAATTGATTGAGCAAACTTCCTCTGGAAGGCTTGAAACTTGGCATGAATGATCTTGTGAACATATTGGGACAATGGTGATCATTTGGGATCCTTTGGGATCAAATATCTTGATGCAACATGAAACCCTAATTTGAGGTAAACTGCCTTAGGAGAGAGTTTGTCTGGTCATCCCTTGGACTTCCTTGAGCAATTTGAGGATCTCACTTGAAATGTTTTGAGGAATATGGGAGGGAAAATTTTGGGGTAAAACACAGACAAAGTATTCTTGAATTGAAAGAAAATAAATAATAAGTAGATTACTCCTTAATGAAGGAGATGGGCACAAAGTCCTTTGCATTCTAATTCTTCAGCTCCGTTGTAGGGGGATACACCCAATCTTCAAATGCAGCTTCTTCATATGAATCACCCACAACATTGGCTTCATGGATTCCAATGAGGAGAGGTGGCTTTCTAGCACGAGCACGCCTCACTTCCTTCTGAGCTTTGACGGTGAAGCCCAAACCAAACTTGTCCGCTTTAAATGGGATATCAAGGAGTTGCCCCCAAGTATCATAGTTTCCTTATTCAATTGCCGCACGAGCATCTTTGACTGAAACCACTTTAGGTGTGACTTTAACAACTCCGGATTCATCAGAGGAACATTTGGTAGCAGCGATCATTGGTGGTACAACCTCAAAGGCTTGACATGGGGTTTCAATGAATTCTCTATCCATCTCTACGTATTTGAACGAGTTAAGGTGGCTCACCATAAACTCTTCTTCGCCACAGATGGTGAAAATTCTTCCCTTGACAGGATATTTGAGTTTCTGATGGAGAGTTGAAGTTACTACCCCAGCTTTATGGATCCACAGGCGACCCAACAGACAAGAATAGGCAGGACGGATGTCCATAATGTAGAAGGTGGAGTTGAAGATTTGGGATCCCACTTTTATTGGAAGATCAACTTCCCCATGAACTGTCTTCTTTGATCCATCAAATGCCCTTACAATGATATCACTTGGATTCAAAACTAAACCTTCATATTATAGACGGTCTAACGCTCCCTTGGGTAATACATTCAGAGAAGAACCGATGTCGACTAGCACATGTGCCAAGGTAGTCCCTTTGCACTCGACAGAAACATGTAAAGCTTTATTGTGATTCTTCCCAAGAGGTGTCAAGTCAGCATCTGAAAATCCCAAGCCATTATCAGCCGTCAGGCTAGCCACGTAATTCTCAAATTGGTTCGTCGTCGTCTCATGGGGGACATGAGCCTTTTTCAGGAACTTGATTAATGTCCGAGCATGGGCATCAGAACAAAGCAGTAATGACAACATTGAAATCTTAGAAGGGGTTTGCCCCAACTGTTCCACAATCTTGAAGTCACTTCTTTTTATTATCTTCAAGATCTCGTCCATCTCACGAGTAGAGGGCTCTCTATCAACAACGTCCTTTGTGGGTACTTCAATCACATCAGGCTTAACAACCTTCTCCTTCCCTCTTGTATCAGTACTTGGTTTGGCAGCAGTAATGCAGATGGGCGTCTTTGTAACAACTGGTGGTGAGATATTGGGTGAAAATATTCTCCCAGTTCTAGTTACTTTTCTTGAGCTAGCTATATTACCAACATTATCGTCTTTTTCTTCTTCGATCCAGGCGTCTTGTTTAATCCCATGATAGAACACCTCAGCACCATAATTCCATGGTACTGCTTTGTTTGAAGAATAGGGAATCGATTCAGGATTGGTAATTATTAAGGGAGAAACAATGGGTTCATTTGAAATCCTAATAGGACCTTTGGAGGTGATCCTAAGAGGCCTATTTGAGATGGTAATAATGGAGAGGTCTTCAAATTTGTTAATTAAACTTTTGACAAGTGGGGTTTTCTCAAATAGAATTTTGTGGCTATCCATCAGGCGTTGTATGCCTTTCTTCATCCCTTCACATCCATTGAGTTATTGGGTACAACACCCACAGTATTTTACACAGCCAGGGAAAATCCTAGCTTTCAACAGATTGTCTTTGATTATATTCAGCGGAGTAGTCAATTCTTCAACAGAGGCAACAAAAACCGTATCTTCAACAATATTAACACCCTTGTCATGCTTCAGCATTGGAGCGGTGATTACATTCGGAGTTGGAGGAGGATCAAACTCAATAGTCTTATTATCGATCAAATCCTGAATTTTGTTCTTCAAGGCCCAACACTGGTCAGTCTCGTGCCCGAGTCTTCTTGAGTGGTAAGCACATTTATCGTTTGGATTATACTTTGGCGAAGAGTTATCTGGGTTGGCAGGAGGGTCACGCAATATCACCAAATTAGCCTTGAGCAAATGTTGTAAGGATTGAGACAATGACATGCCTATCCTCGTAAATTGTCTTCTCGGAGTTTCAAAACGTTGATGATTTGTAGATGGTCTTGGAGTAGGAGTTTGATTGGAGATTCAGACGACATTGAAAGACGGTTGATCATTCTTCTTGGTATGGGCCTTTGCCCCATACACAATATTGACTTCCTTCTTTGCACCAAAATGTTTCTTGATAGGATTGGAAGTGGAGGTAGATGCCACAGAGATCTTCCCACTTTTGATGCCGCTTTCAACTCTTTCACCGGTTAAGATTAATTCGGTGAAACCAGAAGAAGAGCAACCAACCAACAGATTAAAGAAGGGACCAGATAAAGTTCCCATGAACATGTCAATGTGCTCCCTATCAATCAAGGGTGGTTGAACCCTACTAGAAAGGTCTCTCTACTTTTGTGCATATTCCTTAAATCTTTCATTCTTTCCCATGGCCATATCTTATAATTGAATCCTCGTTGGCGCAAAGTCGACGTTATACTGATACTGATGGTAGAAGGTGATAGCTAAATCTTCCCAGGTATTGATATGAGAACCATATAACTGATAAAACCATTCAAGTTGTGTTCCAACCAAGTTCTCTTGGAAAAGTGAACCCAAAGCTTCTTATCAGAAGTGTGCGGTTGTATCTTGCGCACATAAGATTTCAGGTGGAGTTTTGGACAAGAAACTCCATCGTATTTTGAAAAGATTGGTATTTTGAATTTGTGGGGAATGACTACCCCAGAGATCAAACCCAAATCATCGAAATCTAAACCGGGGACGGCTTGGATTTCAACAGCCTTCAATTTGTCCTCTAACTACTTGGCGGCGGGTGGATACTGCTCCTCGAAGTAATCATCATCAAATACTTAATCATTCACACAGTCAGCCTAAGTACTCTTGACCTCACCAATCTAGTTCTCGTCCTCTTCAGATGAGTTTTCTCCTACTGGGATCTGACAGACTGTCTCCTTGAACCTTCTACCCATGTTGAGTAGAGCTTTCTTCTTGGGCTTCTTCTTAACTGCCAGCAAAGCCATCATGTCTTGCTGACCCTTGGCTAGGGCTAGTAGAGTCTCCTGGAATTGAGAGTTTTGGGCCTGGAGATCCTTTACAGTTTTCTCTAGATCCATCTTGCTGAAATAAACAGCAGAAAGATAAGGAAACCTATTTTGCGTAAACCAGGCATGTTATGATGCATGGAATATGTATATGCAAATTATTTCAAGGATTAATGAGATTTAAATTTGTATAGACAAAATAATGAACAAACGTCAATTTTCGTTAAACAATTCAAGAAAGATTACATCATGCCTCTTGGGCTTACAAAATAACTTTCTAAGATGAAAAGACTGAATACATCCTCTTCGGCGCAAGGTAGGCGTTTGCCCATTGCTCTTCTTGTAGATGCTTTGTAATCTCCAAGAACCTCTTCACACTAGCATAAAATTGAGCCTCAAAAGTATCTCGTTCTTCCTTAAGTTGAATCCAACCTTTTTGCAAGTCTTCGAGAGAGGTAGGCATGTCGAGACGGAGGATAGTGTAGGGAACATCTCCTTCAACCACAGGCTCCATTATAACTGGTAAAATGGAGGGATAAGGCAAAACAAGTTTCTGAGCATGAGTTCGCACCCACTTAAGGTAAGGCTCAAGAGGAATGGAATTCTTGTGTCCCAGCGTCTTGCTATCCACCTTGTTCAACATCCTCCAAGATCGGATAAACCTCTGACGGTAACCTTGATCGTCATTCTCGTAGTCGAATACCATTCCTTGTATAAGCATATCATGTGGACCATCCCTTTGGGCATAACCAAACTGTCGTAAGGAGAAGCAGGGGTTGTAAGTGATACCTCCTCTAATTCCAAGCAAGGGAACATTAAGGAATTCTCCATAACGGTCGACGATAGTAACATTCTCCAAAGATCGGGAACACCAATGAATATCTGAATGTCTGAGTGTCATCAACCTATGGGACCACCTTGAACCTTGCTCATTCTTCAACACAAATTGGGGAAGATGAGAAATAAACCATATTTCCAAGAGAGAAGTGAAACACATGAGGATACCTCTCTTTCTCATAGTGCGAGAGTGAAAAGAATGTAGGATGTCTCCTAACAAAGTAGGCACCGGGTTATGAGACATGAAGATTTTGACAGCGTTTAAATCTATGAGTTGGTCAGGATTTGGAAACAAAACCATCCCATAGATGAGAAGAGCCACAATTTCTTCAAAAGCTTATAATTCCAAGGAGTTCCAACAATCTTGAGCTTTCTCAAACAAGAATTTTGCCAAGAAACCTTTGACACCACTCCTTGTTTCCCAATTAGTTGTGACATCAGATTGTTGCAAGTGTATGGCTTGAGCAATCTCTTTAGGTTTCATATCTCTTTCCATACTGTTGAAGTCTAGTTTATTGAGAATAGGAATCCTCAAGAGTTGAGAGAATTCTTCCAAAGTTGGCACAAGTTGATAATCGGGAAAAATGAAGCAATGGTGTAGAGGATCAAAGAATTGGAAAAGCACCTTCATCATATCTTCATCTGTGTTGGACGTAACCAAGTTTAGGAGGCGACCATGTCTTTCGGTGAATGGGGAATTCTCAATAACCCTTGATGCTAACTCTTTGAGTTGAGGATGGATCCTTACGAGATTGACTTGAATGGTTTTCCTGCGAATAGAATCCATGTCCTACAAAACAGAACAAAGATAAACCCCAAAAATCCTTGAAATGGTTAGTGAGTATGAGTATGATGTTATGATGTTTATGATGTTATGTACAAGTAAATATATACAAACAAGACAAAAAGTCCTTAGGTTTAGGCTTGCATGGAGTCTCATAGGTAAGTACCCTCTTGAAGTTTAGTTGGCTCAAACCTGTCTTAGAAATAGTAACCGGGTTCTAAAAGAGCTCAATATCATTGGTCTGTCTTCTCGGGCATTGTTTCAGCGCAAGCCTCTTTAATGACGACCGAAATATCCCAAAAAAACAAATCTCAATGAGTGTAGTATCGAGTATCTACCAACTTCGGACTGCACCAAATCCGGTCATCTCACTACGTCCTAATGGCCAAGTTGGTCAAGTAAAGGTTCTAAAGTCAGTTAGTGCTTCCTGACATTACTCAGCGGCCCTGTATTCTCCTTGACTACTCAAGGGCTACCGGTACCCACAAATATGTCACACTAACATAGTTATTTCTTAGACCATGTCGGTATACCCCACACAGTTTCCACAATGTATTGCTACTTACCTATAAGGTATCCCAAATCCGGGTAGAGGATTTAAGCCCAAATAAAGAACCAACATGTAAAGCAAATAAATCAAACAATGAAATCAAATAAAGGTGATCTAGCCCTAAGGTAATGCCAATTTTAAGTTTTATCCCTAGCAGAGTTTCCAGTTCTGTGATATGGTGGGAGAACTGACTTGGTTGTTTTTCATTTTATCACAAATGTTGCGGTTAGCAAGAGTCGCCACCGACTTTTCTTTTATCCAAAAGGAAAGGCTGAAAAGAACAGGAAAGACCTTTGAGATTATTTCTTGAGTTCGGGGGGTAGATTATGAAAAGGAAAGGTGTTAGCACCCTTTTCATCCATAGTTATCTATGGCTCTTAGTTGCTTGCTAGATCACTTGCTTTTGTTTGAAAATATGCTTTGTGTGGTTTTTGAAAGTATTTGAAAAGGCGCATTCGTTTAGGAAAACTTTGTAATAGTTCTCGTTCGTAAGAACATATACAAAGTGTTGATCTTTTGAAAATGCTTCATGTTTGGAAAGTGTTTTGAAAGTGTTTTTGAAAGTGTTTGGTGTTTGTTTTGAAAATAAGCAAGAATGTTTGATTTGAAATTGAGCAAGCAACTAGGAACAATCTACCTACTCAAAAGTCTTAGTTCATTTCTTCCTTTCCTTTGATATTGCTATCTTACCATTGATTTGGTAAGAAGCCCTATCTTTGGATGTAAAGGGACGGGCGTGGGTCATCGTATAACCATGATAACAATGTTGTGAAATATCTTAGCATTTCTCTTTGAGGGACTAAGATCATTTTGAAAGGCAACATTGATAGCGTCACCGAGAGACTATGATCTTGTATTTTTTATTTCTTTTGCTAAGATACCCCACATGCATAACATGGCCATTTTTATAAGGCAACAAAGTGGATTTACCCTAAGGGTGTAAGTGTGCAAGTGTGTTGATTTACATGCATTGTTTTGTCTTGAATTAGGGTTTGCTAACTTGTTGATTTTTATTTTTCCATACAAACCCTAAATTACTATCATTTATATATAAAGCATTAAATTGCAGAAAATAAAAATACTAAGCTATTACATCATTAGGGGAGGGGGTATAAAAATTTACAAATGGAGATTTTGCAAGAAAATTAAATCTAATTAAGTATTACAACCATATTGAATATTGTACAAAATTGAAAAATGCAAGAATGCAAAATGGAAAAAAGAAATGATTTTTATTTGATTTTATGAAAGGTTTTAATCTTGACCTAATTAAGAAAATAATTAATAAAAAATTAACTAAAATGAACTTAAACTAAATAAGAAAATAAATTAATTTAAAAATGATTTTTTAGGTTTTTTTTATGAAAATAACATGAGAATTGATTAATTAAAATAAACCTAAGTTCTAGATTAACTTTTTACAAGAGAATAATAATATAATAATTAATTCTAATTATCTAAGTATTAAAAAAAGAAATTAATTTACTAAAAGAAAATGTTTTTTTTATTCTTTTGTTTTATGAAGAAAAATAAACTAAATAAATATAAATAATAAAATAATAAAAAAACATTTTTATATTTTTTAATAATAATAATAATATAATGATAATAATAAGAATAATAATAGAAATAATGAAGAAAATATGAAATAAAAATAAAAATAGAAAATAAATAAAATGAAAAACATAAAATGGACCAGGAGTGTAAACACAGTTAGGGGGGGGGGGGGGGGGGGCTGTTGCACCCCAAAATTTGCCCTCCCATATTCTTTAGGAAATTGCCAAGCCAAGTCACAAAATTCCCCAAGGGTTATGCAGTTCAACTGTCTCCTATACAGTCAAAGCTAGGGTTTGTGTTCTGATCAAGAATTGAAAGTTTTCAAAGGTCCAATCAAGTCTCATATGCTTACAAATGTGGTCAAACATCCTCATATCAAGTTTCAAGGCATTCAGCTCAAAATTGCACAGTCAAAACCCTAAATTGCACTACAGTCAACTGTAGGGGCAAAATGGTCATTTGGCAGTCAAAAGTTCAAATTTTTGGTCAACATATCATTTTGAAGCCACAAACATCATTTGATCAATGCTTGATCATGATTCTCAAAATTTGGCTCAGAAATCATCAAAGATGCAAAAGTTGCTATATTTGGACAGCTGAAAAAGTCAACTGAAATTGACCAGGGCATAACTTTCACATGGATTATCAGAAAAATTCCATCCAAAGCTCATTTTGAAGAGAAAGACATTTCCTACAACTCATCTTCATACTTCAAGTCCAAGAAATGCTCTCACAAAAAGTTATCAATTTCAACATTATAGGTCATTTTCAAAAGTCAACAAAAAGGGACTTTAAGTCAAAGGCCATAACTTGAGATTGGTAAATCAAAATGACATGGGACCAAAGGCATTGGTTAGAGGACTCAAAGACCTTTCCAAAATGTCCAAGAACATGTGAAAAGCTTAAAAATTGAGCAAGTTATGCCTTGTGGAAGTTGGGAAATTTTTGGGAATTTTGAAAAGTCAACAATGGTTCAAATGACCTAAAAATGCAAATGGGCCCATTTTTCTTCCATGATCCATCATTCCAAGCCTATGCACGACCATTTGGCCCAAAGGGAAGTATTTTCTCAATTTTTAATTATTTATTTGAATTTATATTAATATTAATTCATTTAAATTATTTAAATATGTGAAAAATATAAACTTGACCTAAAAAAATCTTTTCATGCATGTTTTACTATCAATATCACGTGCACATCCTAATTAGGCAAGTTTTGGTTTGATTTGAGCTGATTGAACAAAATTGCACATAAAAAAGATTCAAAAAAGATCTTACAAAATCAAATATGCAAATCATTGAATGCCATGGATATTGTTCAATTTTGTTGACCTAAAAGCTTCTATACATATTCAGAATCACAACCCTAAAGCAATTGGACTCCAAGCTGCGCAAGAAACCTCATTGCAACATTGAAAAATTGCCATAAAAACTCAAATCTGAAAACGTTGTTAGAGGTGGTTTTAAGCCCTAATACTCATTCCAAAAGCTTGCTCGTGGACTCCTGATCATATTCCAATCAATATCAACCACAAAAGCTCCAGGAATTGGTACCTGTAACTCAAACTGTAAAGCAAAACTTTTGAAATCGCATATCATAACTCATACATCTTTTTGCATTTTTGTTTATGAATTCTTGTTCAGCATGAAGTTTCCAAGCTAACCATTGTGTTTGATTGTATTTTTGTTGACCATACGCGATGATGCCATGAATGGGATTTAGGGTTTGCAGGTTTCAAAATTAGGGATTCTTAATACAAGCAAAATTAGACCATCCCAGTACCACCATTGCAATCAGCTCATCAAGACGAAGAAAAAGCACTAGTCGCGATCAATTTATGATCACCATAGCGCTAGTCGCTATTTTCTTGAAGCCTGCCTAAAACCACGCTTCTAAAACCGTTGCTTATAGCCTTTATGTTTCAGAAAAAAAAACTGGGCGAGGACGATGATGTGTTGGCAAGCAGTGGTTGGGTGTTTTAAAATTTCGCGCGTTTTGAACCATGGACTAACGTTTCTTATTATATTATTTTTCTTTTATGTTATACACAAAGGATTCAAGTGGCACAGATGGCAGGCGAACGCATGGACAATCCACAAGACCTGGGTTCGATTCCCAGATCTTCAACAAGTTCAATATTATTTTCTTATTTATGTTCATATGCAGCGCTAATGTTCAGGATGCACCATACGCTCACCATCTCAGGCCGTCCACGCGTCTAGCACGTTCAAGTCAAAGGCAAGGATTAAAGAGCACCATGTACCATAGTCAAACGCATCACATGCTTGCACAAAAGTCAACAAGGCCATGTCTTATTGGGCCAGGCTTTACCATCAAAACCTCCATATTGGGGCTACCCCCCCTGGTTTGCCTTTACTATTTAATTTTTCTTATTTTTTTTTTATTTTTTATTCTTGTTTTAATTGTTATTTTTATTTTTTATTACTGTTTATTTAATTAATCATTTTTTAACAAAATACAAAAACATCATAAAAAATTTCAGAAAAGACAAAAATTTAATAGTTATTTTATTTTAATTATTTTTTTTAAATAAATTAGCATGTAAATATTTAGTTTTAATTAGGTTGCAATTTTAATTCTTTTAATAACTAAAAATCTAGAAATATAGAATTAGGTTAATTGATAATTTTTATACCTTTTAAATTTTCCTTTTTTTATCACAATATTATTTATTTATTTATTTATTTTTATAATTAAATGTACATAAGTAAAAATTAGGGTTTAATTTAGATTAATATAACATTTTCATAATAACTAAAAAACATTAGAACTAGGGTTTAGCGTTTTATTTTAATTTCAATAAAATTCTTTTTCTTTTAAATCTTAAAAAACATAAAATACCAAAAAAAACATGTTCTTTTAATTTTTAATTGTAATTCTAATTAATTAATTCATTAACTTTAGATTTTTTGCAAAAGGGTCCAACGCCCATGTTCGTAATTTATTTAATTTCGCGCATTTATTTTATGTCATTTATTATAATTATGTAATTCTCCCAAAGCCGTGTAATTTTATATTTCTCGCACTTTAGTTCTTTATTTATTTTCTGTCAAATCGGGTCCGGTTTAATTTTGGCGATGTGGACCCGCGCCATTTGTAATAGTTGTAGATTTATTTTCCCGCAAATTATAACTGTTAAAAAGCATGCAAGAATGAATGACTTAATTAAAATCAAGCGTAGATCACAATAAACATGACAAGACAAATAACTGAAACATGACACACGAATTCGCACACACCACCCCTAGGGTACGCCTCACTGTTGCCTTTCGAAAGGTGATCGTCGAGTAGAGGACGTCTTAGTAAGTCCTCATGATCCGGGAACCTGGCATGAGGGTAGCTTCTAAGGTGTCTTCCCATTGCTCTGGTGATCACCATGTCCCTAAAACTCGAATTGACCCGAACACCTCCAACGGTGGTGCTACCTACCTCTCAATGGTGGGATGGCACTACTTTAAAGGACATTTACACAGACGAATTCCTTAGGGTAGGTAGGTTCTCAAGGATACTTGCTCTAATTTCAAACAAATCGAAACATCTTTTCACCAACACATTTTCAAAAGCTTTCAAAGCAAATTTTTCAAACACTCTGACGTACGAGTCGAACTGAAATTTTTCAAAGAAACTTTTAAAACCCACATTGAAAAGCAAACAAACATTTTGAAAACGCATTGAGCAAGTATCTAAGAGCCCATGGATAACCATGGATAGAAAGGGTGCTAACACCTTCCCTTTCTATAACCTACCTCCCGAACCGAGAGCAATCTCTTTAAAGGAATTTTTCTGTGCTTTTGTCCTTTCCATTTGGAGAAAATAAAAGACGGTGGCGACTCTTGCTTCCGCGACATTTCGCGAACCAGCGTTAAACAGTCAGTTCCAGATCCACCGATCACAGAACTGGCGACTCTGCTGGGGATACAAACTTAAAGTGAGGTGTACCTTAGGGATAGTTCATAACTGTGTTTTCAATTGTTTTCTTTGCTTGCTTTAAATTGTGGGTTGCTTGGGAGTTCTATAGATCCTAACCCGGATCTGGGGGATACCTTCTTAGAAAGTAGCAACAAGGCTGTGAGGGAACTGTGCGGGGTATACCGACATGGTTGAAACAGTCTGCTACGTTGATGTGGCACTTTGGTGTGTACCGGTAACCCTTGAGTTCAGTCAAGGAGAGTACGGGGCCTCCGCGTGGTGTCGTGAAGCATCAACAGACCTTAGGAACCTTAATTGAACTATCTTGGCCTCTTTAGGGTAGTGAGATAACTGACTTTGGTGCAGTCCGAGGTTGGTTGATACTCGATACTACACTCAATTGAGGGTTGCTTTCCTGGAATATTTCGGTCGCCAGTTCAGTGGCTAAATCGAAACGATGAACAATGAAAGCAATCCCGTGATATTGGGAACCTTAGAACCCGGTTACTTCTAATAGGACAGGTTAAGCCCACCAACTTCAAGAGGGTAATACCCAGACCCCATGCTGGCCTAAACTCTAAGGGTTTCTCTTGTGTGACTTGCGTGCCTTCGTACTTGACTACTTGCATGCTTGTTATCTGACACATGAATTACTTGCAGGTTTTGTTTATAGTCCTTAATTGGGACTCATAACAAGGTTTACCAAATTTCTTGCAGGTTTTGTTTATAGTCCTTAACTAGGACTCATGATAGGGTTTGCCAAATTTCTTGCAGGTTTTGTTTATAGTCCTTAACTAGGACTCATAACAAGGTTTACCAAATTTCTTGCAGGTTTTGTTTATAGTCCTTAATTGGGACTCATAACAGGGTACTAGGTCTCTTGCAGGTTTTGTTTATAGTCCTTGATTGGGACTCATAACAAAGTATACTGAATTTCTTGCAGGGTTTGTTTATAGTCCTTAATTGGGACTCATAACAGGGTTTACCTACATCACCCCAGGCATAGCATGACATCATACCATTGCATACATCCTAACCCATTTCAAGGATCTCAAGGGCTTGTGGTGCAGGTCATGATAAATCAAACATCTAGCCAGGGGCAAAGAGGATTTATGTTCCTCTAGCCAAGAGTGTCAGGGGCTATGACCCACTGGATATGGTGAGCCTTTGACCCTTGAAGAAGGGCTCTCTACAATAGGAAGTTCCTTCAATCAAGTTGCCAGTTTCCAACTCTAACTAGTTTCTCTGTTTACCCTGCGAGGTCCTTGAAAACATTGCATGCATATCATACATATCATTGCATTACAGGTATCCCTTTTGCAGGTCACTTACCTTTGTCGCTGTTTATTTCAGCAATGGCTTCCCAACAAGATAGCCAAGACCTTCTTGCTCAAGAGACTCGGTTCGGGGAAATCCTCCTGAATCTATCCAAGGGGCAGGAAGAGCTAAGGACACTTCTCATGGAGACCTTTGTCAGGAACAGTGCTGAGGATGAAAGGCTGAAACACCTACAAGCTGAGATGGATGCTATGAAAGCCCAGATGCTGGGACAGAGGAATGTCATTCAAGGCCTAGTTCAAAGACAAGAGGAGCTCTGGTTTCTCTTCAACCAACTGCTTCAGGGTAACCTACTGGGGCAAACATCTAAGGGTAAAAAGCCATTCATCATCCAATCATCCTCGAGACAATAGGATAAGGGGAAAGCTCCTCAAATGACTCCAGTGCCACAAATTCAGCACCAACCTCGCCAAGTTCAGCCAGACAAGCCCAGGAGGCAATTCACCCAGCTCAACATGTCGCTGTTTCAAGTTTTGCAACGCCTATTGAGGTTGAATCTGATCACATTAAGGGCTCATCCCCGGAACCCCAACACAGCATCTCCTGCCTATGATCCCAATAAGAGGTGTGCCTACCACTCTGCTAGCCCAGGACATGATACCAATGAATGTTGGGATCTGAGGAACAAAATCCAGGACCTGATCGATGAAGGGGTAGTGGAGTTCACACAAGATGGACAGGTTGAATTTTTCTACCATTCCTCCAAGGCTCATCAGTTGAAGTGACAAGCTCCGAGACTAGGAAACTTTTGTTTATTTGAATGTTCAAGTTGTGTTTTTCTTTTGACCGTTTAAACATTTATTCATGTTAAAACATTGTTGTTCCATTAATGCATCGCTTATGCCTATTTTGAATCAATATATTCGCACTTACTATATGCAAACTGTTTCCATATTTTTTCTGATGTCAACTCTTGATCTAAAATTCTAAAGCCTCTTGAGGGAGGATGACGAAAACGATATCATGATTTGTACAGTATGCTTTTGAACAGACCCCGCTGATGAGGTACAGGCATTGTTTCAATCCCTAAACACTGGAGTTATAAGGATGATAATCCCTCGTCAAACCCCTCTGAGCCAAAGAAGTAGGAGTTTTTCTTTTCGAAATTTAAAACCCTTAATCATAACCTGGGGCAGGGTAGTCTCTCAGTTGATCCAAGTGCATAACGAATGGCACCGAAGAAGTCCTTACAAAACGAAGAAAGACAGTGATGGTTCTGAATAATCAATAAAGAAAGGCAGTCATTATATCTCCCAAAATCAAAAAGCCCAAAAAGTCAAAAACCAATGAAGGAGACTTACAAAACTGGGGCATCCCGCTGACTGTAATCCCAAAAAAAGGAAACAGTTCAGGCAAAAAAACAGGGATAACAAAATCAAAAAGAAAGGGGTCTTATAAACCCTCAACAAAAAGGAAATGACTGCCTATTCAAAATAAGCTATCAACATCTGAACCATTACTGGAACATCAAAGCAAAGACTCAAGCAAGGTCTAACGTATGATCAACTGAGTTTAGGTTTGGAGAACATCACGAAGAGCGGGTGGGTACAAATAATTTGAGCTTTTATCCTTTGTTTCTTAAACCGTGAACCAGGCCACGTTATAACCCTTAAAAGTCCTAGCTGAAGCATGGGTTAGTTCGAAAGCATACTGTTACGAAGATATCCTGACTCCTTAAGGCTACGGTAAATACAGAGTTGACATCATGTTTTACAAACATTCACATGTTTTATGAAAAAATGCATTTTCAAAATCTTCAAGACAGACATAAGCTTTGCATTTTTAACATAACTTTGTTTGCATATGACTTTTTGTTTGAACAGCAGGGAAATTCGCACGATGAATACCTAGTGAACAAAAGCACTCCCAATCAAGGGGCAAGCATGATCAGGGTCTATTATCTGGGGCAGTCCAATCAAGATTCGGAGAATCTCTCAAAGGCCAAATAGCCTGGGGCAAATCTCCTCCTGAGTCACTTGGGGCATTTCAACAACGAATCTGGTCTGGTCAAACACCTTCTGGGGGCACGACAAAAAAAAAAAACTTCTAACAGGGGCAACTCCCTACATTCTGAGAACGGACATAGTCGGAAAAATACTACGCACAATCAAAGACCCGCTAGGTTGACATACCTAGGCAAAAATTAGGGCTTCCCGACGAACCAAAAGGGTTCGGGCAAAATGAAGGGATGACATGAAAAAATCTGTACACCCGGCAAGTCGAAAACCTGAAAAGGCGGCTTGGGCAAAAATGGGTATCCCGGTGGATTGAAAACCCGAAAGGGCAGTCCAGGCAAAAGTTAGGGATTAAAACGTACGACTATGTCCTGCCATCTGCCTACCAGAAGAAGGTTTGTCCATCAACGACTATCAGCACCCCACAAATGCCTCCCCCATAGAAACAGGGGCAATAAAGAGTGGTCTAAGCAGTCTGATTGTTCTATCCTCCAAAGTATCAGGGTAGGTTCCATTGAAGAACATAACCACTACAGTTCAATACTTCCCCAGGAGAGTCCAATCCAGTTTCCCCAAGAAGGTTGGAATCTATCTCCCCAAGCAATAAGCGTACCCCCAGTAAATTCTGGAAGCTTATCCCCTAGCAGGGTACGAACGCGTCGTCCGGCTTGATTTAAAGAGTTATTTCCTTAACAGGATATAACTGGGTTATCCTCAGCCAAAAGTCACGGGAAGAGCGTCGTCGACAGAATCTTCTTATCCCCAACGAAGTCCATTCACACTTCCAATACAACAAAGACATCCTCAGCAAGTCATTCTCAATAATTCAGCAAAGCATCTCTACCCCCACAGAGTATTGCTTCCCAGCATGGTCGCTAGAGTATCTTTTCTCCCCGCAGAATCTTCATTTGCCAAGCTTATCCCGCAACAGAGTTATCTTCTCCTACCGGTATTCTTGCAGTTATCATCCCCAGCGGAAGCAAAATCTGTTCTTCAACATCAGCCCAGGATACGACTTCCCGGCACCCGTCAAGGATTCACTTTCCTAGACAAAAACATACATAAAACATCATTATAGCATGCATAAACGCATCATATCATACGAATCTCATATATATTGAGAACATCATTGCTTGATCCATATCATGCATTGCATATGGCTGACCTTTACATTTCAGGAAAGATCCAGTTAAAGTTCTCAAGCTATATTTCAAGACCTAGACCGGTTCAGTTAAATCGACCCTAAGATTTTCCTGATGCTTATCCAGTCAAAGGCCTTCTCTGGTTCAGTCAGATCAACCCTAAGATCTCCCTGATGCTTATCCAGTTGAAGATATTCAAGACCTAGACCGGTTCAGTTAAATCGACCCTAAGATTTTCCTGATGCTTATCCAGTCAAAGGCCTTCTCTGGTTCAGTCAGATCGACCCTAAGATCTCCCTGATGCTTATCCAGTTGAAGATATTCAAGACCTAGACCGGTTCAGTTAAATCGACCCTAAGATTTTCCTGATGCTTATCCAGTCAAAGGCCTTCTCTGGTTCAGTCAGATCGACCCTAAGATCTCCCTGATGCTTATCCAGTTGAAGATATTCAAGACCTAGACCGGTTCAGTTAAATCGACCCTAAGATTTTCCTGATGCTTATCCAGTCAAAGGCCTTCTCTGGTTCAGTCAGATCGACCCTAAGATCTCCCTGATGCTTATCCAGTTGAAGATATTCAAGACCTAGACCGGTTCAGTTAAATCGACCCTAAGATTTTCCTGATGCTTATCCAGTCAAAGGCCTTCTCTGGTTCAGTCAGATCAACCCTAAGATCTCCCTGATGCTTATCCAGTTGAAGATATTCAAGACCTAGACCGGTTCAGTTAAATCGACCCTAAGATTTTCCTGATGCTTATCCAGTCAAAGGCCTTCTCTGGTTCAGTCAGATCAACCCTAAGATCTCCCTGATGCTTATCCAGTTGAAGATATTCAAGACCTAGACCGGTTCAGTTAAATCGACCCTAAGATTTTCCTGATGCTTATCCAGTCAAAGGCCTTCTCTGGTTCAGTCAGATCGACCCTAAGATCTCCCTGATGCTTATCCAGTTGAAGATATTCAAGACCTAGACCGGTTCAGTTAAATCGACCCTAAGATTTTCCTGATGCTTATCCAGTCAAAGGCCTTCTCTGGTTCAGTCAGATCGACCCTAAGATCTCCCTGATGCTTATCCAGTTGAAGATATTCAAGACCTAGACCGGTTCAGTTAAATCGACCCTAAGATTTTCCTGATGCTTATCCAGTCAAAGGCCTTCTCTGGTTCAGTCAGATCGACCCTAAGATCTCCCTGATGCTTATCCAGTTGAAGATATTCAAGACCTAGACCGGTTCAGTTAAATCGACCCTAAGATTTTCCTGATGCTTATCCAGTCAAAGGCCTTCTCTGGTTCAGTCAGATCGACCCTAAGATCTCCCTGATGCTTATCCAGTTGAAGATATTTCAAGACCTAGACCGGTTCAGTTAAATCGACCCCAAGATTTTCCTGATGCTTATCCAGTCAAAGGCCTTCTCTGGTTCAGTAAGATCGACCCTAAGATCTCCCTGATTCTTATCCCAGTAGAAGACACCCAAGATTTTTCTCAACGAGCGTTGTTGAAGTTAAAGTCACCCAAGATTTTTCTCAACGAGCGTTGTTGAAGTTAAAGTCGCCCAAGGTTCTCTTATCATCCATGCTAAGGCAGTAGCCATCCCTGGTTCATTCATAAGCGTTTGAAGCTCCAGACTCAGCTCCTGTAACCAGTCAGGACATATCTATACCAAGCATCTAAAATCAGCTCCTGCAACGTGTCAGGTACTCGTTTTCTGTTTTGCAGGTATGCAAGTTCTCGCTAAGGAATCTCCTACGCGGTCAACATCCAGTTGGCATCTATAAGCCCATCATCCTATCCGGCAACCTCTAAATGGCATCTATAAGCCCATTCCCCCATCACATTGCTAACATGTGAGCGCAAATTTCTGGGCACTCTAGTGTCCAATCATCTTCTACCCTCAGATTACGAAAGGCACATCAGCCAATCTGCATCCTCAGGTCTAAGAAGATTGAACAGGGGCAACTGTTGCACCCCAAAATTTGCCCTCCCATATTCTTTAGGAAATTGCCAAGCCAAGTCACAAAATTCCCCAAGGGTTATGCAGTTCAACTGTCTCCTATACAGTCAAAGCTAGGGTTTGTGTTCTGATCAAGAATTGAAAGTTTTCAAAGGTCCAATCAAGTCTCATATGCTTACAAATGTGGTCAAACATCCTCATATCAAGTTTCAAGGCATTCAGCTCAAAATTGCACAGTCAAAACCCTAAATTGCACTACAGTCAACTGTAGGGGCAAAATGGTCATTTGGCAGTCAAAAGTTCAAATTTTTGGTCAACATATAATTTTGAAGCCACAAACATCATTTGATCAATGCTTGATCATGATTCTCAAAATTTGGCTCAGAAATCATCAAAGATGCAAAAGTTGCTATATTTGGACAGCTGAAAAAGTCAACTGAAATTGACCAGGGCATAACTTTCACATGGATTATCAGAAAAATTCCATCCAAAGCTCATTTTGAAGAGAAAGACATTTCCTACAACTCATCTTCATACTTCAAGTCCAAGAAATGCTCTCACAAAAAGTTATCAATTTCAACATTATAGGTCATTTTCAAAAGTCAACAAAAAGGGACTTTAAGTCAAAGGCCATAACTTGAGATTGGTAAATCAAAATGACATGGGACCAAAGGCATTGGTTAGAGGACTCAAAGACCTTTCCAAAATGTCCAAGAACATGTGAAAAGCTTAAAAATTGAGCAAGTTATGCCTTGTGGAAGTTGGGAAATTTTTGGGAATTTTGAAAAGTCAACAATGGTTCAAATGACCTAAAAATGCAAATGGGCCCATTTTTCTTCCATGATCCATCATTCCAAGCCTATGCACGACCATTTGGCCCAAAGGGAAGTATTTTCTCAATTTTTAATTATTTATTTGAATTTATATTAATATTAATTCATTTAAATTATTTAAATATGTGAAAAATATAAACTTGACCTAAAAAAATCTTTTCATGCATGTTTTACTATCAATATCACGTGCACATCCTAATTAGGCAAGTTTTGGTTTGATTTGAGCTGATTGAACAAAATTGCACATAAAAAAGATTCAAAAAAGATCTTACAAAATCAAATATGCAAATCATTGAATGCCATGGATATTGTTCAATTTTGTTGACCTAAAAGCTTCTATACATATTCAGAATCACAACCCTAAAGCAATTGGACTCCAAGCTGCGCAAGAAACCTCATTGCAACATTGAAAAATTGCCATAAAAACTCAAATCTGAAAACGTTGTTAGAGGTGGTTTTAAGCCCTAATACTCATTCCAAAAGCTTGCTCGTGGACTCCTGATCATATTCCAATCAATATCAACCACAAAAGCTCCAGGAATTGGTACCTGTAACTCAAACTGTAAAGCAAAACTTTTGAAATCGCATATCATAACTCATACATCTTTTTGCATTTTTGTTTATGAATTCTTGTTCAGCATGAAGTTTCCAAGCTAACCATTGTGTTTGATTGTATTTTTGTTGACCATACGCGATGATGCCATGAATGGGATTTAGGGTTTGCAGGTTTCAAAATTAGGGATTCTTAATACAAGCAAAATTAGACCATCCCAGTACCACCATTGCAATCAGCTCATCAAGACGAAGAAAAAGCACTAGTCGCGATCAATTTATGATCACCATAGCGCTAGTCGCTATTTTCTTGAAGCCTGCCTAAAACCACGCTTCTAAAACCGTTGCTTATAGCCTTTATGTTTCAGAAAAAAAAACTGGGCGAGGACGATGATGTGTTGGCAAGAAGTGGTTGGGTGTTTTAAAATTTCGCGCGTTTTGAACCATGGACTAACGTTTCTTATTATATTATTTTTCTTTTATGTTATACACAAAGGATTCAAGTGGCACAGATGGCAGGCGAACGCATGGACAATCCACAAGACCTGGGTTCGATTCCCAGGTCTTCAACAAGTTCAATATTATTTTCTTATTTATGTTCATATGCAGCGCTAATGTTCAGGATGCACCATACGCTCACCATCTCAGGCCGTCCACGCGTCTAGCACGTTCAAGTCAAAGGCAAGGATTAAAGAGCACCATGTACCATAGTCAAACGCATCACATGCTTGCACAAAAGTCAACAAGGCCATGTCTTATTGGGCCAGGCTTTACCATCAAAACCTCCATATTGGGGCTACCCCCCTGGTTTGCCTTTACTATTTAATTTTTCTTATTTATTTTTTTTTTATTCTTGTTTTAATTGTTATTTTTATTTTTTATTACTGTTTATTTAATTAATCATTTTTTTAACAAAATACAAAAACATCATAAAAAATTTCAGAAAAGACAAAAATTTAATAGTTATTTTATTTTAATTATTTTTTTTAAATAAATTAGCATGTAAATATTTAGTTTTAATTAGGTTGCAATTTTAATTCTTTTAATAACTAAAAATCTAGAAATATAGAATTAGGTTAATTGATAATTTTTATACCTTTTAAATTTTCCTTTTTTTATCACAATATTATTTATTTATTTATTTTATTTTTATAATTAAATGTACATAAGTAAAAATTAGGGTTTAATTTAGATTAATATAACATTTTCATAATAACTAAAAAACATTAGAACTAGGGTTTAGCGTTTTATTTTAATTTCAATAAAATTCTTTTTCTTTTAAATCTTAAAAAACATAAAATACCAAAAAAAACATGTTCTTTTAATTTTTAATTGTAATTCTAATTAATTAATTCATTAACTTTAGATTTTTTGCAAAAGGGTCCAACGCCCATGTTCGTAATTTATTTAATTTCGCGCATTTATTTTATGTCATTTATTATAATTATGTAATTCTCCCAAAGCCGTGTAATTTTATATTTCTCGCACTTTAGTTCTTTATTTATTTTCTGTCAAATCGGGTCCGGTTTAATTTTGGCGATGTGGACCCGCGCCATTTGTAATAGCTGTAGATTTATTTTCCCGCAAATTATAACTGTTAAAAAGCATGCAAGAATGAATGACTTAATTAAAATCGCGTAGATCACAATAAACATGACAAGACAAATAACTGAAACATGACACACGAATTCGCACACACCACCCCTAGGGTACGCCTCACTGTTGCCTTTCGAAAGGTGATCGTCGAGTAGAGGACGTCTTAGTAAGTCCTCATGATCCGGGAACCTGGCATGAGGGTAGCTTCTAAGGTGTCTTCCCATTGCTCTGGTGATCACCATGTCCCTAAAACTCGAATTGACCCGAACACCTCCAACGGTGGTGCTACCTACCTCTCAATGGTGGGATGGCACTACTTTAAAGGACATTTACACAGACGAATTCCTTAGGGTAGGTAGGTTCTCAAGGATACTTGCTCTAATTTCAAACAAATCGAAACATCTTTTCACCAACACATTTTCAAAAGCTTTCAAAGCAAATTTTTCAAACACTCTGACGTACGAGTCGAACTGAAATTTTTCAAAGAAACTTTTAAAACCCACATTGAAAAGCAAACAAACATTTTGAAAACGCATTGAGCAAGTATCTAAGAGCCCATGGATAACCATGGATAGAAAGGGTGCTAACACCTTCCCTTTCTATAACCTACCTCCCGAACCGAGAGCAATCTCTTTAAAGGAATTTTTTTGTGCTTTTGTCCTTTCCATTTGGAGAAAATAAAAGACGGTGGCGACTCTTGCTTCCGCGACATTTCGCGAACCAGCGTTAAACAGTCAGTTCCAGATCCACCGATCACAGGGGGGAGTCAGCAAAAAAACAAAAAGCCCAATGTTTGGGGCCCAGGCGCCTGTTCAAACAAAAAGGGGAGAAAAATATGAAAAAATGCACAAAAGGGTACCACTGGGGCTCGAACCCAGGTCCCTAAGGTAACAGGCGCGCGCTTTAACCACTGGGGTGGTGATGCATCCATTAACTTAAACACAACAATAAATATATAACACAAGTCTTGTCCGGACTGTACTTCATCTTCAACCTCCAGCCAAAGGATCTTTAACTTATTCATTCCTCAACCATTTTCAAAAGTGTAAACATGAAACTTGTGCATTTTTCCACCACGAATCCAACCATGTAACTAACTTAAGCTAACATTAAAAGATAAGGATGAATTTATGAAAGTACCAAATTCTGACCTAAATG
Organism: Vicia faba; assembly: GCA_948472305.1. Taxonomy (NCBI): domain Eukaryota; kingdom Viridiplantae; phylum Streptophyta; class Magnoliopsida; order Fabales; family Fabaceae; genus Vicia; species Vicia faba. Next base: position 1,444,580,753 of record OX451735.1, on the reverse strand, counting down.
TTTCAGCAAGTTCAAACTCAAAATTCTCCATGCTCAAGCAACATAAATGAAATCTATGGACATGTATAGTTTCAGGGCAATGATATCTACATTCTATCTTCACAAATGCAAGCCTTATAATGCCTAAATAATGAAATAGATGTTCAAGAAAAATACCTCAAAACTGGAAATCGTGAAATGATTTTGAGCTCGTTTCAAGTGATGGTGATGATCAAGTTAGCTTCCTTGAACCTCTTGGAAGCTAATGCAATGGCTGACTTGAACTGATAGTGGCTGGAATGGTCTGGAGAAGTCCAACTGTAATGCTCTATTTTTGAACTTGGAAGTTGATGAAGATGGTGTTACAGTCTGGAAACAGGGTCAGAGATGGTTTGTATTTGATGTAAGGAAGCTTTTGAAACTGAAAGGCCAAGAAGCGCACGAGGGAAATGGAAGTCTGAAGTTCTTGGTCAGAATGTGCAACAATGGTGGTTTGTGATGAATTCTGAGTTTTGGGGAGTTTGAAAGCTTGTGTATTCACGTGTTAGCTTGCAAACAACTTGTATAATTATATGGAAAAGGTTGTAGCACTTGATATGGTCAGAAGCATAAGATATAGAGTTATGTCCATGTTACTTAATTTTGAAGAAAAGTGGAAATATGATTTCAAGGTATAGTATAAGAATGGACTGAGTTTATGGGAGGCTCTAGACATGTTGCTTTTTCCTTTGACATTGCCTGTGATTAGAAGGAACAAGTGCAAAGCTCTATGCATTGACTTTGTGATTAAAGCCTCTTTACAAGAATGGAATGGTAACTTTATGCCATAAATGGAAATGCAACTTGGAAAATGGCTCAAGTGCTTAGATCAAAGCTCTAACAGTTATGTAAACATTTAATTATGGAGTTACAAACAAGTTTGAGGCCTGTAAAGCAAATATTATGCAGCCTAGCTATGAATTGGTCAAGTGTTAATCACAAATTCTGCCTTGTAAATCAAGAATGAAACCCTAACTTCATCTCTTCGATTATCTTAGCTCAAACATGATCTCAATGAGTTCTTGGATATTTTTTAAATCTTGTAACATCCTCTACAACTTCTATGTTGAACATTTTTGAAAATTCCTCTTGGAACTATGTGAAAAATTTCCATGAAGTTAGGTCAAAATCCTGCCTAAACTAGGGCAAACTTTCACTAAGTTTCCAAGTTTCATGAACATGTATTCACAAAACATAACTTGAAAACCATGCATTTCTAGGAGAAGTTGTGTTCTACAATGTTTTATATATCATTGATATATACAACTTTCATGTTGAAAGTTTGCTTTGAATCATCTTGCATCATGGTGAAAATTTAGCTCAAAGTTATGGAAAAATATGAAGTTTCCAAGACTTAGAAAAATTTCTAAGTTTAGAAATTTTGACTTTTCAAAATGAAATCTTGACTTTTTGATTTCTTGATGAACAAGTTTCATATTTTGATATGTTTTGATGAATTGTGATCTTTGACACTTGATTTGACCAAACTGTCTAAGTTTGACTTTTCAGTGTACAGTTGACTTTTGATCAGTTCACTGAAAATCAACTATCAATCAATTGATCTTGAGGGAAGTTTTGAGTCATGCCATTAGGTCAAAATGATGCAATTGAATCCTTGAGATCATGTCTCAAACCAATTAATCATTTGCTAGGTCAAAAATCATAAATTGCCCTTTCTCAGTCAAAACCCTAATTTTGACCTTTTTGCCCTTTTAATGATTTGATCAAATTTCTTGAGGAATTATGGTCCAAACTTGATCAAATGACATATATGAGTTCATAATGTTGATATGGATCCAAAATTATAAAATTTGACTGTAAATTGACCACATTTAACTTTTTCCCCAATACAACTTGTTGTACCCCAAAATTTGCCCTCTCATTTTACTCAACAAATGTCAAGTGAGGTCCCCAATTTGCTCAAGGTTGCCCAAGAGTTGACCTGACAAACTCTCTCTTAAGGCAGTATACCCCAAATTATGGTTTCTATTTTCATCAATATGGGTGGACCACAAAGGTCTCATATGCTCTCCATGGTCTTAAATGTTCTCAAGACCCTACATGTCAAGTTTCATGCCTTGCATAAGAAGTTTGCTCAGTCAACTGCTCAGATGCTTGAGAAATCGATTGTATTAGGTCAAAAGTCAATTGTGGCCCCCACATAGTCAAACCTCAATATTTTGGGCCAACATCAACATTTTGAAGTGACTTCCATAATTTGATCAAGGGTTGATCATGATTCCTCAAGGAATGCTCCAAATTCATCAAAACCCAAAAGTTGCTAAATTAGGGTTTCTCAATAAAAGTCAGCCCAACTTTGACCAAGCATAACTTCTTCATACTTTATCAAAAATTTTCCATCTAAGGCTCATTTTGAATAGGATGCAATTCCATACAATTCATATTCATCCCTCAAGTTCAAAATATGCACTCTTCAAAAGATATGAATTTCTACATTATAGGTCCTTTTGAAAAGTCAACAAAAACACCTTTTGGGTCAAAGCTTCATACATGAACATGGAAGATCTAATTGAGATGAAACAAAAAGGTTTGGTTAGGGGACATCCTAATATTTCTAAAAAGTCCAAGAACACCCCCATAGGGTCAAAATTGAGAGAGTTCCAAAGGGGCCCATGTTTTCTTGCTTGAAACATGTTTCTAATAGGACCCACGACCCTTGAGCTTTTCCACCTATTATTTTGTCACTTTTATCATTTATTTTGATTTTTTATTCATTTAAATAAAAATAAATCAAATTAAATGGTAAAATAATGAAAACAAATCAAATCATGGGATTTTTGTGCACATTTGGAGGCCATGTACAGCTAGCATGATGATGAATTCGTGCAAGACTCATTAGGGTTGGAAAAGATTGGATTGAACCTTGCTTTAGAAAGATATCATACATGAATAAAATCAAATCACATTTTCATAATTCTCAAAGATATGATATAATTTTACTAACCTAATTCAGTTTACTATATGTATACAACAATTGCAGAGCAAGAAAAGGGGTTAAGCAATCGTGAAAACACAAAACAAAGTTCCAAAAAAGTGGCAAAAAGTGCTGGATCGTTTTTGCATTTGGAGATTAATTCAGATCATTCCAACGCTGCTAATCACTTCCTGGCCATCTCCTGAAGCCGACAACATCATTTGCAGCCTTCAAAACATCAAGAATCATCGCCTAGACACATCACAGTTTTCCTCCCAAACTCAAATTCGATTTCTATGTTTTACGCATGATAAATCTATTATATCCATATATTCTTGTTCATAATCATGTTTATAAGCTTTCTGTATCACTTAATTGTACTAACAGTGTAGGAATCCATATTCACCATTGTTAGGGTTTAAGATCACGATTTGGGGATTTCTGATACAGGAAAAATTGGGCCATGAATGAGGTACCATGATACTCGTGAGACCAAGACGAGTTGATTGGTATCGTCACAATTAATTTATCATGCTCGTATGAGATTTTGGAAATTTGCAGAAGTTATAGCTATAAACTTGTGTTTGTAGGTAAAAGTCTTTCACGTAATACGACGGTTGCAGCGAAGAAGATAGTATGTGGCAGCCCACCATTGGCTCATTTGAAACTTGCGCTCTTTTCTGAATCTACTGCTTTATTTTATTTATTATGTTTTGTTCTCATTATACAAACAAGTTAACAAGGTAGCGCAGCTGGCAATGCATTGTTGGAGGCGAGTATAAGGACATTGGTTCGATCCCAGGTCCCAACAATTGCTTTGTATTATTTTTTCTTATGTAATCAGGTGTACCACACTCTCAACCATCCACCATGCGCTAGCAATTCCTGACGACTGGATGCACTTCTATCCAGATCCAACGCTTCCAACCATGAAGGTCCATGATACTCCTCCAGGTCAACATTGCACAGGATCCAGCGTGGTTGACTGGGCTTGGTGTTTAATGGGCCAAGGAATTCAGATTCACACCCCCATTCAGCTAGCATACATGCCCATCATATTACTTTTTTCTATTCTTTTCTATTTTCTTTGTTTATTTTCATTAATTATTTCTTTTTTCTTTTAATTAACACAAATTATTTTTTTATTAAACACAAAAATCATAAAAAGATCTTTTTTTTAATAAATATTTTTACTTAATTAGTTTAATTAATTTAGGGTAATGTAATCTTATTTTTATAATTAAAAATAATTAGAATTCGGGTTTTAAATCGTACATAATTAATTTTCCTTTAAAATACATCAAAGATCATTTTTTTATAAATATCTATTTATTTAATTAACTAATTTAGTTAGAAAATTAGGTTAATTTAATTTCTTTCATAACTTAAAAACAATTAGAAATTAGGTTTAATTAATTTGTAAATTAAGCACTTTCTCAAACAAAAATCCAAAAAATATTTTTCTCTCAATTAGGGTTTTAGATTATTTTAATCATCCTCGCATTTAATTTGCCGCGCGCTTGTTAATTATTTGTCCATTAATTATGTAACTGCTTACTGGTTTGTAATAGTTAAAACTAGGGTTTTTATTTACTGTTTAAATCCCCGATTTTTGGTTGTGTAATTAATCCCCCTCCCTGAAGCCTTGTAATAGCTAGGTTTATTTTTTCGCATTTTTAATTCCTGCAAATACTTAACTGTCTAGATGCATGGCTAATAGGATTGTATGAAAAAAATGCTTGAAATTTAAAACGGTAGATTACCTAATGTGCAAAGACTAAATAACTGAAAAAATTCACATGCACATGTTCACTCCTAGGATTTGCCTCACTCTGGTTGCCTTTGGTAAACAATCATTAAGCATAGGAGACTTTATTGGTCGCCCTCCAGTCTAAAAGATCAAAATGTTGCCTCGGAAAAGTTGCCTCGGAAATGTTGCCTGGGAAAGATCTTAAGACTCTAGGGTTACTACTAAAGTTTTCTAACTATTGCTTTAGTGATTGTACTCGTCCCTTTCGAATGTCCCTTACAACTCCAACGAAGGTGCTACCTACTCCTTAATAGTAGGATAGCACTGTCTAAAGAAATAGAACGAATAATATTTTTTTGAGTAGGTAGAATCTTAAGTACTTGCTCAATAAAAACTTTTCACACAAACACCTTTCAAAACAAATTTTCAAAACAAACTTCGTCACATCCTTGAGGACTGATACAAGGGTTATCACAAAGTAAAACATTTTCAAGACAAACACACACAAGCAATTTGAAAAAATGAGCAAGTACCTAAGAGCCCATGGAAAACCATGGATAGAAAGGGTGCTAACACCTTCCCTTTCTATAATCTACCCCCCGTACTCAGAATATCTCGAAAAAAGGTTTTTTATGTTCCTTTTCCTTTTCCATGGTTGGATGAAATAAAAGTCGGTGGCGACTCTTGCTTACCGCGACATTTTGCGAACAAAAAACGCAAAACACAAACCAGTATTAACAGTCGGTTCTGCCACCGTATCACAGAACTAGCGACTCTGCTGGGGATACGTAGAATAAAGTGGGATTTACCTTAGGATCTAGGTCATTAAATTGCTTCTTTTGATTGTCTTGATTGCTTTACTTTTGAGGATTTGTTTGGGGTTACTATAGATTCTACACCCGGATCTAGGGGCACTCATTAGGTAAACAACAATAGATCGTGGAGACTGTACATCGTAGACCGATATGGTTCAAGTGATGGCTCTGTTGGTGTGGCACTTTGGTTGGTACCGATATCCTTCACGGGGAAACGAGGAGAATACAGAGCCTCCGCGTAGTGTCGTGAAGCACTAACGGAACTTAGAACCTTAGTTGAACAAACTTGGCTATTAGAAAGTAGTGAGATAGCCGGCCTCGGTGTAGAGCTGAGAACTGGTTGATACTCGATGCTACACTCATTGAGATCAGACTTTCGGGATATTTTGGCCGCCAGAAAAGATTGAGAGCTGAAACAATGCCCGATAAAGGATGGTCAGTGATATTGAAAATCTCTAGAATCCGGTTACTTTTTAGGACAGGTTGGAACCAACTAAAATTCAAGAGGGTACTACCTTTAACCTCATGCAAGCCTTAAACCTAAGGAATTGGTGTGACTTGACTGTGTTTGCTATACCTGTGGTTTATCATGACATCATGCATCATAACATGGCATCCATTCTTATTGCACTAACCATTTCAAAGACCAATGGAATTTATCTTTGTTCTGTTTTGCAGATCATGGCTTCCGTTCGTAGAAACACTATCTGAATCAGCTTTGTGAAGATACCTTCCCAACTTAAAGAGCTAGCATCAAGGGTTTCTGAAACTTCTGCGTTCACTAAGAGACATGGTCAACTTCTCAACCTAGTTACTTCAAACTTTGATGAAAAGATGATGAGTGTACTCTTTCAGTTCTTTGATCCCAAGCACCACTGCTTCACCTTTCCAGACTATCAGTTGGTGCCTACCTTGGAAGAATTCTCTCAGCTATTGGATATACCCATTCTTGAACAGGTACCCTTCACAGGCCTAGAAGAAGTTCCTAAGCCAGAAGTCATTGCCTCAGCTTTACATTTGAAACAGGCCGACATGGTATCCAATTGGGAAACGAGAAGCGGAGTCAAGGGTTTTCTAGCTAAGTTTCTGATAGACAAATCCAAGCTGTTTTGGGATGATATGGATTTTCATGCTTTTGAGGAGGTCTTGGCTCTTCTTACCTATAGTTTAGTTCTCTTCCCTAATCCGGACTCATTCGTAGATGTGAATGCTATTAAGATCTTTCTCTCTCGCAACCCGGTGCCTACTTTGCTCGGAGATATTTTGCACACTCTCCATACTCGTACCATGGGGAGAAGAGGGATTCTTATGTGCTGCATGCCATTACTATCAAGGTGGTTTATTTCTTACCTTCCTAAGTCCATACTGAAGAATGAAGAAGGCCTGGTTTGTTCACAAAGGATAATGTCACTCGCTCATACGAATATTCTTTGGTGTTCTCGGTCTATGGAAAAAATTGCCATCATTGACCGCTGCGGGGAGTACCCTAATGTCCCACTTCTTGGTATCAAAGGGGGTATAACCTACAATCCTTGTTTAGCTCTGCGACAATTTGGTCACACTCGAAGGGATGGTCCCTATGAGTTACTTATCGAGGGTATTGTATTCAACTATGAGGATGATATTCAAGATTATCGTTGGAGGTTCATACGAGCCTGGGGCATGGTAAACAGATCCAACATCAAGGATTTGGGGCTAAAGACTTCCATTCCTATGGAACCTTACCTCCAGTGGGTACGAGCTCGTGCCCAGAAGCTTATGATGCCCTATGTATCCGTTTTACCAGTGATTGTGGAACCCACTACTGAAGAAGGCATTCCTTACACGGTTCTCTATCCTTATACACCAACTGATCTTGGAGAATTACAGAGGTCTTGGATTCAGTTGATGAAGGAGCGGGACACTTACAGGGATCAATTCCATGCTCAAGAGAGGAAGGTTTTAGAGCTCACAAAGCAACTGCATGAATAAAGAGGATTGAATGACTATCTTGGAACAAAGAGGAAGCATCCATGGGAATTTTGATGTCTTTTATAGTTTTGGATTTGTTTATTTTTAATTGTAATACCTAAAGGGCATTTGAACTTCAAATTCAGCTAATAAAGTTTTTGTTTATTTTTGGTTTGCAAATTTAAATTTCCCAAAGTCTTTGAAATCATTGCATATGCATCCCATTATCATACACATCATTACAGGTACCATTACAGATTTCTCATCTCCTTCGATGTTTATTTCAGCAGAAATGTCTTCCGAATAAAGCATTAAGGACCTGCAGGCACATAACGGCCAATTCCAACAAATGTTCATCAGTCTGGAAAAGGGGCAGGAGGATCTGAAAGCCCTCTTTTTGAAAGAGAAGAAGAAAAAGAAGAAGGTTGTTGGTATTCTGAACATGAGCCGAAGGTTTGGAGAGCGGTTGAAGCGACAAGTCGACCTGACCTCTTTATCTAAGGAAGGGGAGAACCAAGAAGAAGAGAAGGACCTTAGTCCTGCAGTCTCTGACAATGATACCGATTATAATGATGAGCAATATCCTCCTGCTGAGGATAGATACAAACAATTGGAAGACTGTCTGAGTGCCATGAAATTTTAAAGGATACCTGGATTGGATTTTGAAGAATTGGGTTTGGTTTCAGGAGTGGTCATCCCGCAGAAGTTCAAAGCTCTAGTTTTTGCCAATTATGATGGGGTGTCCTGCCCAAAGCTCCATCTCTGCTCTTACGTCAGGAAGATTCAGCCCCATACCGTTGATAGAAATTTGTGGGTGCATTTCTTTCAAGATAGTCTGTCAGGGACTCAGCTTGAATGGTTCTACCAGCTGGAGGGAGCCAATGTCCAAAACTGGGAAGATCTGGCTGCTGCTTTCTACAAGTAGTATCAGTATAATGCTGACCTTGCTCCCACTCGTACTCAGCTCAAGAGTATGTCCATGGGTGCAGGTGAAGGTTTTAAAGATTATGCACAAAAATGGAAAGACTTTCCTGGGAGAGTTCAACCCCCGTTGTCTGATAGGGAGTTGGTTGATATGTTTCTGGGGACGCTATCTGGTCCATTTTTCAATTATTTGATCGGCAACTCATCGGCTGGTTTCACTGAGCTGATCATAACTGAGGAAAGAGTAGAAGCTGGGATTCAAAGCGGCAAAATACAGAAGGATGCCTCTTCAAGTTCAGTAAAGAAGCCTTTTGCTGGTAAGAAGGAAGCTAGTTCCATCTACAACCCGAGGGGCCAAAACAGGGCTGAACAACGTCAGACAGTAAGTGCTGTGATGATACCTAGACCTGCAGTTGCTCCATAATGCAACAATAAACAAAGGGGGAAAGACCACAACGGCAGTTTACCCGCATCAACATGAAATTGGCTGAAGTTCTACCTCATCTGCTGAGATCCAACTTGGAAACCTTGAGAGAGGCTCCCAAGAATCCAAATACTACATCTCCCCGATTTAATCCAAATGCCTGGTGTGCTTATCATTCTGAGAGTCCTGGCCATGATACAAATGACTGCTGGGCTCTGAGAAACAAAGTACAAGACTTGATTGAAGCCAAGGAGATAGATTTTGATGTTCGGAGAAGCCAAATGTCATAACTGCTCCCATGTCTAAGCACGGTCGTGGAGTTAATGCTATTGATATTGATTTGTTTGTTACCTATGTTGATGAAGTGTCTACTCCTCTCATGACTGTCAAGAAGAATTTGCTGTTGGCCGGTTTATTTTCGGGTTGTGATGAAGGTTGCCACATATGTTCGTTTCTACCTTCTGGTTGCCGTTTGCTGAAGTTAGGTGTTCAGCGCCTGATAGATAGCAAAGAAATTCTGTTTGATAAAACTTTAGTTCCCACTGTTCCATATGAAGACGTTTCTATTATAACCATTTCCGCCAATCCTTCCAAGGTTTCCTCGAGAAGACCTGTTAGGATTACATCTGCTCCAAGAATTGCTCCGCTGATAATCACTGTTCCTGGTCCTGTCCAGTATGTCTCGGACAAAGCTGTCCCATGGCATTATGGTCCCGATGTGTACTATCATGACATCAAACATGATTTGAAAAATGAAGAAGCTGATCTTGATATTGATAAGATTGTCAGAACCAGCAAAATCACCCGAAGTGGAAGGGTTTTCTCTCCCAAGATTTCCCCTAAGACTGTTAACAAGCCTATTGCCATTCCATCTGCTGTTCCTGCTAGCATATCCACTACTGTTCCTGTTCTTACCCCTGTCGGCAAATCATCTGATACCCGCGGCAAGGAAATTATAGGTGAGCCTGCCCAGACGGAGGCGCCTAAGAAAATTGTTGTGGAAGCCTCTAAGCAAGAAATGGAGGAAATACTGAAAATCATTAAGAAGAGCGACTACAATGTGGTCGAGCAGCTGGGGTAGAACCCGTCGAAGATATCCATGTTGTCTCTGCTGTTTTGTTCTGAAGCCCATGCGAAGGCTTTGATTGCATTTCTCAAGACTGCGCATGTGCCGCAGGAAACTTCAGCTGATCAGTTCAAAGATTGTGTGGCCAGCCTGACTGCTGATAATGGGATAGGTTTTTCAGATGCGGATTTAACCCCGAAAGGAAGGAAGCATAATGATGCTCTGCATGTCTCGATTGAATGCAGGGCACCACTATGGCTCATGTACTGGTAGATACTGGGTCTTCACTGAATGTTCTACTAAAGAAGGCGTTAGACCGGTTGGATTGCAAGGGTTTGACTCTAAAGCCTAGTAACATTGTGGTAAGGGCTTTTGACGGATCAAAGAGAATGGTGCAAGGGGAGGTGAACATCCCTATCAAAGTAGGTTCTCAGACTTTTTGGTCCACCTTCTATGTGATAGATATCAGGCCATCATATTCTTGTTTGTTAGGTCGTCCTTGGATCCACGAGGCTCGGGCAGTCACCTCCACACTCCACCAAATGCTGAAGTATCCGATGAAAGAAAAGATTATCACAATGCAGGGTGAAGAAGAATATATGGTGAGCCATCTCAATTCCTTCTGCTACATAGAGATGGACGGGGAATTCATAGAAACTCCTTGTCATAAATTCGAGGAGGTCCCTCAAATCTTGGCATCAACTGAAATTACTACCAACAAATCTCCTTTGAAGATGGATTCTCTCAAGGACGCCAAGGCTGTGGTTGAAGAAGGCGGGTGTGCCAATTGGGGCCAGCTCCCTGATTTCACTCATAAAACTGACTAATTTGGTTTGGGCTTTACTACAGGGGCTTAAAGGGATGTTAGACGCGCTCGGGCTGGAGGACCTCCCCTACGCATCAGCGATCTTGGGATTAACGCCATTGAAGACAGTGAAGAGGAATCAGACATTGACAGCTGGATCTACCCAACTACCAACGGTGGACCGAGTAACTGGACGGCTAGGGAATTCATACCTGTTTCTTTTATTCCGCAGTAATTGACTTATTTGTTTTAAGATTTGTAATAAAAAATTTGAAACTTTACGGCCTGGTGCCTTGCCCGAGGCACCTTAGCTTTGCTTGTGAGGGCTTTTATTTTTCATTTCATATATCATTAATAAAGCATTGGATGTTTCTTGTATACAAATTTTGCGCTCTCTATTTTTCTTTTCTGTTTTTCACTTTATCAAAACAACTATTTCTCTTACACACACTCACGTATCATAATGCAGATCCATATCCACTCTGGATCCCATTGATAACAGTTCTGCTATTGCCAGTTATGACTTCAAAAATTCAATCAACCAAGCTGAGGAAGAAGGTGAGGATGATTGTGAGGTGCCTGGAGAACTTGCTAGACTACTACAGCAAGAAGAAAGGGCCATACAACCTCATGAAGAGCCGGTTGAGACAATTAATTTGGGTACTGAGGAAGATATAAAAGAGGTTAAAATAGGTGCAAATTTGGAGCTTAGCGTCAAACTGAGGTTGATACAAATGTTGCACGACTATGTTGAGATCTTCCCCTGGTCCTACGAAGATATGCCTTGTTTAGACACTGATATTGTGGTACATCGCCTGCCGACTAAAGAAGACTATCCTCCGGTTAAGCAGAAAGTATGTCATATGTGCCCTGAAATGTCAGAGAAGATCAACGCAAAGGTCATGAAACAGTTCGATGCAGGATTCTTAGCTGTCACTTCCTATCCACAATGGGTTGCCAACGTTGTTCCCGTACCTAAAAAGGATGGTAAGGTACGGATGTGTGTTGATTACAGAGATCTGAACCGGGCAAGCACCAAGGACGACTTCCCACTTCCTCACATTGATCTTCCACTCGACAACACCGTGCAACACAAAATCTTCTCCTTCATGGATGGTTTCTCTGGCTACAACCAGATCAAGATGGCTCCTGAAGACATAGAGAAGACAACCTTCGTCACACAGTGGGGCACCTTCTGCTACAAGGTGATGCCTTTTGGGTTGAATAATGATGGGCAACCTATCAGCGCTCCATGGTCTCTTTGTTCCATGATATGATTCACCATGAGATCGAGGTCTATGTTGATGACATGATAGCCAGGTCTCAGACTGAGGAAGAGCACCTTGATCATCTCCAGAAGTTGTTCGACAGGTTGAAGACATACAAGATGAGGTTGAATCCGAACAAGTGTACCTTCGGGGTAAGGACTGGTAAGCTTATGGGTTTCATCGTCAGTGACAAAGGTATTCAAGTAGACCCTGCGAAGGTAAAGGCCATACAAGAGATGCCGGCTCCCCACACAGAGAAAGAGGTTAGAGGTTTCTTGGGACGTCTGAATTATATCGCCAAGTTCATTTCACATCTGACTACTACTTGTGAGCCAATCTTCAAGCTTCTGAAGAAATATCAAGTGGTAAAGTGGAATGATGAATGCCCGACCGCTTTCGAAAGAATCAAGGAATACCTTCAAGAACCGTCGATTTTGATGCCTCCAGTTGAAGGAAGACCTTTGATATTATAATTGACTGTGCTGGACAATTAAATGGGGTGTGTACTGGGGCAGCATGACGAGTCTGGTCGAAAAGAGCACGCCATTTATTACCTTAGCAAAACGTTTACCGACTGTGAGACACGATACTCATTGCTCGAGAAAACTTGCTGCGCTTTGGCATGGGCTGCTCCCCGACTGAGACAGTATATGCTGACTCACACTACCTTATTGATATTAAAGATGGATCCGATCAAGTATATTTTCAAGAAGCCCGCTCTCTTCGGAAGGATAACAAGGTGGCAAATGATCTTAACTGAGTACGACATACAATATACGAACCAAAAGGCAATTAAGGGAAGTGTATTGGCTGATCATTTGGCTCATCAGGCCGTGGATGACTACCAGTCCATGAATTTTGAGTTCCCAGATGAGAATATTATGTTAGTGACTGACTACGAAGAACCTGGACCGGATGAAGGACCCGAGGAGGGATCCCGATGGTGTATGTATTTTGATGGAGCCTCGAACGCACTGGGTAACGGTATTGGAGCTGTAATCATATCTCCCAAGGGCTGTCATACTCTGTTTACCGCCCAGTTATGTTTCAACTGCACCAACAACATGGAAGAGTATGAAGCATGTATCATGGGTCTTCGAGCTGCTATTAACTTGAGGATAAAGTTCTTAAGTGTATTAGGGGATTCCGCTCTGGTGATAAGTCAGATCAAAGGCGAGTGGGATACGAAGCACCCGAATCTCGTTCCTTACAAAGAGTATGTACTGACATTGCTCTCACACTTCGAGGAGGTAACCTTTGAACATTTCCCACGAGAATAGAACCAATTGGTGGACGCTCTAGCTACCATGTCTTCTATGTTCAAGGTTAGGTGAGACAATGAGGCTCCCCAGATTACCATTGAGAGGTTAGATGAACCGGCACACTACTGCGAGATTGATACCGAAGAAGTGGCAGACAAACCCTGGTTTCACGAAGTCAAAAGGTATCTCGAGGCCCAGGAATATCCCGAAGGGGCACCTGTCAATGATAAGAAGTTTTTGAGAAGGTTCGCTGCAAAGTTCTTCCTCAATAATGGGATTCTCTATAAACGTAACCATGAGTCCACCCTACTACGATGTGTAGACAGGAGCGAAGCAGAGAGGATCATGATAGATCTACATGAAGGCACCTTCGGAACCCATTCTAGTGGACATACCATGGCTAAGAAGATCCTACGGGCAGGATATTACTGGTCCACTATGGAAGCCGATTGTTATCAGCACTCTTGAACTTGTCATAAATGCCAAATTTATGCTGATAAGGTGCATGTACCTCCAGTTCCTCTGAATGTCTTGATAGCTCCTTGGCCCTTTGCGATGTGGGGCATCAACATGATTGGAGAAATCAGGCCCACCGCTTCCAATGCACATCGCTTTATCTTAGTGGCCATTGATTATTTCACAAAGTGGGTTGAGGCAGCCTCTTTTGCTACAGTAACCAAGAATGTCGTGGCACGGTTTATCCGACACAATCTGATCTGTCGATATGGTGTACCAGAGAGGATTATTACTGACAATGGTACAAATCTCAACAACACAATAATCACCGAGCTCTATAAATAGTTCAAGATACAACATCATAATTCTTCCCCATACCGACCGAAGATGAATGGTGCTGTTGAAGCAGCTAACAAGAACATCAAGAAGATTGTGCAGAAGATGACGGTGACATACAAAGACTGGCATGAGATGTTACCATTTGCTCTTCATGGGTATCATACCTCAGCACAGACGTTGACAGGGGCAATACCTTACTCTCTAGTATATGTCATGGAGGCAGTCCTACCCATAGAAGTCCAAATACCCTCTCCCAGGATTATGAAAGATACAGGTTTGAACGAAGACGACTGGATCCAAACCCGACTTGATCAGTTAAATCTAATTGATGAAAAGAGACTTACTGCTATCTGCCATGGTCAAACGTACCAAAAGCGAATGATCAAGGCTTTTAACAAGAAAGTGAGAGGCCAAGAATATCAAGTCGGGGATCTAGTAATCAAGCGCATCATACTGCCGCAAGGTGATCCCAGGGGCAAATGGACTCCCACATACGAAGGGCCATTTGTTGTTTAGAACATTTTCTCGGGAGGAGCTATGGATCTAACTAACACGGATGGTGATGACCTTCCTCACCCTGTCAATGTAGACATAGTGAAAAGATACTACGCATAATTAAAGACCCTCTAGGTTGACTGGCCTAGGGAAAAATAAGGGCTTTCCGGTGAACTAAAAGGGTTCGGGAAAAAGTAAAGGATGAAAATCAAAAAAATTGTACACCCGGTAAGTTGAAAACCCGAAAGGGAGGCTTGGGCAAAAAAGGGTATCCCGGTGGATTGAAAACCCAAAAGGGAAATCCAGGCAAAAGTTAGGGATTGAAGCGTATCACTACATTTCATTGGATCATATTGCGACCAGAATTCGGTATCGACTATCAAGCTCGGACGGCGCCAACCAATATGATTAACCTTCGGCCAAGTAGCAAAGTGATGAGACGCTTGAAGATATAAAGGCAATAGCAGAGTTGGAACCCAATGGGATTGTTTCACATAGCTGTTTTTCTTTCTTTTACACAAATTGTATAATTTTTATCTTTCGGCAGCGTTCTCTTACTAGGGCGTCAGCCTCTTTATACAAAACGCCTATTACATGCCAATTTCAAAATCAATACAAGTCATTTTCACAAGAAACTTCAATTTGTTTTTTTTCTTTTTCTGTATTGTTTTGCGAGAACGTCGAATGATTTTATTTTTGATATATGCATTTGAAAATGATTGCTGCTCATAAATATTTACATAAGAAACAACAGAAAATTACTCATAATTCCAGAAACAGGGAAAAACAAGAAGTGCCAAACCCTACAGTCACTTTGTCCCGCAGGTACCAGGATAGAGCCAGCTTGGGAACATAATTGTTGGTACATACACTCCCCATAGAGTAAAAGTATCCAAAGGCATTGATGTCAGCTTCCCCGAAACAAGACAATACTCTCCCCATCTGAGGTTCATAATCGCGGGCGGGTCGGTAAATTTCATCCCCCAAGCGCAGTCTATTTCTACAGATACAGAAGCTCAATCTCCAATAAAGCTCATCATCTCCAGCTACGGAATTTCATCCCCAACTAAGTTTATTTCCCCATATCAGCGGGGCTACCAACAAAGTATCTCTTCCCCTAAGTTTGGTCCCCGCAGAGTTATTCCCCAGCATCTCTTCCCAACTGAATATTTACAAATCTCCAGCAACCGTCAGGGATTTATTTTCCCAGACGCGGGCATACCCCAACAGCATTTCATGAATATACATCATGACATACGCATACATATCATATACAGCATAATCTCATTTATTTTGAGAACATCATCTCACCCTGTATTTCATGCATCTCATATAACTAACCCTGATATCTTTTCAGGAAAAAAGACGATTAGCTTCAACAAATCCAACAGTTATACAGGTCACATCTATAGACAACTAATGGAAACTCAGTTCCCGAAATCAAACGGGTCAACTAATCTACATTATCATATCTCGAAGTAACCTTACCCCGATTCCTCCTGAAGTTTTACACAAACTTATCATAAAGTAACCTTACCCCGGTTCCTTCTGTAGTTTTACAAAGACTTAGCCCAAAGTAACCTTACCCAGGTTCCCTCTGAAGTTTTATCCAAACTTATCCCAAAGCAACCTTACCCAGGTTCCTTCTCGGTTTAGATGCAGTTTTACTCAAACTCCTCACAAAGCAACCCTGCTATCCGGGCTTTCATATCGAAGTAACCCTACTATCCAAGTTCCTTCTCACAACCCTACTATCCAGGATTTCATATCAAAGTAACCCTACTATCCAGGTTCCTTCTCACAGCCCTACTATCCAGGCTTTCATATCGAAGTAACCCTATTATCCAGGTTCCTTCTCACAGACCTACTATCCAAGCTTTCATATCGAAGTGACCCTACTACCCAGGTTCCTTCTCGGTTCAGATGCAGTTTTACTCAAACTCCTCACAAAGCAGCCCTGTTATCCAGGCTTTTATATCGAAGTAACCCTATTATCCAGGTTCCTTCTCACAGCCCTACTATCCAGGCTTTCATATCAAAGTAACCTTACTATCCAGGTTCCTTCTCACAACCCTACTATCCAGGCTTTCATATCGAAGTAACCCTACTATCCAGGTTCCTTCTCATAACCTTACTATCCAGGTTCCTTCTCTCTTATCTCCAAACGGCAGTCCACAACACTGTAAGACTAGAACCTGATCCAACATGATTGGTTTCACATCTACCCAGTAGAGTAACAGACAACTAAAGCTCCTAAAATACTATTTCTCTCGAGACAGATATCGACATTCCTCAGTAGATTCCTCATCAACAACAGCAATAGGGACTCTCGTAAAAGGAATATCTCAGGAAATCAACACTATCTAGATGGCATCTTTAAGCCCATCTCCGACGACTCTCTGTCATCAACCTCTAGATGACATCTTTAATTCCATCTCCGACAATTCTCCGTCACATCCAGGATGGCATCTTTAAGCCCATCTCCGAAAATTCTCCGGCGCAAGGTAGGCTTTCATCCTTTGCTCTTCTTGTAGCTGCTTCATAATCTCCAAGACCCTCTTCTCACTAGCATAGAATTAAGCCTCGAAAGTATCTCGTTCTTCCTTAAACTGAATCCAACCTTTTTTAAAGTCTTCGAGAGAGGTAGGAATGTCGATATGGGGGATAGTGTAGGGAATATCTCCTTCAATCACAGGCTCCATAATAACTGGTAAAATGGAGGGATAAGGAAAAACAAGTTTCTGAGCACGAGTTCGCACCCACTTAAGGTAAGGCTTAAGAGGAATGGAATTCTTGTGTCCCAGCGTCTTGCTATCCACCTTGTTCAACATCCACCAAGCTCGGATAAACCTCTGATGGTAACCTTGATCGTCATTCTCATATTCAAATACCATTCCTTGTATAAGCATCTCATGTGGACCATCCCTTTGGGCGTAACCAAACTGTCGTAAGGCGAAGCAGGGGTTGTAAGTGATACCTCCTCTAATTCCAAGCAAGGGAACATTATGGAATTCTCCACTATGGTCGACGATAGTAACATTCTCCAAATATCGGGAACACCAATGAATATCTGAATGTCTGAGTGTCATCAACCTATGGGACCACCTTGAACCTTGCTCATTCTTCAATACATATTGGGGAAGATGAGAAATAAACCATATTTCCAAGAGAGGAGTGCAACACATGAGGATACCTCTCTTTCTCATAGTGCGAGAGAGAAAAGAATGTAGGATGTCTCCTAACAAAGTAGGCACCAGGTTACGAGACATGCAGATTTTGACGGTGTTTACATCTATGAGTTGGTCAAGATTTGGAAACAAAACCATCCCATAGATGAGAAGAGCCACAATTTCTTCAAAAGCTTGTAATTCCAAGGAGTTCCAACAATCTTGAGCTTTCTCAAACAAGAATTTGGCCAAGAAACCTTTGACACCACTCCTTGTTTCCCAATTAGTTGTGACATCAGATTGTTGCAAGTGTAGGGCTTGAGCAATCTCTTCAGGTTTTGGATCTCTTTCCATACTGTTGAAGGGTAGTTGATTGAGAATAGGAATCCTCAAGAGTTGAGAGAATTCTTCCAAAGTTGGCACAAGTTGATAATCAGGAAAAGTGAAGCAATGGTGTAGAGGATCAAAGAATTGGAAAGGCACCTTCATCATATCTTCATCTGTGTTGGAGGTAACCAAGTTTAGGAGGTGACCGTGTCTTTCAGTGAATGGGGAATTCTCAGGAACCCTTGATGCTAACTCTTTGAGTTGAGGAGGGATCCTTACGAGATTGACTTGAATGGTTTTCCTGCGAATAGAGTCCATGTCCTACAAAACAGAACAAAGATAAACCCCAAAAATCCTTGAAATGGTTAGTGAGTATGAGTATGATGTTATGATGTTTATGATGTTATGTACAAGTAAATATATACAAACAAGACAAAAAAAGTCCTTAGGTTTAGGCTTGCATGGAGTCTCATAGGTAAGTACCCTCTTGAAGTTTAGTTGGCTCAAACCTGTCTTAGAAATAGTAACCGAGTTCTAAAGGAGCTCAATATCATTGGTCTGTCTTCTCGGGCATTGTTTCAGCGCAAGACTCTTTAATGGTGACCAAAATATCCCAAAATAACAAACCTCAAGAGTGTAGTATCGAGTATCTACCAACTTCGGACTGCACCAAATCCGGTCATCTCACTACGTCCTAATTGCCAAGTTGGTCAAGTAAAGGTTCTAAAGTCAGTTAGTGCTTCATGACATTACTCAGCGGCCCTGTATTCTCCTTGACTACTCAAGGGATACCGGTACCCACAAATATGTCACACTAACGTAGTTATTGCTTAGACCATGTCGGTATACCCCACACAGTTTCCACAATGTATTGCTACTTACCTATAAGGTATCCCAAATCCGGGTAGAGGATTTAAGCCCAAACAAAGAACCAAAATGTAAAGCAAACAAATCAAACAATGAAATCAAATAAAGGTGATCTAGCCCTAAGGTAATGCCAATTTTAAGTTTTATCCCTAGCAGAGTTGCCAGTTCTGTGATATGGTGGGAGAATTGACTTGGTTGTTTTGCGTTTTATCGCAAATGTTGTGGTTAGCAAGAGTCCCCACCGACTTTTCTTTTATCCAAAAGGAAAGGCTGAAAAGAACAAGAAAGACCTTTGAGATTATTTCTTG
Organism: Vicia faba; assembly: GCA_948472305.1. Taxonomy (NCBI): domain Eukaryota; kingdom Viridiplantae; phylum Streptophyta; class Magnoliopsida; order Fabales; family Fabaceae; genus Vicia; species Vicia faba. The sequence continues at coordinate 1,444,561,577 of OX451735.1, read as the reverse complement.
AGTTCGGGGGGTAGATTATGAAAAGGCAAGGTGTTAGCACCCTTTTCATCCATAGTTATCTATGGCTCTTAGTTGCTTGCTAGATCACTTGCTTTTGTTTGAAAATATGCTTTGTGTGGTTTTTGAAAGTATTTTGAAAAGGCGCATTCGTTTAGGAAAACTTTGTAATAGTTCTCGTTCGTAAGAACGTATACAAAGTGTTGATCTTTTGAAAATGTTTCAAGTTTGGAAAGTGTTTTGAAAGTGTTTTTGAAAGTGTTTGGTGTTTGTTTTGAAAATAAGCAAGAATGTTTGATTTGAAATTGAGCAAGCAACTAGGAACAATCTACGTACTCAAAAGTCTTAGTTCATTTCTTCCTTTCCTTTGATATTGCTATCTTACCATTTATTTGGTAAGAAGCCCTATCTTTGGATATAAAGGGACGGGCGTGGGTCATCGTATAGCCATGATAACAATGTTGTGAAATATCTTAGCAATTCTCTTTGAGGGACTAAGATCATTTTGAAAGGCAACTTTGATAGCGTCCTTGAGATACTATGATATTGTATTTTTTATTTCTTTTTCTAAGATACCCCACATGCATAACATGGCCATTTTTATAAGACAACAAAGTCGATTTACCCTAAGGGTGTAAGTGTGCAAGTGTGTTGATTTACATGCATTGTTTTGTCTTGAATTAGGGTTTGCTAACTTGTTGATTTTTATTTTCCATACAAACCCTAAATTACTATCATTTATATATAAAGCATTAAATTGCGGAAAATAAAAATACTAAGCTATTACATCATTAGGGGAGGGGGTATAAAAATTTACAAATGCAGATTTTGCAAGAAAATTAAATCTAATTAACTATTACAACCATATTGAATATTGTACAAAATTGAAAAATGCAAGAATGCAAAATGGAAAAAAGAAATGATTTTTATTTGATTTTATGAAAGGTTTTAATCTTGACCTAATTAAGAAAATAATTAATAAAAAATTAACTAAAATGAACTTAAACTAATTAAGAAAATAAATTAATTTTAAAATGATTTTTTAGGTTTTTTTAATGAAAATAACATGAGAATTGATTAATTAAAATAAACCTAAGTTCTAGATTAACTTTTTACAAGAGAATAATAATATAATAATTAAATCTAATTATCTAAGTATTAAAAAAAGAAATTAATTTACTAAAAGAAAATGTTTTTTTTATTCTTTTGTTTTATGAAGAAAAATAAACTAAATAAATATAAATAATAAAATAATAATAAAAAAACATTTTTATATTTTTTAATAATAATAATTTAATGATAATAATAAGAATAATAATAGAAATAATGAAGAAAATATGAAATAAAAATAAAAATAGAAAATAAATAAAATGAAAAACATAAAATGGACCAGGAGTGTAAACATAGTCGGGGGGGGGGGGGGGAGTCAGTAAAAAAACAAAAAGCCTAATGTTTGGGGCCCAGGCGCCTGTTCAAACAAAAAAGGGAGAAAAATATGAAAAAAATACACAAAAGGGTACCACTGGGGCTCGAACCCAGGTCCCTAAGGTAACAGGCGCGCACTTTAACCACTGGGGTGGTGATGCATCCATTAACTTAAACAAAACAATAAATATATAACACAAGTCTTGTCCTGACTGTACTTCATCTTCAACCTCCAGCCAAAAGATCTTTAACTTATTCATTCCTGAACCATTTTCAAAAGTGTAAACATGAAACTTGTGCATTTTTCCACCACGAATCCAACTATGTAACTAACTTAAGCTAACATTCAAAGATAAGGATGAATTTATGAAAGTACCAAATTCTGACCTAAATGTTTCAGCAAGTTCAAACTCAAAATTCTCCATGCTCAAGCAACATAAATGAAATCTATGGACATGTATAGTTTCAGGGCAATGATATCTATATTCTATCTTCACAAATGCAAGCCTAACAATTCCTAAATAAAGAAATAGAAGTTCAAGAAAAATACCTCAAAACTAGAAATCGTGAAATGAGTTTGAGCTCGTTTCAAGTGATGGTGATGATCAAGTTAGCTTCCTTGAACCTCTAGGAAGCTAATGCAATGTCTGACTTGAACTGAGAGTGGCTGGAATGGTCTGGATAATTCCAAATGTAATGCTCTATTTTTGAACTTGGAAGTTGATGAAGATGGTGTTACAGTCTGCAAACAGGGCCAGGGATGGTTTGTATTTGATGTAAGGAAGGTTTTGAAACTGAAAGGCCAAGAAGCGCACGAGGGAAATGGAAGTTTGAAGTTCTTGGTCAGAATGTGCAACAATGGTGGTTTGTGATGCAATTCTGAGTTTTGGGGAGTTTGAAAGCTTGTGTATTCACGTGTTAGCTTGCAAACAACTTGTATAATTATATGGAAAAGGTTGTAGCACTTGAGATGGTCAGAAGCATAAGATATAGAGTTATGTCGATGTTACTTGATTTTGAAGAAAAGTGGAAATATGGTTTCAAGGTATAGTATAAGCATGGACTGAGTTTATGGGAGGCTCTAGACATGTTGCTTTTTCCTTTGACATTGCCTGTGATTAGAAGGAACAAGTGCAAAGCTCTATGCATTGACTTTGTGATTAAAGCCTCTTTACAAGAATGGAATGGTAACTTTGTGCCATAAATGGAAATGCAACTTGGATAATGGATCAAGTGCTTGGAAAGCTCTAAAAGTTGTGTAAACATTTAATTATGGAGTTACAAACAAGTTTGAGGCCTGTAAAGCAAATATTATGCAGCCTAGCTATGAATTGGTCAAATGTTAATCACAAATTCTGCCTTGTAAATCAAGAATGAAACCCTAACTTCATCTCTTCGATTCTCTTAGCTCAAACATGATCTCAATGAGTTCTTGGACATTTTGGAAATCCTACAACTTCTATGTTGAACATTTTTGAAAATTCCTCTTGTAACTATGTGAAAAATTGCCATGAAGTTAGGTCAAAATCCTGCCTAAACTAGGGCAAAATTTCACTAAGTTTCCAAGTTTCATGAACATGTATTCACAAAATCATAACTTGAAATCCATGCATTTATAGGAGAAGTTGTGTTCTACAATGTCTTATATCTCATTTATATCTACAACTTTCATGTTGAAAGTTTGCTTTTAATCATCTTACATCATTGTGAAAATTTGGCTCAAAGTTATGGAAAAATATGAAGTTTCCAAGACTTAGAAAAATTTCTAAGTTTAGAAATTGTGACTTTTCAAAATAAAATCTTGACTTTTTGATTTCTTGATGAACAAGTTTCATATTTTGACATGTTTTGATGAATTGTGATCTTTGACACTTGATTTGACCAAACAGTCAAAGTTTGACTTTTCAGTGTACAGTTGACTTTTGATCAGTTCACTGAAAATCAACTATCAATCAATTGATCTTGAGGGAAGTTTTGAGTCATGCCATTAGGTCAAAATGATGCAATTGAATCCTTGAGATCATGTCTCAAACCAATTAATCATTTGCTAGGTCAAAAATCATAAATTGCCCTTTCTCAGTCAAAACCCTAATTTTGACCATTTTGCCCTTTTGATGATTTGATCAAATTTCTTGAGGAATTATGGTCCAAACTTGATCAAATGACATATATGAGTTCATAATGTTGATATGGATCCAAAATTATAAAATTTGACTGTAAATTGACCACATTTGACTTTTTCCCCAATACAACTTGTTGTACCCCAAAATTTGCCCTCTCATTTTACTCAACAAATGTCAAGTGAGGTCCCCAATTTGCTCAAGGTTGCCCAAGAGTTGACCTGACAAACTCTCTCTTAAGGCAGTATACCCCAAATTAGGGTTTCTATTTTCATCAATATGGGTGGACCACAAAGGTCTCATATGCTCTCCATGGTCTTAAATGTTCTCAAAACCCTACGTGTTAAGTTTCATGCCTTGCATAAGAAGTTTGCCCAGTCAACTGCTCAGATGCTTGAGAAATCGATTGTATTAGGTCAAAAGTCAACTGTGGACCACACACAGTCAAACCTCAAGATTTTGGGTCAACATCAACATTTTGAAGTGACTTCCATCATTTGATCAAGGGTTGATCATGATTCCTCAAGGAATGCTCCAAATTCATCAAAACCAAAAAGTTGCTAAATTAGGGTTTCTCAATAAAAGTCAACCCAACTTTGACCAAGCATAACTTCTTCATACTTTATTAGAAATTTTCCATCCAAGGCTCATTTTGTAGAGGATGCCACTCCCTACAATTCATATTCAGCCCTCAAGTTCAAAATATGCACTCATCAAAAGATATGAATTTCTATGTTATAGGTCCTTTTGAAAAGTCAACAAAAACACCTTTTGGGTCAAAACTTCATACATGAACATGGAAGATCCAATTGAGATGAAACCAAAAGGGTTGGTTAGGGGACATCCTAATATTTCTAAAAAGTCCAAGAACACCCTCCTAGGGTCAAAATTGAGAGAGTTTTGCATTGTCAAAGTTCACAATTTTTGGAAAATTGTCAAAAGTCAACATTGATCAAATTTGCATTTTTTCCAAAGGGGCCCATGTTTTCTTGCTTGAAACATGTTTCTAATAGGACCCACGACCCCTGAGCTTTTCCACCTATTATTTTATCACTTTTATCATTTATTTTGATTTTTTATTCATTTAAATCAAAATAAATCAAATTAATTGGTAAAATAATGAAAACAAATCAAATCTTGGGATTTTTGTGCACATTTGGAGTCCATGTACAACTAGCATGATGATGAATTCGTGCAAGACTCATTAGGGTTGGAAAATATTGGATTGAAGCTTGTTTTAGAAAGATATCATACATGAATAAAATCAAATCATATTTTCATAATTCTCAAAGATATGATACAATTTTATTAACCTAATTCAGTCTACTATATGTATACAACAATTGCAGATCAAGAAAAGGGGTTAAGCATTCGTGAAAACACAAAACAAAGTTCCAAAAAAGTGGCAAAAAGTAATGGATCGTTTTTGCATTTGGAGATTAATTCAGACCATTCCAACGCTGCTAATCACTTCCTGGCCATCTCTTGAAGCTCACAACATCATTTGCAGCCTTCAAAACATCAAGAATCATCGCCTAGACACATCACGATTTGCCTCCCAAACTCAAATTCGATTTCTATGTTTTACGCATGATAAATCTATTATATCCATATATTCTTGTTCATAATCATGTTTACAAGCTTTCTGTATCACTTAATTGTACTAACAATGCAGGAATCCATATTCACCATTGTTAGGGTTTAAGATCACGATTTGGGGATTTCTGATACAGGAAAAATTGGGCCATGAATGAGGTACCATGATACTCGTGAGACCAAGATGAGTTGATTGGTACCGTCACAATTAATTTATCATGCTCGTATGAGATTTTGGAAATTTGCAGGGGTTATAGCTACAGACTTGTGTCTGTAGGTAGAAGTCTTTCACCTGATACGACAGTTGCAGCGAAGAAGATATTATGTGGCAGCCTACCATTGGCTCATTTGAAACTTGCTCGCTTTTCTAAATCTACTGCTTTATTTTATTTATTATGTTTTGTTCTCATTATACAAACAAGTTAACAAGGTAGCACAACTGGCAATGCATCGTTGGAGGCGAGTATAAGGACCTGTGTTCGATCCCAGGTCCCAACAATTGCTTTGTATTATTTTTTCTTATATAATCAGGTGTACCATGCTCTTAACCATCCACCATGCGCTAGCAATTCCTGAGTACTGGATGCACTTCTATCCAGATCCAATGCTTCCGAACCATGAAGGTCCATGATACTCCTCCAGGTTAACGCTGCACATGATCTAGCGTGGTTGACTGGGCTTGGTGTTTAATGGGCCAAGAAATTCAGATTCAAACCCCCTTTTCAGCTAGCATACAGACCCATGATATTACTTTTTTCTATTCTTTTTTATTTTCTCTATTTATTTTCATTAATTATTTCTTTTTTCTTTTAATTAACACAAATTATTTTTTTATTAAACACAAAAATCACAAAAAGATCTTTTTTTTAATAAATATTTTTAATTAATTAGTTTAATTAATTTAGGGTAATGTAATCTTCTTTTTATAATTAAAAATAATTAGAATTAGGGTTTTAAATCGTACATAATTAATTTTCCTTTAAAATACATCAAAGATCATTTTTTTTATAAACATCTATTTCTTTAATTAACTAATTTAGTTAGAAAATTAGGTTAATTTAATTTATTTCATAACTTAAAAACAATTAGAAATTAGGTTTAATTAATTTTCAAATTAAGCACTTTCTCAAACAAAAATCCAAAAAATCTTTTTCTCTCAATTAGGGTTTAAGATTATTTCAATCGTCCTCGCATTTAATTTGCCGCGCACTTGTTAATTATTTGTCCATTAATTATGTAACTGCTTACTGGTTTGTAATAGTTAAAACTAGGGTTTTTATTTACTGTTTAAATCCCCGATTTTTGGTTGTGTAATTAATCCCCCTCCCCGAAGCCTTGTAATAGCTAGGTTTATTTTTTTCGCATTTTTAATTCCTGCAAATACTTAACTGTCTAGATGCATGGCTAATAGGACTATATGAAAAGAATGCTTGAAATTTAAAACGGTAGATCACCTAATGTGCAAAGACTAAATAACTGAAAAAATTCACATGCACATGTTTACTCCTAGGGTTTGCCTCACTTCGGTTGCCTTCGGTAAACAGTCATTAAGCATAGGAGACTTTAGTGGTCGCCCTCCAGTCTAAAAGATCAAAATGTTGCCTCGGAAATGTTACCTCAGAAAGATCTTGACTCTAGGGTTACTACTAAAGTTTTCTAACTATTGCTTTAGTGATTGTACTCATCCCTTTCGAATGTCCCTTACAACTCCAACGACGGTGCTACCTACTCCTTAATAGTAGGATAAAGCTGTCTAAAGGAAATAGAACGAATAATCTTTTTTCGAGTAGGTAGAATCTTAAGTACTTGCTCAATAAAAACTTTTCACACAAACACCTTTCAAAACTAATTTTCAAAACAAACTTCGTCACATCCTTGAGGACTGATACAAGGGTTATCACGAAGTAAAACATTTTCAAGACAAACACACACAAGCAATTTGAAAAAATGAGCAAGTACCTAAGAGCCCATGGAAAACAATGGATAGAAAGGGTGCTAACACCTTCCCTTTCTATAATCTACCCCCCGTACTCAGAATATCTCAAAAAAGGTTTTTTAAGTTCTTTTTACTTTTCCATGGTTGGATGAAATAAAAGTCGGTGGCGACTCTTACCGCGAAATTTTGCAAACAAAAAATGCAAAACACAAACCAGTATTAACAGTCGGTTTTGCCACCGTATCACACAGCTGATTTTTAGGTCAACTGATTAATTGACTGAGCAAAAATGTGATCCAAGACTTGAAACTTGTCATGAGCAATCTTGAGAGTCCAAAATGATCCATGAAAGTCATATGGGGTACTAAAATTCCATTTATCCTTGTGCTATCTCAAACCCTAATTTTTAGTCATTAGTGCTTGAGGAGGTGCCTTAAGCTGATCAACCCTTGTACAGTCTTGAACCAAAGGAGATCTTGTGAGATATTACTTGATAAACGAGAGGGCAAATTTTGTGGTACAATAGCTTACCTTCACTGGTTCCAAGAGAATGGTGCACGGGGAGGTGGACATCCCTATCAAAGTTGGTACTCATACTTTTGACTCAACTTTCTACGTGATGGACATCCGCCCGTCTTACTCATGTTTATTGGGTCGAACTTGGATCCATGGGGCCGATGTTGTTACTTCTACTCTGCATCAGATGTTGAAGTACCCAGTCAATGGAAAGATTATCATAGTCCATGGCGAGGAAGAATACATGGCGAGCCACCTGAACTCTTTCAGGTATGTTGAAATGGACGGCGAGTTCATTGAGACCCCCTGTCAGAACTTTGAGGAGGTTCCATAGACAGTTTCTATGACCAAGACTGCTACTAGTGTTCAAAAGTATACCAGACCTCCGTTTAAAATGGCTTCTCTGAGAGATGCCAAAGTAGTAGTCGAAGAAGGTGGGTGTACCATTTTGGGCCAACTTCTAGACATTCCCTATAAATCTGACAAGTTTGGTTTGGGTTTTACTTCAGGATCCTAGAGAGTTGTTCATCGTGTTCGCGCCGGGGGGCCACTATTATACATCACCAACCATGGAGTCAATGCTTTGGATGACAGTGATAGCAACAATGACATGGACAAGTGGATCTTCCTAACTATCAGTGGTGGACTCAACAATTTGGAGGCCAAAGATTTTGTTCCTATTACTTTTATTCAAGACTAATTGTCTTTTATTTTATTTTTTGGATATATAATATTTAAACAATTGAAACTCTAAAGCCTTATGCTTTACCCGAAGCACAATGGTTTATTTGTGAGGGTTATTAATTCATCTTCATATATCATTAATAAATTATTGGACGTTTTGCATACAAATTTTATGCTCTCTATCTTTCTTTTCTACTTTTTACTATATCAAAAATAGCTATGCTCTCTTACACACACCCACATATCAAAACTGCAGATCCACATCCACTCTGGATACCATTGATAACGGTTTTGATATTTCCAATTATGACTTTGAAAATCCGATCTACCAAGCCGAGGACGAAGGTGAGAAAGATTGTGAAGTACCAAGAGAACTTGCCAGACTATTACAACAGGAGGAAAGGGTAATACAACCTCATGAAGAGTCGGTTAAGACAGTAAACTTGGGTACTGAAAAGGATAAGAAGGAAGTCAAGATAGGCATCGATCTGGAGCATAGTATTAAGGAGCGGTTAATACAAATGTTACATGACTATGTTGAGGTCTTTACCTGGTCATACAAAGAGATGCTAGGACTTGACACTGATATTGTGGTTCATCGCCTACCGACAAAAGAGAACTTCCCTCCAGTGAAATAGAAGGTTCGTCGCATGCGGCCAGAAATGTCAGAAAAGATCAAGGCTGAAGTCATGAAACAATTCAACATCATTTTCTTAGCTTTCACCTCTTATCCATAATGGGTTGCTAATGTTGTTCCGGTACCTAAGAAGGATGACAAAGTATGTATGTGTGTGGATTACAGAGACCTGTATAGGGCAAGCCCCAAGGATGACTTTCCGCTTCCCCATATTGATGTTCTGGTTGACAACACCATACGACATAAGGTATTCTCCTTCATGGATGGTTTCTCCGGGTACAATCAGATCAAAATGGCGCCTGAGGAAATGGAGAAAACAACCTTTGTCATGTAGTAGGGCACTTTCTGTTATAAAGTTATGCCATTTGGGTTAAATAACGCCAGGGGAACCTATCAGCGTGCCACGATAGCTTTGTTTCACGATATGATTCATCACGAAATAGAGGTCTATGTCGATGATATGATAGCCAGGTATCAGACTGAAGAGGAGCACCTTGACCACCTGCAGAAGCTATTTGAAAGGCTGAACAAATACAAACTGAGGCTGAACCCGAATAAGTGCACCTTTGGAGTAAGATCCGGTAAGCTCTTAGGCTTCGTGGTCAGCAGAAAAGGTATTGAAGCAGACCCTAAAAAGGTTAAATCTATATAAGAAATGCCAACTCCTCGTACTGAGAAGGAGGTTAGGGGATTATTGCGACGTCTAAACTACATTTCCAGATTCATTTCCCATCTAACCGCTACTTGTGGACCAATCTTCAAATTACTGAAGAAAGATCAAGCAGTGAAGTGGAATGATGATTTCCAGAATGCCTTTTACAAAATCAAGGAGTATCTTCAAGAGCCTCCAATCTTGATGCCGTTGGTTGAAGGAAGACCTTTGATCATGTACTTGACAATGTTAGAGAATTCAATGTGGTGTGTGCTGGGACAGCATGACGAGTCTGGTCGAAAATAGCATGCAATATACTACCTTAGCAAAAAGTTTACCGACTGTGAAACAAGATACTCACTGCTCGAGAAAACTTGCTGCTCTTTGGCATGGGTTGCTCGCCGACTAGAACAGTATATGTTGACTCGCACTACCTTATTGATATCTAAAATGGATCCTATCAAATACATCTTTGAGAAGCCTGATCTCTAGAAGAATAGCAAGATGGAAAATGATCCTGACCGAATATGACATTCAGTACACAACCCAGAAAGCAATTAAGGGGGGTGTATTAGCTGATCATTTGGCTCATCAGGCTGTGGACGACTACCAATCCATGAATTTTGAGTTCTCGGATGAGAACATCATGTTCCGTAAGTGATTATGGAGAACTTGGACCGGATGAAGGACCTGAAAAAGGATCCTGATGGATTATGGTTTTTTACGGAACTTCCAACACCGAAGGCTATCATACTCCTTCCACTGCCAGGCTATGTTTCAATTGTACCAACAATATGGCTGAATATGAAGTATGCATTATGGGTCTCAAAGATGCTATCGACTTGAGGATCAAATTCTTGAGTGTATTTGGAGACTCGGCCTTAGTAATCATCCAAATCAAAGGAGAATGGGACACGAAGAATCCTAATCTCATCCCTTACAAAAAACATGTGTTGACATTGATTCCATACTTTGAAGAAGTTAACTTTGAGAATTTTCCACGAGAAGAAAATCAACTAGCGGACGCGCTAGCTACTATGTCATCCATGTTCAAGGTCATATGGGATAATGAAACTCCTCAGATCACTATTGAGATAATGGACGAACCATCATACTGTTATGAGGTTGATACTAAAAGTGGACAAACCTTGGTTCCATGAAGTCAAAAGATACCTCGAAGCCCAAAAGTATCCTGAGGGAGCTTCAATCAATGATAAGAAGTTCCTAAGAAGGTTCTCTGCCAAGTTCTTCCTCAGTAACAGAACCCTCTATAAGCGCAACCACGATTCTACTTTGCTTCGATGTGTAGACAAGAGTGAAGCAGAGAAGATTATGAAAGATTTACACGAAGGTACCTTTGGCACCCATTCTAGTGGGCACACAATGGATAAAAATATCCTATGAGCAGGATACTACTGGTCCACTATGGAAGCAAATTGTTATCAGCATTCACGAACTTGTCATAAAGGCCAGATCTATGCTGATAAAGTACATGTGCCTCTAGTTCCCTTGAATGTTTTGACTTCTCCCTGACCATTCACAATGTGGGGTATCGATATGATTGGGGAGATTAGACCTACAGCTTCTAACGGGCACCGATTCATCCTGGTCTCCATTGATTACTTCACAAAGTAGGTAGAGGCAGCTTCATTTTCTTATGTTACCAAGAACATTATGGCCCAACTCATCAGACATAACCTTATATGTCGGTATGGAATTCCAGAAAGAATTATCACAGATAATGGTACCAATCTCAATATGATGCGATGGGAGAACTGACTTGAGGTTTTGTGTTTTATCGCAAATGTTGCGGTTACAAAGAGTCACCATCGACTTTTCTTTTATCCAAGAGGAAAGGTGAAAAAGCACAATAAAGACCTTTGAGATTGTTCTTTGAGTTCGGGGGGTAGATTATGAAAAGGGAAGGTATTAGCACCCTTTTCATCCATGGTTTTCCATGGGCTCTTAGTTACTTGCTTTTGTTTTGTTTGAAATTGTGTTTGGTGTGGTTTTGAAAGTATTTTGAAAAAAAGGCCATTCGTTTAGGCAATCTTTGTAATGATTCTCGTTTGTAAGAATGTATACAAAGATGTTTGTCTTTTTGAAAATGTTTTCAATATTTGTAAGATGTTTTGAAATGTGTGTGTGTTTGTTTTGAAAATAGCAAGGATGTTTTGTTTGAAATGGAGAAAGTAACTAGAAGCTATCTACCTACTCAAATGTCTTTCTTATGCATTTTCTATTCCTTTGACATTGTTGTCTTACCATTGATTTGGTAAGCAATCCTATCTGTGGATGTAAACGGGACGGGCGTGGGTCATCGTATAGCCATGGTTAGCAATGTTGCAAAGTATCTTAGCATTTTTGAGGGACCAAGATCATTTTTGTAAGGCAACTTTTGAATAACGTCATCGAGGGGCTATCATCTCATATTTGTTTTGTTTTGCTAAGATACTTCGCATGCGTAACATGGCTATTTTATTTTAGGCAACCAAGTGGGAGAAACCCTAAGGGTTCTTGTGTGCAAGTGTGTCATTTTCATGCTTTTGATTTTGTCTTGTATTTAGGGTTTTCTATTTGCTTTGTTTTGTTCTTGTCATACAAACCCTAATTACTAATCATGGCATATGAAAGCGATAAATTGCGTAATATAAATATACTAAGCTATTACAACAATTTTATGGGAGGGGGGAATACAAGTTTGAATGGGGATTTGCACAAATATAAAGCTAAATACATTATTACAACCAAATCGAATTTGTACGAATTTAAGATAAATACAATACAAAATTTAAAATGTAATGCAATATACATGTAAAAAGATTTTTTGATGTCTTATTTTTATGTAAAAGAATATTTAATTTAAACCTAAAAATATAAGGAAAAAGATTTGATTTTTTGAAAGGGGTTTAACCCTAATTTTATTTAAAAGAAAATGAAGTTTTTATATGTATTATTTTGTGTATTTTCTTGTGTAAAAATAATTAAAAAAAATTGTAATAAATATTAAAATTAAATATATGCAAAAATAAGTATTTGTAAGTATGAAATGGAAAATAAATTAAACTAAATATATTTAATTATATTTACAAGTTTATTAAGAAAATAAATGATATATATTAAAAATAAAATATATTTTCATGTGAGAAATAAGATAAAAATGAAATAAAAGTGTAATATATTAATTTACATTTTTGGGATTTTTAATCATTTAAAGAAAATAATAAAAATATTAAAATGAAAATAAAATAAATAAAAAAAAATAAAAATGTAGAAAGTTGGCCAAGGGGGTAAGATAGCAGATTAGTGGTGATGATGAGCAAAAACACTGGCCCATGAAGCTAGGCCCAATCCTGCAAAAAAAGTGTCAAAAACTGAAAAGAAAAAAAATGCAAAAATGCAAAAGTAGCGCGCAGGTTCGAACCCAGGACATGGGTCTCACCAGCGCGCTGCTTTGCCACTGGGGTAGCCATACATCCATTGTCTTTATTGAAACAAAAATAACATATTACAAAACGCGCCCTTGCCCTATTTCATCTTCTTCATCAAGCCTTGGCCGGATCCCCTGTAACTTCCTCATACTTCCATGAAAATAAAAACTTATAACATGAAAAATGTAGCATTTGAACTCACGATTCCAACCATATAAGTTATGTAATCTAACTATCAGAGATCAAAGAGAATTTTAAAAGCCCTAAATTCTAACCTAATATTTTCAGAGATTTCAACTTCCAAATTCTCTTAGCACAAGTAAAATCAATGCAAGATAATGGTATGTACAACTTCGTTATGATGAGGACTACATTTTTTATTCACAAATCGTACCCTATGGTTACCTGTACAAAGAGATAGAGTTTGAAAATTTACCTCCTTCAGCTGGAATCGTGTATGGAAATGTAGTGATTTTAATGGAGGCCTGATGCTTGCTTGAGCTTCCTTGAGCTTCCCTGAATCTATTCCAACCCTTGCCTAGTTCTGAAAGTGGCTAGAACTCCCTGACCAAGTCCAACTGCAAGCTTCAAAGTCAACAATGGCAGATGGTGGAAAAGAGAATACAGAACAAGGATGATGGTTTGGATGGGTTTGATATCAAGTATGTAAGGTGTTTGAATGATCTAAACACAAAATGCACGAGCCAAATGGAAGCTGGATCTGTTTGTGCAAAAACTGTATGTTTTGGACAGTTTTTGGTGTTTTGCTTGCTCAGAGTGTTTCAGGTCTTGGCTTAGTGTTTTATGTGTTGCATATAGTTTGTATATTAGTATTGAAATGATCTTAGGTCAACTTCCCAACAGATCTGCCAATGCTAGCCTTTTTGCCAACTTTCTTGTACTTGAAGCAAAGTGACAAGACCAAAGCTTCACATGCTTGTATCAACTTGCTTAGGGTTGGTATGAGTTTGTACAACTTGCTTGAGACCTATGTGATTTGTATGCATCAATGGGACATGTTTAAAGCCTAAAATTGTAAAGTTTGCAAAAGTGGTTCCTTATGAAAATGGCAATGGAACCTTTTTTCCAAAAAAGGAATTACAAGTTGGATAAAGGTTCAAAAGCATGGATAGAGGCTTTGTAAACCAAGCAATCATTTAATTAAGGAGTTTGGAACAAGTTTAGGACCTGTACAGCATGAACTAGCCAGCATAGGATTGATTTGCAACTTGGTTCTTCATGAAATGGCTTGAACAAAAAGTGAGAAACTGCCAACTTCCTCTCTTCGATTCTCCCTACTCAAAAATGATCTTGAGGAGTTCTTAGACATTTTGGAAAGCTTGCAATGTTTTCTATAATTCATCTTTGAAATGCATTTTGAGATACCTCTTGGAACTAAGTGAAAAGTTGTCATTAAGTTAAGAAGTTCATGACCATGTATTCATAAATTTATAACTTGAGATCCAAGCATCTTTAGGGAAAAGTTTGTGAGGAAAAGTTGTATATTTCATGAATATCTACAACTTTCATGTTGGGAACTTTCCTTGAATCAATATGCATCATGGTGTAAAAGTGGCCTAAAGTTGAGAAAAAAATAAGAAAATTGTCATACTTTGAAAATTTCTAAGTTATGAAAATTTTCAAATTCAAACCCTAATTTTCAAATTTGGATTTCTTGATGAACAAGTTTCACATTTGGAAATGTTTTGATGAATTATGACCCTTGGTACTTGATTTTGACCAAAAAGTCAAAGTTTGACTTTTCAGTGTACAGTTGACTTTTAATCAGTTGACTGCAAATTTCATCTATCAATCCAATGAATTTGAGATGTTTTGAGCCATGTAATTAAGTCAAGATGATGCCATTGGATCCTTGAAATCATTCTTGAACTCAATTGGTCATTTGCTAGGTTAAAAATCAGAAATTGCCTTTCCTCAGTCAAAACCCTAATTTTGACCATTTTGCCCTTTTGATGATTTGATCTAATTTCTTGAGGAATTGTGATCCAAACTTGACCAAATGATACATATAAGTTTAAAATGTTGATGTGGATAAAAAATTATGAAGTTTGACTGTAAATTGGCCATGGTTGATTTTTTCCCCAATACAACTGATTTTTAGGTCAACTGTTCAATTGACTGATAAAAATTATGGTTCAAGGCTTGAAACTTGTCATGGGTGATCTTAGGGGTCCATAATGATGTTTGAAAGTCACATGAAGCATTGATAGTCCAAAAATCCTTGTGCAAACTCAAACCCTAATTTTGGGTCATCAATGCAAGATGAGATGTCTTGAGTTGACCAAACCCTAATCCAGTCTTGAGTCACAGAGATCTTGTGAGAAAAATCTTGATAAATGAGAGGGCAAATTTTGGGGTACAACAGCTGCCCCTGTTCAATCTTCTTAGACCTGAAGAGTTAGATTGGCGAGCTTTGCCATTCGTGTCCTGAAGGTGAAAGATGATTGGACACTAAAGTGCCCATAAATTTTCACTCGACGATGTGTAGCTGGGGGAATTGGCTTAAAGATGCCATTTGGAGAAGAGATAGAATCTTGTTGGATATGGGCTTGTAGATGCCATCCAAGAATGTTTGTTGGATTGTAAGTTGAAAGAATGAGTATCAGAATGGTGTCCGCGTCTGGAACATATTTGAACTGTATCTGAAATCTGAATCTAGATGAGCGACATAATGGCTTCCGTGTCTAGAGAGTATCCATACTTTATCTGAACTTGAAATATGAATGAGTAACAGAATGGCAACCGTGTCTGGAGCGTATCCGAACTGTATTTGAATAGTTGAAATCTGAATGAGTATCCGAATAGCATCCGTGTCTGGAGCGTATCCGAACTGTATCTGAATAGTTGAAATATGAATGAGTATCAGAATGGCATCCGTGTCTGGAGCGTATCTGTACTGTATCATGATTGCGCATTGTTTAACAGTAGCTGTTAATCTTATCCTGAAAAGGGTAAAATGTTAGCTAGAACACAAAATTATGTTGCATGAAATGTATGATGCAATATATGTGTTTTATCAATGTTTATGATATATGGATGTAATGTATGCGTATGTAAGCCAATTTTCTATATTGTTGCGTGATTGAGAAAAATAAATCCTCGACTGCTGCTGAGGATATGTGGATTCTTGATGTCGGAGTATTGACAAAAATTCTGTTGTGAGAAGCAATGTCGTATACCGCTTGAGGAATCTACTTGGGGAATCCGGAGAATTTTGATGACTTCTACTAGGGATAAGTGGGAGTCTTGGTTCCGTTCGGGAGTATCAGAAGTTAACTGTTATCCGGTTGGATTTCAAGTTTCAAAACAACTTGCTGGGGAATTTGGAGGAACTGGATGGTTTCCACCGGGGATTGATAGTTTGAAGTTTTTAGTTCCGCTGGGGATTGAAGTGACCTACTATGGGGATTGCCCATGGAATAGCCTAAAGACGTTTTCCTATTCTTTCAATCTGTCAGTAATTGTCTTTTTTTCATTTTATTTATTTGTAAACAATAATTATGTTCAAATGTATATGCTCATTAACGAATCATTGGACGTTTTTGCAAATAAAACACAAGTGTAAAGAAAAAGGACAAATAGTTTTCTATACTTGAAAGATATATCTTTGTATTTACTTTGAATAAGTATTTTGTACAAAGGAGACAGACATCCTAGTAAGAGGATGGTGCCATAAAAGTAAGAAAAAGTTTATACAAAGATAGCTATGTGTGATAATCCCATGGGGTTCCTATTCTGCTATAGCCTCTGTATCTCTGAATATCTTGTCTACTTGTTGCTTCGTCCTAAGATGATTGAATTGATCCGAAGCTCTGAGTTTGTCAGTGAAGAGATTGTCCTCTAAGTAATCCGACGGGACATAGTCATACGCTTTAATTCCCTAACTTTTGCCTGGACCGCCCTTTCGGGTTTTCAGTCCACCAGGAAACCCTTTTTTGCCCAAGTCGCCCTTTCAGGTTTTCAACTTGACGGGTGTACAGAGATTTTTTTATATTTTTATCCCTAATTTTTGCCTGAACCTTTTTGGTTCGTCGGGATGCCCTTGTTTTGCCTAGGTGTGTCAACCTAGCGGGTCTCTTATGCGTAGTATCTTTTGACTATGTCTGCATTCGCAAGGTGTGGTAAATCGTCGCTGTCCATGGTGGTTAAGATCATTGCCCCACCGGAGAAGATGTTCTTTATTACAAATGGTCCTTCATAGGTAGGAGTCCATTTTCCCCTGGGATCACTTTGTGGTAAGATAATGCGTTTGATCACTAGATCTCCAACTTGATATACTTGGCGTCTGACTTTCTTGTTGAAAGCCTTGATCATCCGTTTTTAGTACATCTGACCTTGGAAAACAGCAGTAAGCCACTTTTCATCAATTAAGTTTAGTTGATCAAGTCGAGTCTGGATCTAATCGTCTTCATTCAAACCTGCATCCTTCATAATTCTCAAAGAGGGAATTTGAACCTCGATAGGCAAGACAGCCTCCATGCCATAAACCAAAGAATAGGGTGTTGCCCCAGTTGATGTGCGAGCCGTGGTACGATACCCGTGGAGAGCAAATGGCAGCATCTCATGCCAGTCCTTGTAGGTGACTGTCATCTTTTGTATGATCTTTTTAATGTTTTTATTTGCAGCTTCAACAACACCATTCATCTTCATCCGATAGGGGGATGAATTGTGATGTTGAATCTTGAACTGCTCGCACAAGGCAGTGATCATAGTATTGTTAAGGTTTGTACCATTATCAGTGATGATCCTTTTGGGGATACCGTACCGGCAAATGAGATTCTGCTTGATGAAGCGGGAAACAACATTCTTAGTAACAGACGCGAAGGAAGCTGCTTCGACCTATTTTGTAAAATAATCAATGGCCACTAGGACGAAGCAGTGTCCATTGAAGGCTGTAGGTTTGATCTCTCCAATCATATTGATTTCCCACATAACAAAGGGCCAAGGAGCCGTCAAGACATTTAGAGGAACCGGAGGCACATGCACCTTGTCAGCATAAATTTGACACTTATGACAGGTTCGGGAGTGTTGATAGCAATCTGCTTCCATGGTAGACCAGTAATAGCCTGCCCGTAGGATTTTCTTCGCCATTGTATTCCTGTAGGAGTGTGTGCCAAAGGTACCTTCATGCAATTCAGCCATGATCTTCTCAGCCTCAATCTTATCCATACATCGGAGCAGAATAGAGTCATGATTACGCTTGTACAGGATGCCATTACTTAGGAAAAACTTAGCAGAGAATCTCCTTAGGAACTTTTTATCATTGATTGAAGCTCCTTCTGGATATTCTTGAGCCTCGAGATACCTCTTGACTTCATGAAACAAAGGCTGGTTCATTACTTCTTCAGTATTAATCTCGTGACAGTGTGCTGGTTCGTCCATTCGTTCAATGGTGATCTGGGGAGCCTCGTTATCCCAATTAAGTTTAAACATAGATGACATTGTGGCTAGAGCGTCTACTAGCTGATTTTCTTCTCGCGGGAAATGCGCAAAGGTAATCTGCTCAAAATGCGGTAGCAACGTCAAAACATGTTCTTTGTAAGGGATAAGAGTTGGATGTTTAGTGTCCCACTCTCCTTTGATCTGACTGATGACTAAAGCTGAATCTCCAAACACATCTAAAGATTTGATTCCCAAGTCTATGGCAGCCTTGAGACCAAAGATGCATGCTTCATATTCCGCCATGTTGTTCGTACAATTGAAGCAAAGTCTGGCAGTAAAGGGAGTATGACACCCCTCCGGAGATATGAGTACAACGCCGATAACATTACCAAGTTCTTTGGATGCCCCATCAAAGAACGGGGTCCATCGGGATCCTTGTTCAGGTCTGTCATATGGTCTGATCTCTTCACATTTGTCTAATGTCATGATGTCTTCGTCCAGGAATTCAAACTTCATGGATTGATAATCTTCTACAGCTTGATGAGCAAGATGATCAGCTAGCACACTGCCTTTTATAGCTTTCTGGGTAGTGTATTATATGTCATATTCTGTTAAGATCATCTGCCATCTAGCTATTCTTCCAGACAGAACAGGCTTTTCGAAGATGTACTTTATTGGATCCATCTTAGATATCAACAAAGTGGTATGAGTCAACATATACTGTCTTAGCCGGCGAGCAGCCCATGCCAGAGCACAACAAGTTTTCTCGAGCAGTAAATATCTGGTTTCACAGTCGGTAAACTTTTTGCTCATGTAGTAAATAGCGTGCTCTTTTCGGTCAGACTCGTCATGCTGCCCCAATACACACCCCATTGAGTTCTCTAAAACGGTCATATACATGATTAGTGGTCTCCCTTCGACTGGCGGCATCAAAACAGGAGGCTCTTGTAAGTACTCCTTGATCTTGTTAAAAGCAACCTGGCATTCGTCGTTCCATCTGACTACTTGATCTTTCTTCAACAGTTTGAAGATTGGCTCACAAGTAGCTGTCAAGTGAGAAATGAACCTGATAATATAGTTCAGGCGTCCCAAGAATCCTCTGACTTCCTTCTCAGTGCGAGGAGCAGGCATTTCTTGTATCGCTTTAACCTTGTTAGGATCGACCTCGATGCCTTTGTTGCTGACGACAAAACCTAAGAGTTTACCGGACCGGACTCCGAATGTACACTTGTTTGGATTCAATCTTAACTTGTACTCCTTCAACCTCACACACAACTTTTGTAAGTGTTCAAGGTGTTGCTCTTCAGTTTGTGATCGGGCTATCATGTCATCTACTTAGACCTCTATCTCATGATGTATCATATCATGAAACAAAGCTACCATAGCGCGTTGATAGGTTGCCCCAGCATTCTTCAGTCCGAATGGCATCACTTTGTAGCAGAACGTGCCCCACTGTGTGACAAATGTAGTTTTTTCCATGTCCTCAGGTGCCATTTTGATCTGGTTATAGCCTGAGAATCCATCCATGAAGGAAAACACTTTGTGCTGGGCTGTATTATCAACCAGGATGTTGATGTGGGGAAGTGGAAAATCATCTTTAGGGTTGGCCCTGTTTAAATCTCTATAATCCACGCACATTATTACTTTGTCGTCCTTTTTAGGAACAGGAACAATGTTGGCAACCAATTGAGGATAGGAAGTGACGGCTAAGAATCCAACATTGAACTGCTTCATGACTTCCGCTTTGATCTTCTCTGACATGTCAGGTCTCATGCGGCGGAATTTTTGCTTCACTGGTGGACAATCTTCTCTTGTGGGTAGACGATGTACCACGATGTCTGTATCAAGTCCCGGCATGTCTTCGTATGACCAGGCAAAGATCTCAACATAATCATGCAATAGCTGAATCAGACGCTCCTTGACACTCGGCTCTAGGTTGGCACCCACTTTGATTTCCTTTTTATCTTCCTCGGTATCCAAGTTGATTGTATCCAACGGCTCCTCATGAGGCTGAATAACTCTTTCCTCTTGTTGTAGTAGTCTGGCCAATTCCCCTGGCACTTCACAATCTTCTTCACCTTCGTATTTGGCTTGATAGATTGGATCTTCAGAGTCACTGAAGACTATAGCAGTATCGTTACCCATGGGATCCGGAATGGAGGGGTACCTGCATTTGTGAGTGTGGGTGTGTGTAAGGGTATAGCCACCTTTAAACAATAAAAATGTAAAAGAAAGACAATGAGCACAAAAAGGTTGTATGTGGAAAAACATCCATGATTCATTGAATGTCATATGAAGATGAAATAAAAACCCTTACAAATGGACCATTGTGCCTCGGGTAAGACACAAGGTTTTTAAAGTGCGAATTGTTTGTGAATATTACAAGTCTAACAGAAATGTAAAAGGTAAATTACTGAGAGATGAAGGTTATTGGGACAAAGTCTCTGGCTTCCCAGTTGTGAAGTCCTCCGTTGACAGTAGGAAATATCCAATATTCCAAGCTGCCATCTTCCTCAACATCTTCCACTGTGTTGACCTATCGGTTACTAATCTTCAAAGGTGGCCCTCCAGCACAGGCACGGCGCACATCCTTCTGAGCAGTTGAAGTAAACCCCAAGCCAAACTTGTCTGATTTATACGGGATGTCTGGAAGCTTCCCCCAGATGGTGCATCCACCCTCTTCTACTACTGCCTTAGCGTCCTTTAGAGATGACATTCTAAGCGGAGGTCTTGTGATCTTGGGAATCGAGGATACCTCCTTGGTCATCGCTACTTCTTGAGAGACTTCTTCAAAATGTTGGAAAGGGGTTTCAATGAACTCACCATCCAGCTCCAAATATCGGAAGGAATTCAGATGACTAATCATGTACTTATCCTCTCCATGGACAGTTATGATCTTTCCTTGGACCGGGTACTTCAACATTTGGTGTAGGGTGGAGGTGACGGCACCGACATTGTGGATCCAGGGGCGTCCTAGTAGACAGGAGTAAGAGGGACGGATGTCCATCACATAGAAGGTTAAATTGAAGGTCTGAGTTCCCACCTTTATCGGGATGTCCACCTCCCCATGGACCATCCTCTTTGAACCATCAAATGCTCTCACAACTATGTTACTGGGTTTTAGAGTCAGCCCTTTGCAATCCAATCTGTCAAGGGCTTTCTTCGGTAAGACGTTCAAAGATGAACCTATGTCTACCAATACATGGGCCAGATTCGTTCCTCTACACTCCACAGAGACATGTAGTGCCTCGTTATGTTTTCTCCCTCTGGGTGTCAAATCAGCATCAAAGAAGCCTAAGCCATTATCAGCTGTCAAACTGGCCACACAATCTTGGAATTGGTCAGCAGACGTCTCTTGTGGCACATGGGTTGTCTTCAAAAAATTTACCAGAGATTTCGCATGTGCCTCAGAACACAGCAGCAGTGCTAGCATGGAGATCTTGGAGGGAGTTTTCCCCAACTATTCAACCACGTCAAAGTCACTCTTCTTTATTATCCTCAGGATCTCTTCCATTTCCTTCTTGGATGTTTCGGGAATAGCTAGTGATTGAGCCTTCATCCGGACAGGCTCTTCTTGAATGCTTTTTCCTCGATTTTCAATAGTAGAAGTCTTGGTAGGGATAACAACAGGGGTCGCGTCGTCTTTGTTTGTAGGTGCACTTGCATGTATGGTTATTGGTACAAAGGTAATCTTCGGAACGGCCACGAGTCCAAAAACTTCCTTTGGATGGGCAATCTTTGGAGAGAAGATTCTACCGCTATGGGTAATCTTGCTAGTTCCGGCAATATTGCTAATGTCAGAACTTTCTTCTTCAGAGCTTTCTTCTTCGGTGGTCAACCCATCTTGTTTAATACCATGGTAGTAGATTTCTCCACCGTAATTCCACAGTACTGTCTTATCTGATTCGTATGGGACCGGCCCGGGCATTGTAATTATGAGAGGAGTAGTCTTTGAAACTGATGTAATCCTAACGGGTCTTTTGGGGGCCCTGGAAGGATTGACGAAGATGGTTATGATTGAAATGTCTTTAATTGGAATGGGTGAAACAGGAGCATTCTCAAACAGAATTTCTTGGTTGTCAATCAGGCGCTGGATACCTGTCTTCAGCAGAGGGAAATCAAATGATGAGGATAAACAAATATGGCAGTCTTTATCACAACCTGGGAATATACCAGCTTTCAACAAATTCATCTTAATGATCGGGAGCGGAGTTAAAAGTTCATCTACTGTAGCAACAAACAAATCTTCCTCGATAGCATTGGCGTTGTGACTATGTCTAGGCATAGGATCGGAAATAACATTTGGTTTCTCTGGCACCTCAAACTCAATCTCTTTTGCATCTATGAGGTCTTGAATCTTGTTTTTTAATGCCCAACAATTGTTGGTGTCGTGCCCTGGGCTTTCGGAATGGTATGCGCATCTGGAATTCGGGTAATAATGGGGGGACGCCATGTTGGATTCTTTGGAGCCTCCTTTAAGGTCGCTAAATTAGATTTTAGCAGATGTGGTAAAATCTTGGCTAGAGTCATATTAAGTCCGGTGAATTGTCGGACTGGCCTTTCCACCCTTGGTTGGTTATTTCTTGGTTGATCAGATGTTAGATTTGGGATCATAACAGCTCCTACCATTGGTCGGCGCTCAGCTCTCCCTTGGTTCCTTTGTGGATAAACAGCAGATACCTCCTTCTTCCCAGCGAAAGGCTTTCTCACAGCTGTAGAGGCAGACGAATCCTTCTGAATCTTTCCACTTTTTATGCCAACTTCCACCCTCTCTCCGATTAGTATTAACTTAGTAAATCCGGAAAATGAACTCCCAATCAAATGGTTGAAGAAAGGGCCCGATAGAGTGCATAAGAACATATCTACCAACTCCCTTTCAGACAAAGGGGGTTGCACTCTCCCAACTAGATCTCTCCATTTTTGTGTGTAATCTTTGAAACCCTCATTTGAAACCATAGCCATACACTGAAGTTGAGTACGGGTAGGCGCCAAATCTGCATTATATTGGTATTGTTTATAGAAAGTTGTGGAAAGGTCTTCCCAGTTGTGGACGTCGACCCTTTCCAATTGGTAAAACCAATCGAGTTGTGTTCCGGATAAACTATCTTGGAAAAAATGCACCCACAGGTATTTATCAGCAGAGTGCGGCTGAATCTTTCTCACGTATGATCGAAGGTGCATTTTAGGACATGACACCCCATCATATTTTTCAAAAAATGACACTTTGAACTTTGGTGGGATCACAATTCCCGACTATAGCAGTAGAAATGTTCAAGAGTAAGCCATTGGATTGACTAGACTTTATACAAATCAAAATAAAAATTGCCACCTCGCTTTATTGTTTCCAAAGGAATGGGAAAAGAGTGAATAACCCAAAAAGAGGGGGAAAGATTCAAGGTAAGAGGGTTGGTTATGCAAATGGAAGGTATTAGCACCCTAAACATCTACGGTACTCCGCTGGAACCTCTTTGTAAAATCTGTATATTTTGGCTATAAAAATGTGTTGGATATAAAATGGATGGTGGAGGTGAGAAAAGAAATATTTTTATTATTTTTGCATCCGCCGCGGTTGCGAACCTTTAGTGCCTACGTACCACCTTTCGTGCAATAGGGGATCAGGGTACACGTAGTTCCTCTTTAAAAAATTAAAATACAAGTGTGTTGGTTAATTTTATAAGATAAGTCATCATCGTCATTGTCAGTGTGAAAAACATACTTACTACCCACAATCATGAGAAAGGAGAATTTGCATCATCTCAAAGTGGAGGATATGGCTTGGATTTTAAAATCAACAATGCCTCACTTAACACCCAAGTGGAAAATATCTCACTTCACTACATATTGTAGAAGTATAGTTGTTTGCATCACTACAAGGATTAACAAGAGTCTAATCTTTTGAGAAAAGTTTTAAGATAAAAGCCAAAGTGGCAAAATGGTTTGAAATGAGATTGATTGACTTTTAGTCTTCTCACAAAAAATGTCAAGGTATTATTAAATTGTTTGAAATTTATTCATGAAAATGTTTTGAAAATGCATGAACATAAGTCCAAGTTTATTATGAAAATGTTTCAAGTTTCAAAACAAGAAGAGTTTTTTTTAAAGGAGGGAGAAGATTTTTGCAATTAAAGAAGATGGGAGGAGATGAAGGGACTATCCTAAAGCATAAGGTAAAAGCTAGGGATAAGAACCATCTAACAAATAAGAAGCCAATACTTAACATTATGAGTCAATATAGAATTCCCATTCTTCGGATTGAAACCAAGCAAGCAAAGATACTAGACCTCTTGAAAGAACTAAACTTCAAGTGTATTAAATCTTCGGAAAGAAATTGGGTAGAGTAACGGCTGTATACGGGTGAATTCCAGATTACAAACAAAGTATGTAATCACAATAACCTGCACACAAAACAAACAAACAACCCAATGTCTTGAGGTAAACCTCAAGAACTCCAAACAAAATATCAAATAAATATCACAAGGTCTCCAAGATAGGCCAAGGTCTCTAATCCTAAGTCCAAGAAGTCCAATACTCCATAATGCCAAGGATAGTAACCAAATAGTCCAAGCATAATTAAAGATTTTTATGGTTCATGTTGATTATTAGGTGTCTTTAAAAGGAAAAGAAAAGCTCAAGTGAGCAAAATAAAAATGACATAAAAGTAAATGCTCAAGTGAGCAAAAATAAAAAAAGGCATAAGAATAAATGCTCAAGTGAGCAAAAATAAAAAATGGCATGAAATATAAATGCTTAAATTAAATGGTACATAAAGCATAAAAAATAAAAGCATAAAGTAAAGTCAATTGTTAGAAATTAGTGGTTAGTAGGATGACCATCTTGAAACTTGCATTTGATTTTTGGCAAGTATATCATCTGTTTTGGAATCCTTAAAAGTAACATTTAATGATCAACGATGTTTAAGTGATCCACGTTGACCAAAGGTGTTGTAGATCCATTAGAGGATTGGTAGAATCAAAGCCTCCACACAATGAATCTCAAGGTTATTGGATCAAAGAGATCAAATTAACATGCTTGGGCTTGCAATCATAAGTTTGGGCCACAAATGATCATTTATTTGAATCGGGACAAAATCTAGCGCTATGTTAAGCAATCGTAAGTGGACTTATGTAGAAGTCGCACCTATTTTGAGGCCGGTCAATAGCAATCTATGTACTTCATGTTTAGATAAATGATATAGAGATCACCATCCCTTAACATGTAGCACAATTAAAAAAGAAAGGGATAAGATGAAGAGGGAGGGGAATGATAAGCTAATTTGGATCACCATTTCAAAATTCTTTCATCTTTAAATTCAACCACTCCTCTAGATGGATTAAAGCACTAAACATATCATTAATCCAAAGCACCAAAAATGAATTAAATAATTCACTCTTAGGTAGATTTGAATTAATGAACATTTATCCAAATTCATCTACATCACAAATTCCATTGAGTTTAAAGACAAATTGGACATTTAAAATTGCAATCCAAATTATCCATCAAAGAGAGTGAGCAGAAAAAATTTGAGTCGAAACAACCCCAAGATAAGGCAGAAAAAGTATTTTCGACACTGTTACAATCGATTATGCTTCGACAGCAACCTATTGCATCAGTGCAGTTTTTTTAATTTAAAATCAATTCTCTGTGACAAACAATTTCAATGTTATAACAATTGACTGCAACCTGTTAAAATCAGTCGAAAACAGCATCTCAAGGATCAAATTCTTGTCCTAACTTTTCATCAAACACCTTATGATCATGGATCCAATTGAGCATGAAAATTCCATCAAATTATGAGAAAATAACACTAATGGAATCATAAAATAGTGCTCAATGAATCAAAACCAGAAATCCACAAGAGATCACATTGTGAAAGACGATGATCCAACTTACCAAAGGTAGAATTATCAAACAACTTCCAGAATTTGCTTCAATTCAACCACAAGAATCAATTACCAAAGCTTGGATGTAGAGAATTGATGAAGAAAAAAGTTTTTGGATGAAGGTTTAGCTCAAAGATTAGTAAGCTTCAATGCAAAGCTTACTAACTTTTTGAAAATGGAGCTTTGAGTGAATTTTGATAGATGGAGAGAATTGGGAGATTTTTTAGCAAAGTGATTTTGGCTGTCAAAAGCTTGAAATTTGAATGAGATGAGGGCTCTATTTATAGAGTTTAGAATTGGGATTAGTGGTAATTTGGTAATTGATTCTTGGAGCCAAAAATTGAATTAATGATATAATTTTCAAATTATGCAGAAAAATTGGAGCCAAAAAGATGACAGTTTTGAAATTGCTGGCTTTTTTTCAAAATCACGTGTATTTTGCTGCTATGAGTCGACACAAGGGTCATATGCGTCGACACATCCTAGTTGTATAACACAACATGAGTCGACGCAAGCTTCTATGTATCGACACATTCTGCTATTAGACACATTACAGAATTAAACAATCTGCATGAGTCGACACATAGCACGTATGTGTCGACACATGCTAGTTATACAAACAGGATGAGTCGATACATAACATGCATGTGTCGACACATGCTAGTTATACACAACAGGATGAGTCGATACATACCTTTATGGGTCGATGCATGCCGTTTTTTCGCCAAAATACAGAATCAAATCAACTTTGCATGTGTTCGACACAAGCCTCTGTGGATTGGTACATGCTGCCTTTCGACACAATACATAATTGATTGTCTTGCATGGGTCGACACATAACATGTATGTGTCGATACATAACAAAAATGAAGAATTTTAATTATTTTTTCTTGAAATAGAGATTTTAGGGAAATAATACCGGAAAACCTTATTTGTCGGATGCTTTGACTTGGTATCTACAAAACACAATTTTGCAAAGACAAAGACAAATATTTTTTTTGTATTTTGGTTAAAGGTTAATTATCAACGCATATACAAAATACATAACTAAGGTGCTTGGAGATTCCTTAAGAGAAAGCTTAAAGATAGGAGATAGAAAAAAGAGGAAGAACCAACCCTAATGTGATTTTGTTATGATCAAGTTGACATGATATGATAGGGGAATCTTAGGGGGAAAAATTGGGGTACAACAGCTTCCCTTATTTAAGTTCCTTCCAACAAACTTAACTTGTTTGAACCATCACCAAAACGTCATCCCAGACTCAATTGGAGTTCAAATGTACAATTAACTGAGCTTAGGACTGAAGAACATTACGAAGAACGGGTGCTTACAAATACATTTGAGCCTTTACCCTTTGTTTCTTAAACCGTGAACCAAGCCACGTTACAACCCTTCAAAATTTCTAATTGAAGCTTGGGTTAGTTCAAAAGCATACTGTTACAAAAGGTATCCTGACTCCTGTAAGGCTTTACTCAAAATCCTGAGTTTGAATTGTCTTAACAAAATTCCTTTACTTGTTAAAACGCATTTTCAAAACTTCAAGACAAGCATAAACTTTGCATTACTTGAATATCACTGTTTGCATATGGCTAATTGTTTGACAGCGGAGAAATTCACACAATGAATGTCCAGTGAACGAAAGCTCTCTCAGTAAACAAAGTCAATTCAAGAAGGATGACACTTCCATTGACAAATCTCCTATCAACAAGGGGGCATGACATGTCACTATCCAGCACACATGGGGCAGTCTAGTCAAGATTCCAAGAAATCTCTCAAGAAGTACAGAATAATCAGGGGCAAGTCTCCATCTCCGTCACTTGGGACATTGAGCGTCCATCCCAACAAAGGGTTGCGTACAATCAAACATTTTTGGCAATGCCACGAACATTTGCTACTAGGGGCAATGACAAGTCTCCCCAAAGTCCTTCTCATAGGATGAGTCCCAGCAAGAGTTTAATCTCTGAACACCTTTCCCCAGCTGAAACAACCTCAAGAATCCTCGAGGATTTTTTCTCCAGTAAAAGTCGTTGCCTCTCCAACAGACTGACGACAAGGTTTATTTCCCCAACAACACCAGGATTCCCCAGCTTGAGTTTGCCTCTCCGACTACTACAAATCAAAGGACCACAACTCCTCTTCCCCAGTAGACTACTCTACAATCCCCAGCAAGTTACTGCGAAACCTGGACCCGACCAGACATCAGTTCAACTTCGATTCCCCAGTAAGAGCAACGGACAATCGAGACTCCTGAACTTTTTCCCCAAGCAGGAATAAACATACTCCCCACAGAGTTTTCAATATTTCCCAGTGGAGTTCTCCTCAAACAACAAAACATGAATCCCCAGTGGGAACATTCTAAGCAAAGTTTGAAGACACACATACTCTTCAACATCAGTCCAGGATTTAACAAACTCCCCGACATTTGTCAAGGATTTATTTTCCCATACGAAGATACATTCATAAACATTTCACATTTACATACATGATAAAGTGCATAGACACAATCTCATTTATTTTTAAGAACATCATGACATCATGCATTTCATACATCATGACACTGCATACAACTAACTCTTTACCTTTTCAGGAAAGATCAATCGACAGATAAAGGTTATCATTACCTTTTGGAGTAGCAGTTGTCAAAGATTCCTTCATTACCTTTTGAGGTACTAATCATCCAAGATTCCTTCACCATTCTGCTGAGGTTGTAGTCATCCAAGATTCCTTCATCATCCTGCTGAGGTTGTAGTCATCCAAGATTCCTTCATCATCCTGCTGAGGTTGTAGTCATCCAAGATTCCTTCATCATCCTGCTGAGGTTGTAGTCATCCAAGATTCCTTCATCATCCTACTTAGGTTGTAGTCATCCAAGATTCCTTCATCACCCTACTGAGGTTGTAGTCATCCAAGATTCCTTCATCATCCTGCTGAGGTTGTAGTCATCCAAGATTCCTTCATCATCCTGCTGAGGTTGTAGTCATCCAAGATTCCTTCATCATCCTGCTGAGGTTGTAGTCATCCAAGATTCCTTCATCATCCTGCTGAGGTTGTAGTCATCCAAGATTCCTTCATCACCCTGCTGAGGTTGTAGTCATCCAAGATTCCTTCATCATCCTGCTGAGGTTGTAGTCATCCAAGATTCCTTCATCATCCTGCTGAGGTTGTAGTCATCCAAGATTCCTTCACCATCCTGCTGAGGTTGTAGTCATCCAAGATTCCTTCATCATTCTGCTGAGGTTGTAGCCCATCTCCAACAACTTTCTATCACCTCTCTAAATGGCATCTTTAAGCCTATTCCCTCTACCATCACATCACCGAGTGCAAATTTCTGGGCACTTTAGTGTCCAATCATCTTCCACCTTTGAGTCGCGAATGATAAAACTCGCCAATCTAACTCTTCAAGTTTAAGAAGATTGAACAGGGGCAGCTGTTGTACCCCAAAATTTTCCCTCTCATTTGTCAAGTATTTGCTCACAAGATATTCTACGACGTCAAGTTTGCAGCACTGATACATCAATTTAGGCTTGAAATTGGCACAAGGGAAAAATGGTCAATCGCATACTGGAAAGTCAAACTTTGACTTTTTGGTCAACATTAAGTTTCAAATATCACAATTCATCAAGACATTCAAAAATATCAAGCTTGATCATCAATAAGTTAAGAAAGTCAAAAGTCAACTTGAAAAGTCAAGATTTCCAAGACTTAGAAATTTTCTAAGTGTTTTTATACATGATAACTCCATCACTTCATGCCATTCTTTCACCAAGATGCAAGACAGTTCAAGGGAAACTTTCAACATGAAAGTTGTATATCTCCATGATATCTACAACATTGCTTTACACAACTTCTCCTAGAAGTGCTTGGATTTTGAGTGATAAATTCATGAAGTCAGGACATTTTCATTTAACACTTAGAGAAATTTTCAACAGATTTTGTTCAGGATTTTATCCCAACTTCTTGGCATTTTTTCACATAGTTCCAAAATGATTTTGTCGAAATGGCCAACATGAAAGTTATAAAGGGTGTTTCTAGCTTTCCAAAACATCCAAGGGCATGAATTTATCATATTCGAGCTAGAAGATACAAGGATCTGAAGTTGGGCATCCATTCTGTAATTACAAGCCCTTTTTGTTGAAGAACACATAATCCAATTGGCATGATGTGCTGCATAATCTCACTTTGCAGGCCTTGTGACTTGCAAATCTCAACATAATTTAATGTTTACACAAGAGCTTGAGCTATTACCCAAGTGTTTGAGCCATTGTCCAAAAGATCTTTCCATTTATGGCATAAAGGCACCATTGCTACTCTTGAAAAGCAAGCCTTTTGGTACAAAGTTTGTCTTGAGCCCATACCTTTCTTGTTGCTGATTACACTCCACCATAAAACATGGAAATCAACCCCTCTAAACCAGCAACTTTGGTACTTCATCTTGGAACCATGGAGTACTTGACATAGTTTGATACTTACATCCCAACCAAACCATAACATGTTGTCTTGCAAACTTAGTAAGCTCATATGCACAAACCTCTTGCCTATAAATAGAAGAAGCATTTGCAAGACAAAGGAGTTAGAAAAAAGGAGAGAGTTAGAAAAAGGATAGAGAAGAGAAAAAAGGAGAGAGAAGAGAAAAAAGGGAGAAAGAAAACCAGAATTTTGTTGACAAACTCTCAAAAATCTCATAACTGAAAGAAGGTCATAACAGTCCACAAAGCAACACCTCACGCTCAAAACATAAATTCTAGTTTCAAGGTAAGTCTCCTTAACTTTAAACTCTTCATTTCAATCATCATCATTTGGTTCATTTTTTAGGCTAAAATGCAGTGACCTTTGAAGAAAAAGTTTGTAAAAAAATCATGAACAGACAGGTGTAAGGCAGCTGTTTTTCAAAATCATACAGCGTGCAATCGATTGCACAACCATGCAAATCGATTGCACGGGGTTCCAGTAGCCAAATTTCCAAAAAATTTGAGTGTGCAATCGATTGCACAACCATGCAAATCGATTGCACGGGGTTCCAGTAGCCAAATTTCCAATTTTTTTGATTGTGCAATCGATTGCACAACCATGCAAATCGATTGCACTGGAAGTCAGTAGCCAATATTTTGAAAAACTGAAGCGTGCAATCGATTGCACTAACATGCAAATCGATTGCACTAAAATAAAAATTGATTTTTTGCTTTGAAAGAACTTGAATAAAGGGTTTGACCATATAAAAATGTTTCTTTTGATCATTGAGCATCTATATCTTAAGTTCAAGGTACATATTATCATTATACCTTGAAATTTGCCAAGGACTTGAACCAAAGACTTCATCCAAAGTGGCTTTTAGCTTGATCAATATTTTTTGCCTTCTTTATCAATCATGATTTGTCTTCATCAAAACAAGAGTGCATTCGAGAAGCTTGAGTTTACGGCATGGATCGACACCTAATAATCCAAAGTGTTTTCTCTTCCTTTCATTTTTCTTGATTTTTATATGCTTCATATATTTTCTTCATGGCTATTCAATATGGTTGTAATAGATAATTAGGACTTTAATTTCTTGCAATCCCCATTTGTAAATTGTACACCCCATCCCTAAATGATTGTAATAGCGTAGGATATTTACTTTCCGCAATTTACCGCTTTACATATAACATGTTAATAATTAGGGTTTGTATGGCAAGATAAAAACAATCAAATAGAAAACCCTAATTCAAGACAAAATCAAGCATGAAAATGACACACTTGCACACAAACACCCCATAGGGTTACTCCACTTGGTTGCCTTGAACAAAATGGCCATATTACGCATGTAAGGTATCTTAGCAAAACAAACAAAAAAACAAGATCATAGTCCCTCGATGACACTATTCAAAGTTGCCTTACAAAAATGATCTTAGTCCCTCAAAATTCTAAGATACTTTGCAACATTTCTAATCATGATCATACGATGACCCACGCCCGTCCCGTCACATCCAACGATGAGGCTTCTTACCAAATCAGTGGTAAGATAGCAACATCTAAAGGAGGAGGAAAAGAACATCTAAGACCTTTTGAGTAGGTAGGTTCACTCTTAGTTACTCGCTTGCTCACAACAAAAACATTTTTACACCAACACTCTCATTTGAAACATTTTCAAAAGATAACACTTTGTATGCATTCTTATAGAGATGAGAATCATCACAAAGACACCTTTTCAAAATCACTTTCAAAAACACATCTCACAAACACCTCTTTGAACTATTTTCGAAACAAACACTTTGTATGCGTTCTTATAGAGACGGGAACCATTACGAAGTTCCATTTTCAAAAATACTTTCAAAAATCACCACCACAAGCACATTCAAACAAAAGCAAGTGATCTAGAAAGTAACTAAGAGCCCATGGAAAACCATGGATGAAAAGGGTGCTAATACCTTCCCTTTTCATAATCTACCCCCCGAACTCAAGAAAACATCTCAACGGTCTTTCCTGTGCTTTTTCACCTTTCCTTTTGGATAAAAGAAAAGTCAGTGGCGACTCTTGCTAACCGCAACATTTGCGATAAAACGTAAAAACTTCAAGTCAGTTCTCCCACCGTATCACATCATCCATTTTGGAATCCTCAAAAGTAACATTTAATGATCAACGATGTTTAAGTGATCCGCGTTGACCAAAGGTGTTGTAGATCCATTAGAGGATTGGTAGAACCAAAGCCTCCACACAATGAATCTCAAGGTTATTGGATCAAAGAGATCAAATTAACATACTTGGGCTTGCAATCATAAGTTTGGGCCATGAATGATCATTTATTCGAATCGGGACAAAATTTAGCGCTATGTTAAGTAATCGTAAGTGGACTTATGTAGAAGTCGCACCTATTTTGAGGCCGGTCAATAGCAATCTATGTACTTCATGTTTGGATAAATGATATAGAGATCACCATCCCTTAAAATGTAGCACAATTAAAAAAGAAAGGGATAAGATGAAGAGGGAGGGGAATGATAAGCTAATTTGGATCACCATTTCAAAATTCTTTCATCTTTAAATTCAACCACTCCTCTAGATGGATTAAAGCACTAAACATATCATTAATCCAAAGCACCAAAAATGAATTAAATAATTCACTCTTAGGTAGATTTAAATTGATGAACATTTATCTAAATTCATCTACATCACAAAGTCCATTGAGTTTAAAGACAAATTGGACATTTAAAATTGCAATCTAAATTATCCATCAAAGAGAGTGAGCAGAAAAAATTTGAGTCGAAACAGCCCTAAAATAAGGCAGAAAAAGTATTTTCGACACTGTTACAATCGATTGTGCTTTGACAGCAACCTATTGCATCAGTGCAGTTTTTTTTAATTTAAAATCAATTCTCTGTGACAAACAATTGCAATGTTATAACAATTGATTGCAACCTGATAAAATCAGTCGAAAATAGCATCTCAAGGATCAAATTCTTGTTCCAACTTTTCATCAAACACCTTATGATCATGGATCCAATTGAGCATGAAAATTCCATCAAATTATGAGAAAATAACACTAATGGAATCATAAAACAGTGCTCAATGAATCAAAACCAGAAATCCACAAGAGATCACATTGTGAAAGACGATGATCCAACTTACCAAAGGTAGAATTAGAGATTTATCAAACAACTTCTAGAATTTGCTTCAATTCAACCACAAGAATCAATTACCAAAGCTTGGATGTAGAGAATTGATGAAGAAAAAGTGTTTGGATGAAGGTTTAGCTCAAAGATTAGTAAGCTTCAATGCAAAGATTACTATCTTTTGGAAAATGGAGCTTTGAGTGAATTTGGTAGATGGAGAGAATTGAGAGATTTTTTAGCAAAGTGATTTTGGCTATCAAAAGCTTGCCATTTGAATGAGATGAGGGCTCTATTTGTAGAGTTTAGGATTGGGATAAGTGGTAATTTGGTAATTTATTCTTGGAGCCAAAAATTGAATTAATGATATAATTTTCAAATTATGCAGAAAAATTGGAGCAAAAAAGATGACAGATTTGAAATTGCTGGCTTTTTTCAAAAATCACGTGTGTTTTGCTGTTATGAGTCGACACAAGAGTCGTATGCATCGACACATTCTAGTTGTATAACACAACATGAGTCGACGCAAGCTTCTATGGATCGACACAAGCTGCTATTTTGACACAAGACAAAATCAATCAACTTGCATGAGTCGATACATAACATGTATGTGTCGACACATGCTAGTTATACAAAGCGGGATGAGTCAATACAAGCCTCTATGGGTCGATGCAAGCTGCTTATTCGACACAATACAAAATCAATCAACTTGCATGAGTCGATACATAACATGTATGTGTCGATGCAAGCTGCTTCTTCGACACAATACAGAATCAATCAACTTGCATGAGTCAAAACAAGCCTCTATGGGTCGATGCAAGCTGCTTCTTCGACACAATACAAAATCAATCAACTTGCATGAGTCGATACAAGCCTCTATGGGTCGATGCAAGCTGCTTCTTCGACACAATACATAATCAATCAAACTTGCATGAGTCGATACATAACATGTATGTGTCGACACATACTAAATTTTTTTTATTTTTGAAGGCTGAAAACACAGTTTTTTTCAAAGATTGTGCACAATACACTATGTGCCATTGATTGCGCTATGGGAGCAATCGATGGTTCAGGTCAACAAAAAAATTAAAAAATTTAATTATTTTTATTTTTCTTTGTAATAAAGAGATTTTAGGGAAATAATACCGGAAAACCTTATTTATTGGATGCTTCGACTCGGTACCTACAAAACACAAATATGCAAAGGCAAAGACAAATATTTTTTGTATTTTGGTTAGAGGTTAATTATCAACGCATATACAAAATACACAACTAAGGTGCTTGGAGATTCCTCAAGAGAAAACTTAAAGATAGGAGATAGAAAAAAAAGAGGAAGAACCAACCCTTATGTGATTTTGTTATGATCAAGTTGACCTGATATGATAGGGGAATCTTAGGGGCAAAAATTGGGGTACAACAGCTGCCCTTATTTAAGTGTCTTCTATCCGGAGATACGAAGGTTAAAAATCTTTGTGTCGACGCGATTGAAGATACTTAAATACAAAACAAGCCTTATTTTTGTCTCTAAGATGCCATGCAATGCTTATGATTATGAATGCATATGACAGAACAAAAGAGACGCAAAGTATCACTGGGGATGCCACAAAAATAGAAACAAAGGAGCAACCCCACCAGGAAAATAAATCACTGGTGGACCAAAATAATTGAATCAGAGAGGAGGATAACAAGCATGGACGTTCACTGCCGGTGTCTACCAACGTTCACTGAAGGTAGAAAGAGAATATATAGCATACCATCGCCGTTCACTGACGATGAACTATCAACGTTCACTGGTGATAGCAAAAAGATAAGAAACACCGACGTTCACTGCCGATGTACTACCAACGTTCACTGAAGGTAGATTTGAATATCACACCACTGCCGTTCACTGACGATGAACTATCAATGTTCACTGGTGATAGCAAAAAGACAAGAAACACCAACGTTCACTGTCGATGTACTGCCAACGTTCACTGAAGGTATATTTGAATATCACACCACCACCGTTCACTGACAATGAACTATCAACGTTCACTGATGATAGCAAAAAGATAAGAAACACCCACGTTCACTGCTGATGTACTACCAACATTCACTGAAGGTAGATTTGAATATCACACCACCGCCGTTAATTGACGATGAACTATCAACGTTCACTGATGATAGCAAAAAGATAAGAAACACCGACGTTTACTGCCGTTGTACTACCAACGTTCACTGAAGGTAGATTTGAATATCACACCACCGCCGTTCACTGACGATGAACTATCAACGTTCACTGATGATAGCAAAAAGATAAGAAACACCGATGTTCACTACCGATGTACTTCCAACATTCACTGAAGGTAGATTTGAATATCACACCACCGCCGTTCATTGATGATGAACTATCAATGTTCACTGATGATAGCAAAAAGATAAGAAACACCGACGTTCACTGCCGATGTACTACCAACGCTCAATGAAGGTAGATTTGAATATCACACCACTGCCGTTCACTGACGATGAACTATCAATGTTCACTGATGATAGCAAAAAGATAAGAAACACCGACGTTCACTGCCGATGTACTACCAACATTCATTGAAGGTATATTTGAATATCACAGCACCGCCGTTCACTGACGATGAAATATCAACGTTCACTGATGATAGAAAAAAGATAAGAAACACCGACGTTCACTGCCGATGTACATCCAACATTCACTGAAGGTAGATTTGAATATCACACCATCGCCGTTCACTGACGATGAACTATCAACGTTCACTGATGATAGCAAAAAGATAAGAAACACCAACGTTCACTGCCGATGTACTACCAACATTCACTGAAGGTAGATTTGAATATCACACCACCGCCGTTCACTGACGATGAACTATCAACATTCACTGATGATAGCAAAAAGATAAGAAACACCGAAGTTCACTGCCGATGTACTACCAACGTTCACTGAAGGTAGATTTGAATATCATACCACCTCCGTTCACTGACGATGAACTATCAACATTCACTGATGATAGCAAAAAGATAAGAAACACCGACGTTCACTGTCGATGTACTACCAACGTTCACTGAAGGTAGATTTGAATTTCACACCACCGCCGTTCACTGATGATGAACTATCAACGTTCACTGATGATAGCAAAAAGATAAGAAACACTGACGTTCACTGCCGATGTACTACCAACATTCACTGAAGGTAGATTTGAATATCACACCACCGCCGTTCACTAGCGATGAACTATCAATGTTCACTGATGATAGCAAAAAGATAAGAAACACCTACGTTCACTGTCGATGTACTACCAACATTCACTGGAGGTGGAAAGGGAAAATATATCAAGTTATCCCAAAATTCTGGCGTTTTACCTAGAACGGGTCTCAATTTCTTCTTTAACCAAGACATTCTGCCTGGAAAGGGTAATATGTAAGATTATCTCAAATAAAGAGACTTCCACTCATTGTCAAGGGGAATTGCAAAGAGAAATGACTTTATGGGGATAGAAATATGGCTTCCTGGGGAAATAGATATGACTTCTTGGGGAAATGGATATGACGTCCTGGGGAAAGAGATATGACTTCCTAGGGAAAGAGATATGACTTTCTGGGGAAAGAGATATGACTTCCTGGGGAAGTGCCATGTTATTCCTGCTGAGGAGATAAAGTCTTCTCGTGCAAAATAAATGCACAAACCAAATCTCAAAGTTCTCAGAAATCCAAAGTAAATAATATCGTCATGCAACCACGAATCCCATTAGAAACAAACTGGAGCAAGACGGCCAACGAAGATACATCCTTTGAGAAATAAACTCAAGAGGTAAAACCAAATCCACCTAAGCAAGGAGCGTTGCAGGAAGGTTAGAACACAATGTCAATAAAAAATGATTTGTAGCAATGCAATGATGCATGTATGAATGTATGAGTGATATCGTGCATATGCTGGTAAAAGGATACATAATCAGTACAAACAAACAAAAACGCCTCATGTACCAACAACATTGGGCTAAACTTCAACCAGAAAGATCAATCCAAGAAAGGTAAAAGCAACTGCGGAACCCAAACCTATTTCCTGTCCTAACTTCACTGAGGAGAAACATAATCCGGATGTAGCTAAATCAAACAGATACCGGGATAGAACATCTTTCTTCCGGTTTCATCGGAGAAACTAGTTTTTCAAAAGCAACATACCTACTGGAGATTGCAAGACCAGCCTCAAATAAAGCAGATTGACGCCGAGACAATCAAACCTTACTGGGGGATTCAGACTCACTTTGAAGGAGGAAGAACATACATACTTCACTAGGGGAGACAATGTTTCATCATCGAGACATCTACTGGGGACTTCATGCCGACTTCATTGGGGAGGTAAAAACCACATCATAGAGGGGAAACCAAGATACGTTCTTCACTGGGGAAAGCGGAGATACGTGTTCTTCGAGAGTAATTATTGCACCAACTTCTTTGGGGAGAAAGGACTTCTATCAAATAAACGAGGCCTTCACTAGAGAATATTGGATTGAGTCTTCATATCATACAAACCTATTCCAACAAAAGATGCCCTGGGATAGCCTTCCTGGGAAATCAAGAAGTCAACACTAATGCTAATACTGCAAAAAGAATGATATCTTAGCACACCGAGGGAATAAAACCTTTCATCATATGAGGGAAAACTTTGTTGGGGAATCTGAGACGGAGGCTTCTGACCATGCAAACCCAAAATCAAGAGCGAACCAAGACTTGGCTGGGGATAATGGGATCACAAACCTAATAATGTACCTTGCACCCACTGGTATCGTCTTTAACTATCTGAGAAACACACAAAGATTGCGCACATACCAGCAAAATGACCCGAGAAAAACCTCCATGAAGGAAGTAAATCTTCTTAAAACAACCGGAGTTTGTTCATTCCTGGGATCGCCATTTTTGTTGTCATTGTTTCATCACAAATCCCAAAGTAAATTAAATTGTAAAGATCTCTTTTTTTTTGAAAAGTCAATTTTTCTTTTTAATCTTTTTGCTTTAAAAATTATTATCAGTAATAAATGGAGTCTTTGCAAGCTAAATAAAAATAAGAACACAAAGAATTGGGCAAAAGCTCGAATTTCATTAATAGAATGGTAGTCTGCGAATGGCGAGGCTCCATGGATGATTACAAAGTTTGGGAAATGGTAATATATAATGGAAAAGATACATTGAGATACAATGACCACCATTCCTGCTAACAAATTTTGAAATCCTGAGCAGCAACTTTTGTTTAAGTATGGTGAGGATCCGAGAAGATTGTTGCTTTGACGATCAAGTCTTGTCTGACGTAGTTACTTGCCAAGAAAAATCCATAACTTTTGCCTAAGCTGCCCTTGCGGGTTTTCAACTTAGCGGGAGATTTATTCTGTTTATGTCTCTAATTTTTGCCTAGACCTCCCTTTCGGGTTTTCAGCCTACCGAGACGCTCCTTTTTTCCTAAGCCGCCCTTTCGGGTTTTCAACTTAGCAAGCTGTTCTCTTATTTCTTTAGGCAAAGTATTTCTTGACTGCGTCAGCATTCATGGGACGTGGGAACTCCTTGCCATCCATAGTTTCAAGAATTAATGCACCACCAGAGAAGGCTTTCTTGACAACATACGGGCCTTCAAAATTGGGAGTCCACTTGCCCCTAGAATCAGTGTTAAAAGACATGATCTTCCTGAGCACGAGGTCGCCTTCTCTGAATTCACGAGGTTTGACCTTTTTATCAAATGCTTTCTTCATTCTTTTCTAATATAACTGCCCATGACACAAAGTTGTCATTCTCTTCTCTTTAATCAAATTCAATTGGTCAAACCTGCTCTGGACCCATTCAGCCTCTGTCAACTTGGCTTCCATTATCACACGCAACGAGGGAATCTCTACTTCAACAGGGAGTACAACTTCCATTCCATATACCAGGGAGAACGGGGTTGCTCCTGTTGAAGTGCGGACAAATGTTCGATATCCATGCAGAGCAAAAGGGAGCATTTCATGCCAATCCTTATAAGTAACAACCATTTTCTGGATAATTCTCTTGATATTCTTATTAGCAGCTTCAACAGCCCCATTCATCTTTGGCCTGTATGGAGACGAATTGTGATGGACAATCTTGAATTCTTCACACAGTTCTGTAATCATCTTGTTGTTCAAATTTGAGCCATTGTCAGTTATGATTCTACTCGGCACACCATACCGGCATATAAGATTGTTTTTGATGAAACGCACAACCACCTGTTTGGTAACATTGGCATAAGAAGCAACCTCTACCCATTTGGTAAAGTAGTCAATTACTACCAAGATGAAACGGTTTCCATTTGAAGCTTTGGGTTCTATCATCCCGATCATGTCTATACCCCACATAGAGAAAGACCATGGGGAGGAAATCACATTGAGAAGTGTCGGAGGCACATGGACCTTGTCTGCATAAATCTGACATTTATGGAACTTCTTTGCAAACTTGTAACAATCAGATTCCATTGTCAACCAATAATAACCTTCCCTTAGCATCTTTTTAGCTATCGAATGCCCATTAGCACGAGTGCCAAATGAACCTTCATGAATCTCATGCATCAACATGTCTGCTTCGTGTCTATCCACGCACCTGAGCAAGACCATGTCATAATTTCTCTTGTATAACACATTTTCACTGAGGAAGAAACTGCCTGCCAATCTTCTCAGTGTATTTCTATCTTTCCTAGACGCACCAATTGGGTATTCCTGAGTCTGAAGAAAATGCTAGATGTCATAATACCAAGGTTTTTCATCTGCTACCTCCTCTGTCGTAAACACATGAGC
Organism: Vicia faba; assembly: GCA_948472305.1. Taxonomy (NCBI): domain Eukaryota; kingdom Viridiplantae; phylum Streptophyta; class Magnoliopsida; order Fabales; family Fabaceae; genus Vicia; species Vicia faba. The sequence goes on along the minus strand of OX451735.1, from coordinate 1,444,520,922 downwards.
GGGCCTATCCAGCCGTCGAACTGTAATACGGGGTATATCATTCCAAGTATTCACTTGGTACATGGAAGCCAGAGTTTTCAGAGCATCCGCCATTTGATTTTCATCTCTAGGAATGTGATGGAATTCAACTTTTTGAAGAAAGGTAATAATCTTCTTGCATAGTCTTTGTAAGGGATCAGGCCAGGGTGACGAGTATCCAATTCTCCTTTAATCTGATTTATTACCAAAGTTGAATCACCATACACATCTAGAATTTTGATTCTGAGATCAATAGCTTCCTCAAGACCCATGATGCAAGCCTCATATTCTGCCATATTATTAGTGCAATCAAATGTTAACCTTGCAGTAAAAGGAATGTGCGATCCATGAGGAGTGACAATCACATCACCAATTCCTTTTCCATAAGCATTCACCTCTCCATCAAATATCATACTCCAACGAGATTCAGGGTCAGGGCCTTCCTCAGGCAATGGTTCATTACAATCTTTCACTTTCAGGAACATCATATCCTCATCGGGGAATTCATATTCTGCAGACTGATGATCTTCCACCGGCTGGTGAGCAAGGTAATCTGCCAACACACTACTTTTGATAGCCTTTTGAGTGCGGTACTTAATATCATATTCAGATAACAACATCTGCCAGCGGGAAATTCTCCTAGTAAGAGCAGGCTTCTCAAAAATATACTTGATTGGATCCATTTTGGAGATCAACGAAGTGGTATGATTCAACATATACTACCGCAAACGCTTTGCCGCCCAGGCCAAAGCACAACATGTCTTTTCTAGCTTGGAATACCGCGACTCACAATCAGTGAACTTTTTGCTGAGATAAAAAATGGAGAACTCTTTCTTCCCCGTTTCATCCTGTTGTCCCAGAATACAACCCATGGATTTATCTAACATTGTTAGATACATAATCAACGGTCTTCCTTCTACGGGAGGGAGCAAGATAGGAGGTTCAAGCAGATACTCTTTAATACTCTCAAATGCCCTTTGGCAGTCATCCGTACACACATAACCTTGATCTTTCTTTAACAACTTAAAGATCGGTTCACACTTTGCAGTCATGTGGGAAATGAATCTGGAAATATAATTCAAACGCCTGAGGAAACCCCTGACTTGCTTTTTAGTTCTTGGTGCTGGCATTTCTTGAATTGCTATGACTTTATCAGGGTCAACTTCAATTCCTTTATGGCTAACAATAAAACCCAAAAATTTCCCCGATCTAACTCCGAAGGTGCATTTATTTGGATTCAAGCGGAGACAATATTTCCTCAAACGCTGAAACAACTTCAACAAATCTTTCATATGCCCTTCTTCAGTTTGGGATTTGGCAATCATATCATCAACATATACTTTGATTTCTTTGTGCATCAGATCATGGAATAGGGTTGTCATAGCCCTCTGGTACGTTACACCAGCGTTCTTCAACCCGAAGGGCATCACTCTGTAACAGAATATTCCCCTGGGTGTGATAAACGTTGTTTTTTCCATGTTCTCTGGAGCCATTCTTATTTGATTATACCCGGAAAATCCGTCCATGAACGAGAATACTTTGAATTTTTTTGTGTTGTCCACTAACATGTGAGGCAATGGAAAATCATCTTTTGGACTATCTTTATTTAGATCTCTGTAATCTACGCACATGCGGACTTTTCCGTCTTTTTTCGGTACTGGGACAATATTGGAAATCCATTGAGGATACACTGACGTCACAAGAAAACCAGCATTAATCTGCTTTATGACCTCCTCTTTGATCTTTACTGTCATATATGGGTGGGTTCTTCTCAACTTTTGTTTAACTGGCGGACACTCTGGCTTCAACGGCAAACGATGCCCGACAATGTCTGTATCTAGACCAGGCATATCTTGATAAGATCAAGCAAAAATATCCACATACTCTTTCAATAGCTCAATCAACCCACTCTTTACATCAGGATGCAACGATGCTCCAATCTTGACTTCCTTCGGATCTTCTTCTAAACCCAAATTAATCACTTCCAAAGGCTCCTTATATGGATGAATGGTGTTTTCCTCGTGCTCAAGCAACTGTGAGACCTATTCTAGAATCTCATCATAATCTTCTTCTTCAGCCCCAAATACAGAACAATCAAAGTTGGGAGAGGGTGCAGGGTCATTGTATTCAACGAGTTTTTTAATTAATCTGCACATATGATTTATGATTGTTTTTAGAGACTGACACATATAACAAGTGATCATGCAGATTAATTTTCAGTTATTATTTATTTTGAAAGGTTTTTTTTATTTGATTACCATTTCCCAAGAAAAAGCCGAAAATAAAGACATGTTTTGGAAGCAAAGACAACTTTTATTAATGATCTTAAAAACCAAAGCAAACAGATAAGCCCATACAATACTTTCACCTTGGGCAGAGTGAAAGTTTTTCAAAAGAAAGAAACAGATTAACAAAACAAATTACTTTGAAATATGTATGCAAGAAGGAACATCAATGGTGACCCAGTTCTGAACTCGGACTCCATGCGTCACATAATTCGGTACTTCCTACTTTGCTTCATCCTCTTCAACAACATTAATTCCAGAACCAATTGGATGGAGGTAGCCTCCGCTGCGGAAAACATCATGATAACTGTTCACAGAAGACTTTGACTTCAAACTTTCGCCTTTGCCATTCTTCGAAGAGAAACCTAAACCAGTTCTGTTCTTGTTCACGGATGGGTCCACAAGTTGTCCCCAAACAGCATTATGACCATTGCGTACAACCTGCTGCGCGTCCTTCAGCGAAACCACAAAATTCTCATTCCTCCTTATGTTGTCAATAGATAGGGCTTGGAACAGGGTTCCAACAGCAGCCTCATCCGCTTCTACAATACTAAAAGAGGATAGATGGGATATGAACAACGCCCGCTCCCCATTTATGATCACCACCTTCCCTTCGCGCACAAACTTTAACTTCTGATGCAGAGTTGAAGTGACAGCCCCTGCTTCGTGTATCCATGGCCGTTCTAGCAAACAACTATATGTGGGAATAATGGCCATGACCTGAAAGGTTATCAAGAACAAATGTGGTCCTATATGGATGGGCAAGTCCACTTCACCGATGACAGATTTCCTCGACCCATCAAAAGCCTTTACAATGATGCCACTCGGGCGCATAGGTGGTCCTTGATACTTTAACTTCATGAGGGTACTCCTCGGTATAACATTCAACGCGGATCCATTATCAATTAGAACATTGGACAATGAATCATTCTTGCAGTTCATAGATATGTGGAGGGCCAGGTTGTGATTCCTCCCTTCATCTGGTAACTCATCATCGCAGAAACTCAAATTGTTACATGATGTAATGTTTCTAATTACGCTGCTGAATTGATCTAATGGCATGTCATTCTCCACAAAAGCTTGGTCTATTACTCTCATCAATGATTCTCTATGAGCAGAGGAATTCATCAATAAAGCTAGGATGGATATCTTTGAAGGAGTCTGCAATAGCTGATCTACAATTTTGTAGTCGCTCATCTTAATTATATTCAAAATATCATCCACTTGTTTCTCTAATGTAGCTCCACTAGTCTCTCCTATAGCCTTCTTAGGCTCATCGTTCTCAGCAATTTTCTTTCCAGCAACAACATCCTTTCGAATAACCGGCGCAAACACACGACCGCTACGGGTCACCCTGCTATTATCATCTATATTTCCAACATCTGGCATTGGCTGGATGGGAATCTCTACCCCGTCTTCTAAGATTGTAGTGTTGTATTTGTAAGGCACAACCTTGTTTGATTCATAGGGAACAGGACCTGGAAGACTAATTACCAATGGGGTAACAACTGGTTTGCTATGGTACTCCACCTCAAGATTAATGGGTGCACCAAAACAAGGTACAATTACGTTCACCCCTTCCTCAACACAATCAGCCATAAAAAGGTCATTTCCGGCAAACAAATCTTCGTCTGAAGAGAAATACTCATCTACGGAGGCATACTCTTCCTCTGACTCTTCTTCCATCAAACAAACTTCAACCATATCAATCTTGTGATAATCATCTCTTTGACCTGTGATCTTGATAGTTCCATTGTCTAACAGCAACTGAACACCTTCCCTCACAATAGAACATCCTCGGGGGTCTCGACAACAAACTATGCAAGATCCATATTGGTGTTCCACCTGACCAGCAGTACGGCAGAAGGTAGCATGCAACTGCACGAGATCCTCATTCAAATGATCTACATCAAAAATTTTGAATTCACCCGGACATCCAGAAACCATATTCACTTCCTCTTCATATTCCGCCCTAAGCCTGATTATATGGATTAAACCTTCATCCATTATCTCCTGCAAATCATCCTTTATCTCCGTGCAACCCTGCATATCTGTACTGCAAATAGCACAACCGACATGGTCATGCGTATAATAACTGAATTCACAAAGGTCTGCATGCATCTTCACCAAATCTCCTCTAACCAGATTAATGTCAAAACTTCGAAAGTCGCCTGGACAACCGACCACCATATTTACAGCATTCAATCCCCCGTGCTTGGGTAGAGGATTGTCTTTCATATTAGGTCCCATGTCTTTGAAAGATAAAATTCCAGACTTCACCAACCTTTGCACTTCAGTCCTCAAAGGATAAAAATTTTCAACACTATGCCCTGGTGCTCCCTGATGAAAGGCACACGTCTGGTCTGCTTTGTAATACCAAGGCAATAGTGATGGTACGGCTGGAGGTGGTCGTGTCTGGACCAACTTCTTCTGAATCAATGCTGGTAGTAGCTCTGCATAGCTCATGGGAATAAGATCATAGTTCTCCCTTCTCTGATTATACCCTTGATTCCCCTGCTGGGACGGTCTTTGATAAGCAATGGTAGTTGGAGCGACATTCATAACAGGAGTAACTTAGGCGACTTGCTAATGACGCTGATAATTCTTTCTAGGGGCGTTTACCCTTCTCTCTTGCATAACAACATTTGTATCCCCATCTTTCTTCTTTGTAAACCCATAAGCTGGATTTTTCACACCTCAAGATCCTTCACCCTTTTTCAAACGGCCTTCTCTTACTGCCTCTTCTAGGCGGACACCCATTCCTACCATCTCTGTAAAATCACTTGGGGTACTTGCTACCATTCTTTCGTAGTAGAAAGCGCCTAGCGTCTTCAGAAAAATCTTAGTTATTTCCTTCTCCTCCATGGGAGGAATCACTTGTGCAGCCACTTCGCGCCATCTCTGTGCATACTCTTTGAATGATTCTCTGTCTTTCTGAACCATGGCCCTAAGCTGGTCACGGTCAGGCGCCATGTCCACATTGTACTTGTATTGTTTAATGAATGCTTCTCCCAAATCATTAAAAGTATGGATGTTGGCGCTGTCTAAACTCATGTACCATTTCAATGCTGCGCCGGTCAGACTATCCTGAAAAAAGTGAATCAGCAGACGCTGATCATCAGCGTGGGTAGACATTCTCCTCACGTACATCACCAAATGAGCACGAGGGCAAGTGTTGCCCTTGTACTTCTCAAATTCCGGGACCTTGAACTTAGCAGGCACTTTAACATTCGGGACCAAACACAGCTCATTCACATTCTTCCCAAATAGCTCTTTTCCCCTAAGAGCCTTCATATCTCTTTGCATTCTATCAAACTGTTCTTGGAAATCATCCATTCTGTCATAAAGACCCAAGTCTTCACTCGACGGAGGGAAAGGACGACACATATCTTCATTAACAAACAGAACCAAATTCACCGAAGGAGGTGCAGCAGGAACAGTATGCACCACAGGAGGTGCTGGAGTAACAACATTCTGAACCACTGGAGCATCTTGAGGGCCAAGATTGAAACCTCCAGGTGCAAACTTTTCTGGCATTCCCCATGGATAACCCTGAGGCATACGGTTTTTAACAACAGCCGGAGTAGCGGATACAAGAACAGTAGGAACTTTAGCATTTGCCCTTGTTGGTTGAGGTTGAACACTCAGTGGCTGATTCTGAGCAACCACCAGAGCTTCCATCAGAGTAGTCAAGTTGGCCAAGCCAGCCTTCAAAGCGGAAACTTCTTCGCGCAGCTCGCGATTCTCCTGTTCTAAGTTGTCCATCTTCTTTTTGAAATTAGCTCGAGTGTTGTAGTGATGAGTCAGCTTGCTGAGTGAAGTAAAGAAGCTGGGTAAGGCACCTGGATATGCATAACAAATGCAAGAAATATGTGCAATATGATGCATGATATGCAATGCATATGATTATTTTTACTTTATCATTTAATATTTCAAGGGATTTATGTTTTATCGACATATTGCAAACATCAAAATAATAACGCATTTGAAATACTGAAATTTTTATTATTATGATAACTTCAAAATGGATTACAAGTTTCAATGATCCCTAGTACAAGATGAAAATACAATCTAAAATCCTGAGAAAAGGAACTAATGGAGATTAATCTGTACGCTGGCGCTTCCTTGTGAGCCTGATAATCTGAGCCCTCAACCTCTGGTTTTCTTCCACATGTCTGATGGCAACCTTCTTCCAATCATCTGAAGCAAGAAGTGAGTAATCAACACCTATTTGAGGCTTAGGATAAAATAAATCCCCTTGCCTCTCCATAGACTCCATCGCTCGACTCTCAAGGATCTCGATCAAATCATCTTTCTCCTTCAAGTCTTCTCTATAGGAACTCTCTAAAGTCTGGAACTTGTTCTTCCAAGCATCCCTTTCCTGTTGCATCCTAACCAAAGCAAGCTGCAGCTCCTCTAGATCATCTAAAAAGGGAGAAGTGGTCTTCGCAAACAAATCAGGCATGGGTGTCTCCCGAGTATACGGCATCTTCAACTGAATGGCTCTCGATCGGACCCACTGAAGATATGGCTCCAAAGAAACAACACCTCTAGGTCCCAAATCCTTCCTACTCTTCTTATGAATGTGACGCCAGGCCTTCGCAATCTGCTCCCTAGCTTCCCTGTGGTCTTCTCCTTCCTTCAGAAAGAAACTACTCAAATGAATACTATTTGTTTTATCCCTCATCGGGTAACCAAGCTGTCGCCGTGCAAGAACAGGGTTATAGTTAATTCCTCCCTTTGTACCAATAAGAGGCACATTGGGGAAACTACCACAACTGTCAATAATCTCCACATCCTGGTAAGCTCGATGATACCAATCAATATCCGAGTGAGTAAGTGCCATTATCTTAGGAGCCCAACGGGGTTCCTTCTTGACATCCCAAAAAGCATCAGACTGAGGCATATGAGAGATAACCATTGGTACAACAAAGGCGTGCAATAGATAATCATTCCCCCATGATAGGAACTCCAAAGATGAACAAAGTAATAAGCATCACCCAACAGTGTAGGAACCGGGTTTCCAATCATGAAAATCCTGATAGCGTTAATGTCGACACACTTGTCCACATTAGGAAATAAGAATAATCTATAGGCGAGTAAAGCAAAGATGGCCTCAAAAGCAACCGTACTCTTCATCCTGGAAAATTAACGAGCTTTCTCCAATAAGAACTGGGCTGGTAATCCTCTAATCCCTCCTTTGGTAGTCATATGGGCTTCCACCTCAGACTTCCCCAGGTTAATCAAAGCAGCAATCTCATGTGGTTTTGGCTCGCCCTCTAAACCAGTAAAAGGAACACGATCGGTAACAGGTAAATCCAATAGATAGGAATACTCTTCCAGTGTTGGCATCAACTGATAATCGGGAAAAGTAAAGCAGTGATACACCGGATCATAGAACTGGATCAAGGTCGAGAGAATACCCTCCTTCATCTTCAGCTTCATGAGAGGAATAATGGATCCATACTTCTTCCGAAAGTCTGCAGGACACTCAATCTATGGAATTAGACTGATCAACTCATCTATCTTAGGATCCTTGAAACTGTATTTCCCGGTCTTTCTCTTTCCATAATCCATGGTTAAAAGTACCTGAGATATTCACAAATAGTCAACCTTTAAATCCCTTGAAATATTTTTTTCTTCAAAAGATGCTTATGAGTGCGTGGATGCATGATGCAACAATCACACATATAGGGTTCATAGGTTCAACGTCACGAGCATGAGGTCGAAGGTACTACCCATAAGGTGTTGGTCTAAAAAGTTATCACCTGCCGAACAAGGTTCTAGAAGTTCCCAGAGTCTACATCCTTCCTTCGGATATTACCAACTTCCCGATTAACTCAGTAATTAGTAATATTCTCAAGAAAGACTCGTCCGAGCGTAGTATCGTGTGACAACTATTTCAGGATTACTCCGTCATAGCTTCCGCACTACACCTAAAAGGCCAAGATGGGTTAGGTAATCTACGGTCCTCAGCTTCACCAGGCTCCCAAATCGAAAGCAGTACGTCTTCCCGATTACTCGGTAAACGACACTACAGTCAAAGGGGCCTCCACTGAGTGGGGGATCTCATGCCTCCTTTTTTTGGGATTACTCCCTCAAAGTTAACATGACTATACCGCCCGTCCTATCTTAAAGTTTGCCCAAGTCCGGGTATAGGACTTATCAGTAATCACCAAGCACCCTGTAAACCAGGAAAATCCAAACAAACATATATACAAAATGTAACACATAAACACAATAACACATATACAGATATAAATAAAGACAGGCTCAACCCACTTAGGGATGAACCATCAAGAGGTTAATCTTTCCCCAGTGAAGTCGCCATTTTTCTGTAGCGGTAGAAATGTTCAAGACTAAGCCATTGGATTGACTAGACTTTATACAAATCAAAATAAAAATCGCCACTGCGCTTTATTATTTCCAAAGGAATGGGAAAAGAGCGAATAACCCAAAAAGAGGGGGAAAGATTCAAGGTAAGGGGGTTGGTTATGCAAAGGGGAGGTATTAACACCCTAAACATCTACGGTACTCCGCAGGAACCTCTTTGTAAAATCTGTATATTTTGGCTAAAAAAATGTGTTGTATATAAAATGGATGGTGGAGGTGAGAAAAGAAATATTTTTATGATTTTTCACCCGCCGCGGTTGCGAACCTTTAGTGCCTACGTACCACCTTTCGTGCAATAGGGGATCAGGGTACACGTAGTTCCTCTTTAAAAAATTAAAACATAAGTGTGTTGGTTAATTTTTTAAGATAAGACATCATCGTAATTGTCCGTGTGTAAAACATACTTACTACCCACAATCATGAGAAACGAGAATTTGCATCATCTCAAAGTGGAGGATATGGCTTGGATTTTAAAATCAACAATTCTTCACTCAACACCCAAGTGGAAAATATCTCACTTCACTACATATTGTAGAAGTATAGTTGTTTGCATCACTACAAGGATTGACAAGAGTCTAATCTTTTGATAAAAGTTTTAAGATAAAAGCCAAAGTGGCAAAATGGTTTGAAATGAGATTGATTGACTTTTAGTCTTCTCACAAAAAATGTCAAGGTATTATTAAATTGTTTGAAATTTATTCGTGAAAATGTTTTGAAAATGCATGGACATAAGTCCAAGTTTATTATGAAAATGTTTCAAGTTTCAAAATAAGAAGAGTTTTTTTTTTTAAAGGAGGAAGAAGATTTTTGAAATTAAAGAAGATGGGAGGAGATGAAGGGACTATCCTAAAGCATAAGGTAAAAGCTAGGGATAAGAACCATCTAACCAACAAGAAGTCAATACTTGACATTATGAGTCAATATAGAATTCCCATTCTTCGGATTGAAACCAAGCAAGAAAAGATACTAGACCTCTTGAGAGAACCAAACTTCAAGTGTATTAAATCTTCGGAAAAAAATTGGGCAGAGGAACGGCTATATACGGGTGAATTCCAGATTACAAACAAAGTGTGTAATCACAATAACCTGCACACAAAACAAACAAACAACCCAATGTCTTGAGGTAAACCTCAAGAACTCCAGACAAAATATCAAATAAAGATCACAATGTCTCCAAGATAGGCCAAGGTCTCTAATCCTAAGTCCAAGAAGTCCAATACTCCATAATGCCAAGGATAGTAACCAAATAGTCCAAGCATCATTAAAGATTTTTATGGTTCATGTTGATTATTAGGTGTCTTTAAAAGGAAAGGAAAATCTCAAGCGAGCAAAATAAAAATGACAAAAAAGTAAATGCTCAAGTGAGCAAAAATAAAAAAAGGCATAAGAATAAATGCTCAAGTGAGCAAAAATAAAAAGTGGCATGAAACGTAAATGCTTAAATTAAATGGTACATAAAGCATAAAAAATAAAAGCATAAAGTAAAGTCAATTGTTAGAAATTAGTGGTTAGTTGGATGACCATCTTGAAACTTGCATTTGATTTTTGTCAAGTATATCATCCATTTTGGAATCCTTAAAAGTAACATTTAACGATCAACGATGTTTAAGTGATCCATGTTGACCAAAGGTGTTGTAGATCCATTAGAGGATTGGTAGAACCAAAACCTCCACACAATGAATCTCAAGGTTATTGGATCAAAGAGATCAAATTAACATGCTTGGGCTTGCAATCATAAGTTTGGGCCACAAATGATCATTTATTCGAATCAGGACAAAATTTAGCGCTATGTTAAGCAATCGTAAGTGGACTTATGTAGAAGTCACACCTATTTTGAGGCCGGTCAATAGCAATCTATGTACTTCATGTTTGGATAAATGATATAGAGATCACCATTCCTTAACATGTAGCACAATTAAAAAAGAAAGGGATAAGATGAAGAGGGAGGGGAATGATTAGATAATTTGGATCACCATTTAAAAATTCTTTCATCTTTAAATTCAACCACTCCTCTAGATGGATTAAAGCACTAAACATATCATTAATCCAAAGCACCAAAAATGAATTAAATAATTCACTCTTAGGTAGATTTGAATTGATGAACATTTATCCAACTTCATCTACATCACAAAGTCCATTGATTTTAAAGACAAATTGAACATTTAAAATTGCAATCCAAATTATCCATCAAAGAGAGTGAGCAGAAACAATTTGAGTCAAAACAGCCCCAAAAAAAGGCAGAAAAAGTATTTTCGACACTGTTACAATCGATTGTGCTTCGACAGCAACCTATTGCATCAGTGCAGTTTTTTTTTAAATTAATTCTCTGTGACAAACAATTGCAATGTTAAAACAATTGATTGCAACCTGTTAAAATCAGTCGAAAACAGCATCTCAAGGATCAAATTCTTGTTCTAACTTTTCATCAAACACCTTATGATCATGGATCTAACTGAGCATGAAAATTCCATCAAATTATGAGAAAATAGCACTAATGGAATCATAAAACAGTGCTTAATGAATCAAAACCAAAAATCCACAAGAGATCACATTGTGAAAGACGATGATCCAACTTACCAAAGGTAAAGTTAGAGAATTATCAAACAACTTCCAGAATTTGCTTCAATTCAACCACATGAATCAATTACCAAAGCTTGGATGTAGAGAATTGATGAATAAAAAGTGTTTGGATGAAGGTTTAGCTCAAAGATTAGTAAGCTTCAACGCAAAGCTTACTAACTTTTTGAAAATGGAGCTTTGAGTAAATTTTGATAGATGGAGAGAATTGCGAGATTTTTTAGCAAAGTGATTTTGGCTGTCAAAAGCTTGAAATTTGAATGAGATGAGGGCTCTATTTATAGAGTTTAGGATTGGGATTAGTGGTAATTTGGTAATTGATTCTTGGAGCCAAAAATTGAATTAATGATATAATTTTCAAATTATGCAAAAAAATTGGAGCCAAAAAGATGACAGTTTTGAAATTGCTGGCTTTTTTTTCAAAAATCACGTGTATTTTGCTGCTATGAGTCGACACAAGGGTCATATGCATCGACACATTCTATTTGTATAACACAACATGAGTCGACGCAAGCTTCTATGTATCGACACATTCTGTTATTCGACACATTACAGAATTAAACAATCTGCATGAGTCGACACATAGCACGTATGTGTCGACACATGCTAGTTATACAAATAGGATGAGTCTATACATAACATGCATGTGTCGACACATGCTAGTTATACGCAACAGGATGAGTCGATACATACCTTTATGGGTCGATGCATGCTGTTTTTCGCCACAATACAAAATCAAATCAACTTTGCATGAGTTCGACACAAGCCTCTATGGATTGGTACAAGCTTCCTTTCGACACAATACATAATTGATTGTCTTGCATGGGTCGACACATAACATGTACGTGTCGATACATAACAAAAATGAAGAATTTTAATTATTTTTTCTTGCAAATAGAGATTTTAGGGAAATAATACCGGAAAACCTTATTTGTCGGATTATTTGACTTGGTATCTATAAAACACAATTTTTCAAAGACAAAGACAAATATTTTTTTGTATTTTGGTTAGAGGTTAATTATCAAAGTATATACAAAATACATAACTAAGGTGCTTGGAGATTCCTCAAGAGAAAACTTAAAGATAGGAGATAGAAAAAAGAGGAAGAACCAACCCTAATGTGATTTTGTTATGATCAAGTTGACATGATATGATAGGGGAATCTTAGGGGCAAAAATTGGGGTACAACACCGACACTAGCCCCAATTCTTCAAAATCTAGACCTGGTACTCTCTGTATTTCCATAGCGCTTAAACGCTCTTCAAGATGTCTATACTTATCATCAGTCGGAGGGTATTATTCCTCAGAGTAGTCTTCCTCTTCCTCCTCTTCTTCAGATTCTGATGGTACCGCTGTTTCTTTTCCCTTCCCTTCTCCTTCCCCGGAAGTGGTTGCAAAATTTAAGGGCCTTCTAGTTTGTCCTTGAAATCTTCTCCCCATATTCAAAACCTCAGTGGCCTTCTTTGGTTTCTTCTTTCTCTCTTTAGCTAACAGAGTCTTCAATTACTCTTGCCCTTTGGATAGGGTCGTGAGCAACTGCTGAAACTGCATGTTTTGAGCTTGGAGATCTTTGACCGTCTGTTCGAGATCCATCTTACTGAAATAAACAGTACAGAGATGAGGAAAATGGTTGCGAAATACCTGCTTATGTCATGATGAATGATATGCATATATGCAATTCTTTCAAGGATTTAAAAAAATTCAAATTCGTTTTAAAAAAAAAGAAACACACGTTATATTAATAAGATAGAATTTGAGTATATCAATGCCCCTTGGGCAAAATAATACAGAATTCTAAGTTAAAAAAGTGTTGCGCATCCTCTTTGGTGCTATGTAGGTGTTTAGAGTCTGCTCCTCATGAAGTAGCCTAGTGAGTTCCAAACCTTCTTCTCGCTTGCGTAGAATTGGGCTTCGAAAGTATCTCGCTCTCCTTTGAGTTGTATCCAATCCTTTTGTAGATCTTCGAGTGATGTGAGCATGTCAGGATGTAGGATAGTGTATGTAACTTCTCCTTCCTTAACAGGATCTATAATCAATGGGAGAATGGACGGATAAGGCATCATAAGACTTTGAGCGCAGGTTCGTACCCACTTGAGTTAAGGCTAAAGGGGGATGGAATTCTTGTGTCCCAAAGTCTTGCTATCCACCTTGTTTAGCATCCTCCAAGCTCGGATGAATCTCTGTCGAAGACCTCGATCGTCGTTGTCGTAGTCAAAAACCAAGCCTTGAATCAGCATATCATGTGGGCCATCCCTTCGGGCATAACCAAAATGTCTTAGAGCCAAACATGGGTTGTAGGTGATGCCTCCCCTAATGCCAAGTAGAGGGACATTAGGAAATTCCCCACAACGGTCAACAATGATAACATTCTCTTTGGATCGAGAGCACCAATGAATATCTGAATGTTTGAGTGTCATTAACCTTTGTGACCACCTTAATCCTTGCTCATTCTTTAAGATTGATTGGGGAAGATAAGAAATAAACCATCTAGCCAAGAGGGGAGTGCAACACATAAGGACCCCTCTCTTCCTCATTGTACGAGTGTGAAAAGAGTGTAGGATATCCCCTAGCAATGTAGGCACTGGATTACGTGACATGAAAATTTTGACAGCGCTCACATCTATGAGTTGGTCAGGATTGGGGAACAAGACCATCCCATATATAAGGAGAGCCAAAATCTCCTCAAAAGCTTGCAAGTCTAGGGAATTCCAACAGCTTTGGGCCTTCTCAAACAGAAACTTTGCTAAGAAGCCTTTGACACCACTTCTAGTTTCCCAATTAGTTGTGACATCAGATGAGTGCAAGTGCAGGGCTTGAGCAATCTCTTCTGGCTTTGGAACTCTTTCCATACCGTTGAAAGGTAGTTGATTGAGAATAGGAATCCTCAAGAGTTGTGAAAATTCCTCCAAAGTAGGCACAAGCTGATAGTCAGGGAATGTGAAGCAATGATGCAAGGGGTCAAAGAACTGGAAGAGAACCTTCATCATATCCTCCTCTGTGTTGGAGGTGACCAAGTTGAGTAGACGAGCATGCCTCTCGCTGAATGAAGAGTTTTCAGGGATTCTTGTAGTTAACTCCTTGAGTTGTGGAGGAATTCTTACAAGGTTGATTTGGATAGTTTTCCTGCAAAGTGAATCCATATCCTACAAAATAAGAACAAAGATGAATCTCCAAAATCCTTGAAATGGTGAGCGAATGCATATGATGTTCATGATGTCCATGATGTTATGTACAAGTATGCATATACAAGAAAAGCAAACAAGTTCTTAGTTTAGGCTTGCATTGGGTTTTATAGGTAAATACCCTCTTGAAGTTTAGTTGGCTCAACCTGTCCTAATAATAGTAACCGGGTTCTAAGGAGCTCAATATCACTGGATTGTTTCCTTGGTCATTGTTTCAGCTCAAGCCTCTTTAATGGAGACCGAAATATCCTAAGAAACCAACCCTCAATGAGTGTAGTATCGAGTATCTACCAACTTCGGACTGCACCAAAGCCGGTCATCTCACTACATCCTAAAGGCCAAGTTGGTCAAGTAAAGGGTTCTAGAAGTTCATTAGTGCCTCATGACATCACTCGGCGGCCCCGTATTCTCTTTGATTAACTCAAAGGCTACCGGTACCCACAAATATGTCACACTAACATAGCTATTGCTTAGACCATGTCGATATACCCCACACAGTTTCCACAACGTATTGCTATTTACCTATAATGTTTCCCAAATCCGGGTGGAGGATTCAAACCCAAACAAAGAACCATAATATAAAGCAAACAAGTCAAACAATGTAAGCAAATAAATGTGATCTAAACCCTAAGGTAACCCCACTTTTATAAATTTCCCCAACAGAGTCTCCAGTTCTGTGATGCGGTGGGAAAACTGACTTGAGGTTTTGCATTTTGTCGCAAATGTTGCGGTTAGCAAGAGTCGCCACCGACTTTTCTTTTATCTAAGAGGAAAGGTGAAAAAGCACATGAAATACCTTTGAGATTGTTCTTTGAGTTCGGGGGGTAGATTATGAAAAGGGAAGGTATTAGCACCCTTTTCATCCATGGTTTTCCATGGGATCTTAGTTACTTGCTTTAGATCACTTGCTTTTGTTTTGTTTGAAATTGTGTTTGGTGTGGTTTTGAAAGTATTTTGAAAAAGAGGCCATTCGTTTAGGCAATCTTTGTAATGATTCTCGTTTGTAAGAATGTATACAAAGATGTTTGTCTTTTTGAAAATGTTTTCAATATTTGTAAGATGTTTTGAAATGTGTGTGTGTTTGTTTTGAAAATAGCAAGGATGTTTTTGTTTGAAATGGAGAAAGTAACTAGAAGCTATCTACCTACTCAAATGTCCTTCTTATGCATTTTCTATTCCTTTGACATTGTTTTCTTACCATTGATTTGGTAAGCAATCCTATCTTTGGATGTAAACGGGATGGGTGTGGGTCATCGTATAGCCATGGTTAGCAATGTTGCAAAGTATCTTAGCATTTTTGAGGGACCAAGATCATTTTTGTAAGGCAACTTTTGAATAGCGTCATCGAGGGGCTATGATCTCATATTTGTTTTGTTTTGCCAAGATACTTCACATGCGTAACATGGCTATTTTATTTTAGGCAACCAAGTGGGAGAAACCCTAAGGGTGCTTGTGTGCAAGTGTGTCATTTTCATGCTTTTGATTTTGTCTTGTATTTAGGGTTTTCTATTTTCTTTGTTTTGTTCTTGTCATACAAACCCTAATTACTAACCATGGCATATGAAAGCGATAAATTGCGTAATATAAATATACTAAGCTATTATAATAATTTTATGGGAGGGGGGAATACAAGTTTGAATGGGGATTTGCACAAATATAAAGCTAAATACATTATTACAACCAAATCGAATTTGTACGAATTTAAGATAAATACAATACAAAATTTAAAATGTAATGCAATATACATGTAAAAAGATTTTTTGATGTCTTATTTTGATGTAAAAGAATATTTAATTTAAACCTAAAAATATAAGGAAAAAGATTTAATTTTTTGAAAGGGGTTTAACCCTAATTTTATTTAAAAGAAAATGAAGTTTTTATATGTATTATTTTGTGTATTTTCTTGTGTAAAAATAATAAATAATATTGTAATAAATATTAAAATTAAATATATGCAAAAATAAGTATTTGTAAGTATGAAATGTAAAATAAATTAAACTAAATATATTTAATTATATTTACAAGTTTATTAAGAAAATAAATGATATATATTAAAAATAAAATATATTTTCATGTGAGAAATAAGATAAAAATGAAATAAAAGTGTAATATATTAATTTACATTTTTGGGATTTTTTATCATTTAAAGAAAATAATAAAAATATTAAAATGAAAATAAAACAAATAAAAAAATAAAAATGTAGAAAGTTGGCCAAGGGGGTAAGATAGCAGATTAGTGGTGATGATGAGCAAAAACACTGGCCCATGAAGCTAGGCCCAATCCTGCAAAAAAAGTGTCAAAAACTGAAAAGGAAAAAATGCAAAAATGCAAAAGTAGCACGCAGGTTCGAACCTAGGACATGGGTCTCACCAGCGCGCTGCTTTTCCACTAGGGTGGCCATACATCCATTGTCTTTACTGAAACAAAAATAACATATTACAAAACGCGCCCTTGCCCTGTTTCATCTTCTTCCTCAAGCCTTGGCCAGATCCCCTGTAACTTCCTCATACTTCCATGAAAATAAAAACTTATAACATGAAAAATGTAGCATTTGAACTCAAGATTCCAACCATATAAGTTATGTAATCTAACTATCAAAGATCAAAGAGAATTTTAAAAGCCCTAAATTCTAACCTAATATTTTCATAGATTTCAACTTCCAAATTCTCTTAGCACAAGTAAAATCAATGCAAGATAATGGTATGTACAACTTCGTTATGATGAGGACTATATTTTTTATTCACAAATTGTGCCCTATAGTTTCCTGTACAAAGAGATAGAGTTTGAAAATTTACCTCCTTCAGCTGGAATCGTGTATGGAAATGTAGTGACTTTAATGGAGGCATGATGCTTGCTTGAGCTACCTTGAGCTTCCCTGAATCTATTCTAACCCTTGCCTAGTTCTGAAAGTGGCTAGAACTCCCTGACCAAGTCCAACTGCAAGCTTCAAAGTCAACAGTGGCAGATGGTGGAAAAGAGAATACAGAACAAGGATGATGGTTTGGATGGGTTTGATATCAAGTATGTAAGGTGTTTGAATGATCTAAACACAAAACGCACGAGCCAAATGGAAGCTGGATCTGTTTGTGCAGAAACTGTATGTTTTGGACAATTTTTGGTGTTTTGCTTGATCATAGTGTTTCAGGTCTTGGCTTAGTGTTTTATGTGTTGCATATAGTTTTTATATTAGTATTGAAATGATCTTAGGTCAACTTCCCAACAGATCTGCCAATGCTAGCCTTTTTGCCAACTTTTTTGTACTTGAAGCAAAGTGACAAGACCAATGCTTCACATGCTTGTACCAACTTGCTTAGGGTTGGTATGAGTTTGTACAACTTGCTTGAGACCTGTGTGGTATGTATGCATCAAGGGGACAGGTTGAAAGCTCAAAATTGTGAAGTTTGCAAAAGTGGTTCTTTATGAAAATGGCAATGGAACCTTTTTGCCATAAATGGAATTACAAGTTGGATAAAGGTTCAAAAGCATGGATAGAGGCTTTTTTAACTGAGCAAGCATTTAATTAAGGAGTGTGGAACAAGTTTAGGACCTGTACAACATGAACTAGCCAGCATAGGGTTGATTTGCAACTTGGTTCTTCATGAAATGGCTTGAACAAAAAGTGAGAAACTTCCAACTTCCTCTCTTTGATTCTCCCTACTCAAAAATGATCTTGAGGAGTTCTTGGACATTTTGTAAAGCTTTCAATGTGCTCTATAATTCATCTTTGAAATTAATTTTTAGATACCTCTTGGAACTAGGTGAAAAGTTGCCATGAAGTTGGGTCAAAAACCTGCCTAAATTAGGGAAAATTTTCATTAAGTTAAGAAGTTCATGACCATGTATTCATAAATTTATAACTTGAGATCCAAGCATCTTTAGGGAAAGGTTTGTTAAGAAAAGTTGTAGATTTCATGGAGATCTACAACTTTCATGTTGGGAACTTTCCTTGAATCAATATGCATCATGGTGTAAAAGTGGCCTAAAGTTGAGAAAAAATAAGAAAATTTTCATACTTAGAAAATTTCTAAGTTATGAAAATTTTCAAATTCAAACCCTAATTTTCAAATTTGGATTTCTTGATGAACAAGTTTCACATTTGGAAATGTTTTGATGAATTATGACCCTTGGTACTTGATTTTGACCAAAAAGTCAAAGTTTGACTTTTCAGTGTACAATTGACTGCAAATTTCATCTGTCAATCCAATGAATGTGAGATGTTTTGAGCCATGTAATTAAGTCAAGATGATGCCATTGGATCCTTGAAATCATGCTTGAACTCAATTGGTCATTTTATAGGTTAAAAATCATAAATTGCCTTTCCTAAATCAAAACCCTAATTTTGACCATTTTGCCCTTTTGATGATTTGATCTAATTTCTTGAGGAATTGTGATCCAAACTTGACCAAATGATGCATATAAGTTTAAAATGTTGATGTGGATCAAAAATTATGAAGTTTGAGTGTAAATTGGCCATGGTTGACTTTTTCCCCAATACAGCTGATTTTTAGGTCAACTGTCCAATTGGCTGATCAAAAATGTGGTTCAAGGCTTGAAATTTGTCATGGGTGATATTATGGGTCCATAATGATGTTTGAAAGTCACATTAAGCATTGATAGTCCAAAAATCCTTTTGCAAACTCAAACCCTAATTTTGGGTCATTAGTGCAAGATGAGATGTCTTGAGTTGACCAAACCCTAATCCAGTCTTGAGTCACAGAGATCTTGTGAGAAAAATCTTGATAAATGAGAGGGAAAATTTTGGGGTACAACACTCAATAATACCATGATCACCGAACTATGCACGCAATTCAAGATCAAACATAATAACTCTTCTCCTTACCGGCTGAAGATGAATGGCGTTGTAGAAGTTGCTAATAAAAATATCAAAAAGATCATACAAAAGATGACGGTGACATATAAAGACTGGCATGAGATGTTACCATTTTCTCTCCATGGTTACCGTACCATAGTGCGCACATCAATAGGGGCAACTCCTTTCTATTTGGTATATGGTATGGAAGTTATCCTACCCATTGAAGTTCAGATCCCTTCCTTAATAATCTTGAAGGACGCAGGTTTGAATGAAGACAAATGGGTTCAGACTCGACTTGACCAATTAAACCTAATTGACAAAAAGAGGCTCGCGGTTGGCAGTCATGGTCAGATATACCAAAAACACATGATTAAAGCTTTTAACAAAAAGGTCAGACGTCAGGTATATCAGGCCAGTGACCTAGTAATCAAGCGTATTATCCTACCGCAAGGTGATCCCAAGGGAAAATGGATTCCCACATACGAATGGCCGTTTGTGATCAAGAACATATTTTCTGGTGGAGCCATGATCTTAACCACTATGGACAGTGACGACCTTCCGCACCCTTTAAACGCGGACATAGTTAAAAGATACTACGTGTTGTACACCAAAATTTTCCCTCCCATGTTTTTCAATACATTTCAAACGAGGTCCTCAGATTGCTCAAGGAAGTCCAAGAGTTTACGAGACAAACTCTCTCCTAAGACAGTCTACCCCAAATTAGGGTTTCATTTTGCATCATGATGCTTGACTGCAAAGGATCCCAAATTCTCACCATTGTCCTAATATGTTCTCAAGATCATCCATGTCAAGTTTCAAGCCTTGCAGAGAAGATTTTCTCAGTCAATGGCTCAAAGGCCTGAAAATCGACTGTGCTAGGGCAAAAGTCAATTGTGGCCCACATACAGTCAAACTTAAATATTTTTGGTCAACATTATCATTTTGAAGTATTATTCATAATTTTATCAAGGGTTGATCATGATTCCCCAAGGGTTGCTCACAATTAATCAAAACCCAAAAGTTGCTAAATTAGGATTTTGCAGGAAACGTCAACTCAACTTTGACCAAGCATAACTTTCTCATACTTTATCAAAAATGACCCATCCAAAGCTCATTTTTAAAAGGATGTAATTCCTTACAATTCATATTCATCTCCCAAGTTCAAAATATGCACTCACAAAAAGATATGAATTTGGACATTATAGGTCATTTTGAAAAGTCAACAAAAACACCTTTTGGGTCAAAGCTTCATACATGAACATGGAAGACTGAATTGATATGAGACTAAAAAGGTTGCTTAGAGGATATCCTAAGCTTTCTAAAAAGTCCAAGAACACGTCTCTAGGGTCAAAATTGAGAGATTTATGCATTGTCCAAGTTGACCCTTTTTGAAAAATTGCCAAAAGTCAAATGTATCCAAAATTGCATTTTTTGCTAAATGGGCCCAACTTTTTATGCTTGAACTGAGTTTGCAATGTAACCCACGACCCATGAGCCCTTCCACTTGTCATTCTTTTATTTTTGTTATTTATTTTGATTTTATTTCATTTAAATCAAATAAAATCAATATAAAATAGTGAAAATATCAAAAATCATTAAAACCTTGAGATTTTATGCATGATTAGGTCCATTATACAGCTGGAGACAAGATCAAATCGTGCAAGGCTTGATATGGACAGAAAAAGATTGAATTTTCTTGTTTTGTAAAGATTTGGTGCAAGGATTAAACCAAGGATCAATCTTCATAATTAGAAAAGATTTGATACAAACTGTAACCCTAATACACTCTAGTATACATAAGGAACAAATGCAGATAAAAAAGAAGAGGCTAGAGGCAGGCAAAGGGAGAGAACCAATTGCAAAAATTCATGAAAAAAGTGCAAACCAAATTCCAAGTTGCAGGCCATCTCAAGCCGTTCTAACCATACCAATCATTTGCTGGATGTCCCAAGATCGTGTTTCAATCGTTAACAAGTCTCCCCATGCTCAGAATTACCCTGTAAGGTTCACACGGTTTACCTCTTTTCTTGAATTCGAATATATTGATTCTGGCATATTTAGCATGATTGATTGGCATATTCATAATCCTTGAGATGTTTGCAAGCTAATGGCTATATTTAATTGCATTTTTATTGACTAAACATGAAACTGCCATGGCTAGGGTTTGCTCTTCGTTTTAGGGATTTCTTATACAGGGAAAATTGGACATTGATAATGGTACCATGATGCTTGTGGGCTTGAAACGAGTTGATTGGTACCATTGGTTTTAATTTATCATGCGTGTACAAGATTTTGGAAATGCATAGGGGCTATACCTACGCTTGATGTCCGTAGGTAAAAGTCTTTTACCTAAAACGACAGAATCAATGAAGAAGACAATGGCGTGGCAGTGTGTTAGTGGCTCGTTTGAATTTCCGCGCGTTTTGGGAAGCGTGGCACGTTGTTTGTATTATATTCTATTTATTTCATTATTATCACAAGTAACATGGTAGCATAGATGGTGAGGATGATGGCCTTTGATGCACACGTCCTGGGTTCGATCCCAAGCGTGTGCATTTTATTTTCTCAACATTTTCAGGGCAATCCAGTGCTTCACCTTCTCAAGCATATTCCATACGCTCTCAACATCAGCCATTTGATGTGCTCCTGGCCAGATCCAATGTGTCCATAATGAAGGGACCACCATGCACCCGAGTCAAGCATGCATACAGGATTGAGCAAAGTCAAAAGGCCTGAGCTTGTTGGGCCAAAAATTTCCAAGCAACACCCCCCCTCTTTGCTAACGCTATCAGACCCATTACTATTTCTTTTTATATTTCTTTTTATTCTTTTATTTTTCTTTATTCATTTAGTTTACAAAATAATTAATTTTTTCACAAAATCATAAAATCAAGAGTTTCACAAAAAATTAGAATTAGGTTTTTATTTTATCAAATTTAATATAATTTAGTTTGATTTAATTTAGGGAAATTCTAACTTTTTTTAATTAAAACCAATTAAAAAAATTAGGGTTAAACTTGTGATTTAATTTTTTTATTTCTTTCTCAAAAAATAAAAATACAAAAATTAGGTTAATTTAATTATTTTTCTTAAATTAAGATTAATTAGTAATTAGGTTTTTTTTATTATTCAATTGAGCTTTATTTTCTCAAATAACACAAAAATGACAAAAAATTTGATTTTTCCTTTAAATTACAATTAGGTATAGTTGGGGTCAGGACCCTAATTATTTTGCATTTGATTCATCGCGCGTGTTTATTATTTTTGCAATATTGATGTAACTGTCCACGATATGTAATAGTTTAATCTAGAACTTTCTTTATTTATCGTTTTCTACGGGTTTTTTTGGCTATGTAATTAATCCTACCCCGAAGCCTTGTAATAGTGTAGGTTTATTTTCTCGCATTTTAATTCTCGCAAATATTAACTGTTTAGATGTATGTTGATAGGATTGTATGACAAGATTGCATGATAATTTAAAACGGCTAGCAAACCCTAATGTGCAAAGATAATAACTGAAATCAAATCACTCTCACAAGTGCACTCCTAGGGTATACTCTCACTTCGGTTGCCTTCGGTAAACAATCATTAAGTATATGGTGTCTTAGTGGTCGCCCTCCTGTCTAACAAAGATCAAAAGTCCCGTTCGGAAAATTTTTCCTCTGAAATGTTGCCTCGGAAATGTTGCCTCGAATACAATCTTAAGACTTTAGGGTTATTACTAAGACGTCCTAACATTGCTTTAGTGATCGTATGTCTCTTACGGATTGACCCTTACAACTCCAACGATGGGGCTACCTATTTTTCAATAGTAGGATAGCGTTGTCTAAAGGAAGCAAGAATAAAATATTTTTTCGAGTAGGTAGATGCTAGTAGGTACTTGCTCAAATCAAACTTTTCACACTTACACTTTCCAAAAACAATTTTCAAAACAACTTCGTCACACCTTTGAGGACTGATACAAGGGTTATCACGAAGTCAAAACTTTTCAAAACAAGGTACATACACAAGCAATTTTAAAAAAGATGAGCAAGTACCTAAGAGCCCGTGGAAAACCACTGATAGAAAGGGTGCTAACACCTTCCCTTTCTATAATCTACCCCTCCGTACTCAAAATCTCAGAAAAGGATTTTTTCTGTGCTTTTTTTCCTTTCCAGTTGGATAAAATAAAAGTCGGTGGCGACTCTTGCTTGCCGCGACATTTTGCGAATACAAAATGCAAAACACAAACCAGCATTTCGAAACAGTCAGTTCTACCACCGTATCACACTACGCATGAACAAAGACCCACTAGGTTGACTGGCCTAGGAAAAAATAAGGCCATCCCGGAGAACCACAAGGGTTCGGGCAAAAATTAGGGATATACATATGAAAAATCTGTACACCCGGCAAGTCGAAAATCTACAAAGGCAACTTGGGAAAAAAGGGTATCCCGGTGGACTGAAAACCCGAAAGGGTCATCCAGGAAAAAGTTAGGGATTTAAAGCGTATAACTATGTCCCATTGGATCACCTTACAACCAATTTTTGATAACAACTATTAAGCTCAAATGGTACTAGTCAATCCAGTCAGCTTCAGACAAGTAGCAAAAGAGATGAGACGCTCAAAGACATAAAGGCAATAGCAGAATGGGAACCCAATGGGATCGTTTCACATAGCTGTTCTTTTTTTCTTTGTATAGCTTTTCTTCTTACGACAATATTCTCTTACTAGGATGTCCGTCTCCTTGTACAAAGCGCCTATTATAGGCATAATTTCTTCAAATTAATACAAAATTATCTCTTTGAAAGTGAAAAACTATTTGTTTTCTTTTTATCTTCTTGTTTTGTTTGCGAAAACATCCAGTGATTATTTTTGAACATATGCATTTGAATGTGATTACTGTTTACAAATACACGCATAGAATACAGAAAGGCAGTTACTAATAGATTTAAGAAATGGGACAATGTCTACAGGCCATCCATAAAATCCTCGCAGATACTTTTGCAAGCAGGTACAAAAGCAGGGGTATCCTACTATAAAGTCACTGCCATATCCTCAGCATACAGCCTAATGATGTCAGGTGTTCTTACATCCCCGGTGGAACAAGTTTCCAATTACTGCCTCGACATCCTAAATAATTCCCTAACCTGGGTCACAAGCTTTTCAGGATTCCCCATCAGGATTTCCTAAAAATCCCCAAGCAGTTCATGGAGTTTCCCTTCCTCAATAAAGTTTATTTCTCTAACAACAGAAATCCATCTCCCAGCATTTCAACTTCAAAAAAATTTGAAGACTTACACTCTTCACCCCCAACAACAATTATGGATTTATTTCCCCTGGTTCAACAATACAACAATAGAACGACTGACATGTTCATACATTGCATTCATACACCATTTTACAAGTGTCATAGCATATGCAACATGAATGCATATATCACAGTCTCATTTATTTTGAAAGCATCATTTGCACTTCGTGCATCATGATGTTGCATACATCTAATTCTTTACCTTTTCAGGAAAGATCAACAGATGAATGTCATCACCAATTTTCAACAAGTTCCAGATTAATACCTGAAACAAGACAGGACAACTATATGTGGACAACCGATTGTAAATTAATACCTGAAACCAGACAAGAAAACTATCTACATGAGAAGATTGAAGATTAATACCCGAAACAAGACAGGAAAACTATCTTTCTTTCTAAGGTCAGAGATTAACACCTAAAACCAGCCATGACAACTATCTCAATGACCGGCAAAAACAAGTTCCAGATTAATACCTATAACAAGCCAGGACAACTATCTGTGGACGACTGATTGTAGATTAATACCTGGAACCAGACAGGAAAACTATCTACATGAGTAGATTGAAGATTAACACCTGAAACCAAACGGGAAAACTATTTTTCTTTCTAAGGTCATAGATTAATCCTTGAAACCAGCCATGACAACTATCTCAATGACGGGAAAAAACAAGATCCAGATTAATATCTGTAACAAGCTAGGACAACTATTCGTGGATGATCAATTGTAGATTAATACCTGAAACCAGACAGGAAAACTATCTACATGAGCAGATTGAAGATTAACACCTGAAACCAGACGGGAAAACTATCTTTCTTTCTAAGGTCATACATTAATACCTGAAACCATCCAGGACAACTACCACAACGACCAACAAAAGCAAGTTCCAGATTAATACCTAAAACAAGATAGGACAACTATCTATGAACAGATGATCGTAAATTAATGCCCGAAACTAGACGGGGAAACTATCTATATGACCAAAATTGCCAAGTTCCAGATTAATACCTGAAACAAGACAGAACAACTATCTGTGGACGACTGATTGTAGATTAATACCTGAAACCAGACAGGACAACTATCTAACATGAACAAATTGAAGATTAATACCCAAAGGCAGATGGGAAAACTATCTTCCTTTCTCTTAGGTCAGAGATTAACACCTGAAACTAGACTGGATAATTATCTCAATGACCGACAAAAGCAAGTTTCAGATTAATACTTGAAACAAGACAGGACAACTATCTATGAACAACTGATTGTAGATCAATTCCTGAAACCAGATGGGGTGACTATCTACACGACCAAATGAAGCAATCTTACACGGATTCCTTCTCAATTTCTGAATGCAGATTTGCACGAGCTCATCCTGAAGCGACCCTACACAGGCTCCTTCTCATATATCTCCTGATGCAGTCTAACATAGACTCATCCTGAAGCAATCTTACACGGGTTTCTTTTCCTAATCTCCAGATGCAGTCTAACACGAACTCATCCTGAAGCAATCTCACACGGATTCCTTCTCGCAGTTTTTAGATACAGTCTAACACGGACTCAACCTGAAGCAACCCTATGCAGGTTTCTTCTAATACATTTCCATAGCAGTTAATTTCATTCTCCCTAATAAATTATTGTCAATCCTGGATTTCAACCAGAAAACAACAAACTTTTCCAGAGATAACTCCCTAGAGTTTTCCTCAAGCAGGAGAACAACAAAAATAAATTTTCCCCAGCGGAGTCCTCTTCAGACAACAGGAACAGGAATTCCCATACAGAGACCTCTTTTGAAGTCAACACCTACTTTGGATGGAATATTTATGTTAGAACATAGTTTGATTCTACAACCCTCGTAAGATTATTAATGATAACAAACACAACGAACAATTATGCACTCTAAAATTATATTTTGTTTTGTAGAGAAGTTCTGATGGAGTAGATCAGAAGTTAAGCTTCAAGGTTGTTCCTGCTGTGAATGTAGACTATTCTTAGATAGTTCTGATGAATGAAGATCAGAAGTTGCGCTAAGAGAAATATGTTTTAACTCTGATTACATAACTCTGTGAAAGTAAGCCTAACGCTGCAAACAGGATCTTATGACTCTGACCTTCCAAAGTTCTGAAGCAAGCAGCAAATAGATACCTCAATTTTCTGAAGCGGTACAATTCATCAAAGCTATATAAAATGCAACGGCTATAAATAGACAATGATCTTTTATTTGAGGAAAGCGCATTAATTGTCATTTATCAAGTTTCCAAATACTCAACTATGTTGTGCCTATTTAAACAAGGGATGAGGATAAATCATTTACGATTTACACAGCAATTGACAACACTTCAATGCTGCTATCCTTTCTACTCCTCATTCATACTATTCTTTCACCTGTGTAATACATCACAAGACTGTGATACTGTTTTGTAATAAAACATATTGTACACTGTTTTATTCATATTTTATTTAGTGAATTTCCTTGAGAAAAACCGAGTTATGGTTATACTCAAGAAGACTTTGGCAGTAGTCAAAGTAGATTTGTAATCAAGATTGATTAGTGAATTAAGACCTCATTGGAAAGAGGAGAAATCACCTTGGAGGATGGACTGGAGTAGTTTGAGTTCAAACAAACTAGGATAAAAATCTTCGTGTTATTTCCATTGATTTTTAGGATTCCAATTCAACCCCTCCTTCTTGTGTTTTTCAATTTTTCAGTTGGAATCAGAGCGCCCAGTTCTGAGTTCAAGCACTTAACCGTGTCAGTAAAGATCCAAGCTAAGAAAAACACTATGGTGGGACCAAGCCAGAATATCAGCAATGAATACCATGATGAGAAAGACAGAATTAGCGGCAAAACTCTAATATTTGATGGAGAGAACTTTGATTACTGGAAAGACAAAATTGAAATCTTCTTTTTGGCTCATGATGATGATCTCTGAGATATGGTGATTGATGGGTACATGCATCTTGTTGATGAAAGTGGTCAGAAGATTGATAGAAAAAAATGTCTGATCATCAAAAGCGCGACTTCAGAAATCATCACAAGGCCAAAACTATTCTCTTGAGTGCCATCTGTTGTACCCCAAAATTTGCCCTCTCATTTCTCAAAAGATCATCCTGGACCCTCAGGTTTTCTTCCATCCAATTTCAAGCTTTGAATTACAAATTTTCCATGAAAGTCGATCACAAGGGCAAAATGGTCATTTGCACACTGAAAAGTCAAAGTTTGGCTTTTGGACCAAAGTCAAGTTTCAAGAGTCATATTTCATCAAGACATATTGAAATATGAAGTTTGTTTCATCAAGAAATTCAAAAGTCAATATTACTTTGGAAAAGTCAAATTTCTAAATACTTAGAATTTTTCTAAGTGTTTAAGAAATATGACAAGCTCAGAACTTTTGATCAGATTATCACAATGATGCAAGCTGATTCTGGAATAACTTCTAACACAAGAGTTGTGGATCACAATGAGATCTCAAACATTGCAGGACAAAACTTCTCCTAGAAATGCTGGGATTTCAAGTTATACATCTTCAAAGCCACGTCCTTGAAACTTAAACACTTAGTAAATTCTGAGCATTTTCACATAGGTTCAGTCAGAAGTTGCAAGAGTAATTCCAAAAGGGCTTACAAAGCATGTCATAAGCTTTCTGGAAAGTCTGGGAACTTGCTCAGAATATGCTGGAGCAAAGGGATTCAAGGATCAAAAGTTGGATGTTTATTCTAAGTTGCGTTGATGATGAACTTCTGGCCCAGATTTAAACTTTGATGCACAATCTCATGGCGCTGGATTTATAGTTTGATAAGTCTCATCATCATTTAATTCTCACAACCACTTTTGAGTTTTTATCCAAAGGATTTCCCCACGTGTGAGATAGAAGTACCATTGTTGTCCTTGAAAAAACAAACTTTTATACAAGATTATGTTGGGCCCATGCTTTGCTTTACCTCTGAGGGTACTTTTCCTTAATTCATGCTTACAAATCCAGCTTAGGCACGGCTAAAAGATGCTAACCACCATACTTGCTTCAAGAACAAGGCAACACCCTAGCATATGAAGGCTAGGTTCAACGCTTCGGTCAGAATGCCACTCTTCGAGTCTCATTCTGGTCTTCTGCAATCAGAACATCACCAAGTCCCAAATCCTCATTTAAACAACCTGCTGCACTTCTACAACACAGTCCTATAACCAACAGCTAATCCAGTCCACACCTGCCTTTTTCTCAAACCCCATAATTGCACCAAATTAGCATGCGAAAATTCTGTTTAAAAAGAAAGGGAACAGTATGCCAAAAAAAATCCCATTTGTTTTTCCCCCCAAAACCATAACCAATTCACCTATAAATAAGTTGCTCCATCACACGTTCCAGAGGCCGGCTTTTGGAGAGAGAGAGAATTTTCTAAAAGAGAGAAGAGAAAACTGTGAAGCCTTCATAAAATCCAGAATTCCCAAACAGAAAACCAAGCCTTTGTTCTTCCCTTGGAATTAAAGAAATTAGCCTTTTCTCTTCCGTTGTTCCTACTGACTCCAGAACATCTGAAAGCAGCAGTTCAATTTCCAAGCACACGCTCCATATTCAAGGTAAGTCTTTTTGACTTTGCATATTTTCATTCAGGACAACATTAAATAGGTAAATATCATAGTATTTATGTTGTCCATATCATTGCATAAGTAGAAAAAATGTGGATAAGAACTTCTTGATTAAGGCTAGGCTCAAAATTAGGATTAGAACTTCTATAAACTTTTGTGGTTTTATCCTTCTGATTTGCTGTTTGTTAAGAACTGAATAAATTGCTGATGTGCTGATTAATATGAGGAAAGAATTGAAATGTAACACAAAACTTCTGATGTTCACTCACTGTCTTAGCACATACTGAACTTCTGAGTTCCCCTCACTGTTTTAACACACAGAACATCTATGATTTTCTCACTGTTTAAACACACAGAACTTCTGATGTTCACTCGCTGTTAACACACACTAAACTTCTGATGTTCATTCACTGTCTTAGCACATACTGAACTTCTGAGTTCTCTTCACTATTTTAATACACAGAACTTCTAAGACTTTCGCACTGTTCTAACACTCAGAAGTTAAGCACATAGCAACCCAAAACTTCTGTGTTTTCCCTCTAACGTTTCTGGAAGGACCACAAAGTGTATCAATCCAGAACTTCTGACGCTTCTTTCTGAACCATAGCGTGCCCGGCATCAGAACTTCTGATCCCCTTTGTTTTGCTTTCAGCAGCATGCTAATTCTATCTCTCATTATTTTCATTTTTTATCATTTTCAATATTAATACCCTTTTATTAATATAAAAAAGACATAAAAATATTTTCTTTTTATTAATTAATTTCTTTTTCTTAATTCATTAAGACAAAAAACCATTTTTTAAACAAGTCCGTTTTTCTTTCTTCAATTGTACATTTCAATATGGTTGTAATAGTTAATTAGGATTTAAATTCTTGCAACCCCCCATTTGTAAATTTGTACCCCCATCCCTAAATGATGTAATAGCGTAGGACTTTACATTTCCGTAATTTATCGCTTTCAAATGTAAATGCTAGTAATTAGGGTGTGTATGACAAAATATGAAATCAATAAATGGATAACCCTAATCAAGACTAAATGCATGTAAATAAAACACACTTGCACACTAGCACCCTTGGGGTAATCCCACTTTGTTGCCTTTCGGAAAATTGTCATGTCCCTCAAATATGGGCGTTTTAGCAAAGACCCTCGATAAAAGATCGTAGTCCCTCGATGACCCTCAATGTTGCCTTCGGTAAACAATCTAGTCCCTAAAACGACATTGCTAAAACATTCCATAGGATGCCTTCTATGACTATGCAAACGTCCCACACCCGTCCCTTCACATCCAACGATGGGGCTTCTTACCAAAACAATAGTAAGATAGCAACATCTAAAAGAGGAGGAAAAGAAAGAATACTAAAGACCTTTTGAGTAGGTAGGATGCTCCTAGTTGCTCGCTTGCTCACAACAAAAACATTTTATACACCAACACTTTCATTTTGAAACATTTTCAAAAGACAAACACTTTGTACGCGATTCTTATAGAAACGAGAACTATTGCAAAGACACCTTTTCAAAATCAGTTTCAAAAAACACATTCCACAAACACTTCTTTGAACTATTTTCCAAACAACACTTTATACGCGTTCTTATAGAAACGAGAACCATTACAAAAATGTTTTCAAAATACTTTCAAAAACCACACAAAGCATATTTTCAAACAAAAACAAGTGATCTAGCAAGTAACTAAGAGCCCATGGAAAACCATGGATGAAAAGGGTGTTAATACCTTCCCTTTTCATAATCTACCCCCAGAACTCAAGAAAACATCTCTAAAGGTATTTCCTAATCTTTTCACCCTTTCCTTATTGGATAAAAGAAAATTCGGTGGCGACTCTTGCTAAACCGCAACATTTGCGATAAAACAAAAAACACCCAAGTCAGTTCTCCCACCGTACCACAGAACTGGCGACTCTGCTGGGGATATCTTTAAAAGTGGGGTTACCTTAGGGCTAGATCACCTTTACTTGCTTTCGTTGTTTGACTTGCATGCTTTACATTATCGATTCCTTATTTAGGTTTGTTTTGATCCTCTACCCGGATCTGGGGCACCTTTTAAGTAAGTAGCAATAGATTGTGGAAACTGTGCGGGGTATACCAACATGGTCTAAGCAATAGCTACGTTAGTGTGGCACATTTCTTGGTACCAGTATCCCTTGTGTTGAAACAAGGAGAATACGGGGCCACTGAGCAGCGTCATGAAGCACTAACTGACCTTAGAACCTTACTTTACCAACTTGGCCATTAGGAAGTAGTGAGATAGCCGGCTTTGGTGCAGTCCGAAGTTGGTTGATACTCGATGCTACACTCATTGAGACCGGACTTTTGGGATATCTCGGTCGTAAGAAAAGATTTATTGAGATAAGACAATGCCTAAAAGAACGGTCAGTGATATTGAGACCCTTTAGAACCCGGTTACTATTACTAGGACAGGTTGAGCCAACTAAACTTCAAGAGGGTACTTACTTACAAGCTCCATGCAAGCCTAAACCTAAGGACTTGTCTGCTTTGTGTGTATATGATTATTTGTATATAAACTTACTTACTTTGCACACTTATACATGACATCATACCATGGCATTTTCAATAACTGTTACAAGGATCTCAAGGGTCTATGATGCAGGGTCACGTTGAACTAGACGTCTATCAATGGACAAGAGGATTTATTTCCCTCTAACCAAATTCCGTCAAAAATCAAGTACAACAACTTGAGTCAAGGGATACAACCCACTTGATATGGTGAGCTTAATTCTCGTGGAAGGACACCCATCGAGATCCTTGAAAACACGCATCCACATATGATGCATCATATCATGATAGGTTTCTCTCACACATGCCTCCTTATCTTCCTACTATTTATTTCAGTAAGATGGATATGGAACAAACGGTGAAAGATCTCCAAGCTCAAAATGCTCAATTCCAACAAATGTTCCTGGGTTTGGCTAAGGGGCAAGAGGACCTGAAGACTCTTCTTCTGAAACACAAGAAGAAAAGTCCAAGAAATCAGTAGGCGTCCTGAACTTGGGAAGGAGACTTAAAGGACCACTCAAGGGGGCTCTAGATCTTCCAACTCCATCCAACATGGAGGATAGTCATGAAGAAGACAACAATCTGGATATTGATGAAGACAAAGCCAACTATTGCGAGGAACAATATCCTCCTACTGATGATAGGTACAAATAGTTAGAGGATTGCCTCATTGCTATGGAGATTCAACACATACCTGGCTTGGATTTAGGAGACATGGGTTTGGTTTCTGGAGTGGTCATACTGCCAAAGTTCAAAATCCCTACCTTTTCCCTGTACGATGGAGTCTCTTTCCCTAAGATGCACTTAAAGTCTCATGTCTGCAAGATTCAACCATACACAACTAATCTGAAGCTTTGGATCCATTTCTTTCCAGAGAGCTCAATTGGAGAGTGCTCGCATCCACACCTGGGAGGATCTAGCTGTTT
The DNA here is from genome assembly GCA_948472305.1 of Vicia faba. Lineage (NCBI taxonomy): Eukaryota > Viridiplantae > Streptophyta > Magnoliopsida > Fabales > Fabaceae > Vicia > Vicia faba. Next base: position 1,444,488,328 of record OX451735.1, on the reverse strand, counting down.
CTTTCTACAAGCAGTACCAATACAATGTTGATCTTGCACCAACTCGTGTGCAGTTGCAGAACATGACCATGGGTTCCAACGAGAGCTTCAAAGGATACGCCCAAAAGTGGAGAGATCTGGATGGTAGGGTGCAGCCCCCTTTAACTAACAGGGAGTTGATTGACATCTTCATGGGAACTTTGACAGGACCTTTCTTCAAACACCTAATTGGAAGTTCCTCGACCAGGTTCACCGAGCTGATACTGGCTGGAAAAAGGGTTGAAGTTGGCATCAAAAGCGGAAAGATCCAAGGAGCTACACCCTCTGATGCTCAGAAAAAGCCATACAATTGGAAGAAAGAGTCCAATGTTGTGTATGGTCAAAAGAATCTCCATGACCAACATGTGGGAGCAGTCCTGATCTCTGGTTCTACGTTGCACCGGCAACAGCAAAGGGGAAATCAACGAAGGCCAGATGAGCCCAAAAGGCAGTTTACCAATATCAACATGCCACTGTCTTAAGCGCTACAACACTTGTTGAGGATGAATCTGATTACGTTGATAGGACCTCATCAAAACCCCAAGACTTTTTCTCCTAACTACAATCCTAATGCAACGTGTGGTTATCATTCCAGTAGTCCCGGGCATGATACTAACGATTGTTGGGCGTTGAAGTACAAGATTCAGAATTTGATTAACACCAAGGAGATCGAGTTTGACCCTCCGGAGACTCCAAATGTGACAACTGCTCCTATGCCAAATCATTGAAAGCGTCTTGTTCATTTTGAATTTTCAATTGTAATTTCTTTTGTTATTCAAAAATTTATCTATTAATGTCAAAATGTGTTTCATTAATGCATTGCATTTGTTTGTTTTGAATTCATCCATTCGTTTTCACTATATTTAAACTATGCTTTTCTGCTCTCTTTATGACATTCAACTCTTGCTAAAAGTTACAAGCCTTTAGAGAGAGGATGACGAAAACAATGCCATAATCTCATACATTATGCTTCGAGACAGACCTTACTGACGATATACATGCGTTCTTTCAAATCTTAAACACTGGAGTTATAAGGAAGATAATCCCTAGTCAACCCCTTCGAGCCAAAGAAGTATAAGTTTTCCTTTTTACACAAAATGAAACTTTTAATCAAAACCTAGGGACAGGGTAGTCTTTCAGTTAATTCAAATGCACATTCAGTCACAGACTTTCACTTTGTAACACAATGAACGACATCAAAAATATTCATGTGGAATCAAAAGACAGTGATGGTTCCCTACCAAATAGGCAGTCATTATCTCTCAAAAAGAAAAGCCCACTAAGTCAAAACCTACAAAGGAGACTTAAGAAAAACTGGGGCATCCCGCTGACTGTAATCTCAAAACAAGAACAATCAGGCAAAAATTAGGGATAACAAATCAAAAGAAAGAGGTCACTACAAATCCTCAACAACATGAAAAATGTTGCAAAAATGACTGCATTCTGATAAACTAATTTGTCTGAACCATCACCAAAATGTCTTTCCAGACTCAATTGAAGTTCAAACGCACAATTAGCTGAGTTTATGACCGAAGAACATCACGAAGAAAGGGTGGGTATAAATACACTTTGAGCCTTTATCCTTTATTTCTTAAACCGTGAACCAAGCCACGCTACAAACCTCCAAAAGTCCTAATTGAAGCATGGGTTAGTTCAAAATCATAGTGTTACAAAAGTTATCCTGACTCCTGTAAGGCTTTACCCTAAATCCCGAGTTTGAATTTCCTTGCAAAACTTCTTTACTTGCTAAAACGCATTTTCAAAATCTCAAGACAAGCATAAACTTTGCATTATTTGAATATTGTTGTTTGCATATGGCTATTTGTTTGACAGCGGAGAAATTCATACAACGAATATCCAATGAACGAAAGCTCTCTCAGTGAACAAAATCGCTTCAAGTGGGATGACACTTCCATTGACAAATCTCCTATCAACAAGGGGGAATGACGTGTCACTGTCCATCACACATGGGGCAGTACAGTCAAGATTCCAAGAAATCTCTCAAGAAATGCTGAATAACCAGGGGCAGGTCACCATCTCCACCCCTTGGGGAATTGATTGGGTTACATACAATCCAACCTCTCCTGGCAGTGCCATAAACATTCGCTACTAGGGGAAGTGACAAATCTCCCCAGTATCCTTCTTATAGGATGACTTCCAGCCAGAGTTTCAATCTCCGAAAACTTTCCCCCAACTGAGTCAACCTCAAGAATCCTTGAGGATTTTCCCCAGTAAAGTCACTATCTTCTCCAATAGACTGACAATAGGGTTTATTTCCCCAACAAACTACGGATTCCCCAGCTTGAGGTGGCCTCTCCGACCACTACAAATTAATGGACTACAACTCCTCTTCCCCAATAGACTACTCTACAATCCCCAATAAGTTACTGTAAAGCCTGGACCCAACCAGACGTTAGTTCAACTTCGACTCCCTAATAGAGCAACAGACAACCAAGGCTCCTGAACTTTTTTCCCCGAGCAAGAATCAACACTCTCCACAGAGTTTTCATTATTCCCCAGCGAAGTTCTCCTCAAAACAACAAAACAGGAATCCCCGATGGAAACATTCTAAGCAAAGTTTGAAGACGCACTTACTCTTCAACAGCAGTCCAGGATTTATTGACTCCCCAACATTTGTCAAGGATTTATTTTCCCAGACAAATACATTCATTAACATTTCACACATAATAAGTGCATTCGACAACATCATAACACCATGTATTTCATACATCATGACATTGCATACAACTAACGTTTTACCTTTTCAGGAAAAGGTCAATCAACAGATGGCTACCATCAACCATTTTCAAGTTCCAGATTAATACCTGTAACAAGTCAGGGCATTTATCTATATGACCGATTGAAGCAACCCTACATAGGTTCCTCCTATTTCCATGATGAAGTTTTACACGGACTCGTCATGAAGCCACCCTACACAGATTCCTCCTATTTCTAAGATGAAGTTTTACACGGACTCGTCATGAAGTAACCCTACACAGGTTCCTCCTATTTCCAAGATGAAGTTTTACACTGACTCATCATGAAGCAACCCTACACAGGTTTCTCTTATTTTTCAAGATGAATTTTTACACTGACTCGTTATGAAGTAACCCTACACGAGTTCCTCCTATTTCAAGATGAAGTTTTACACGGACTCGTCATGAAGTACCCTACACAGGTTCCTCCTATTTCAAGATGAAGTTTTACACTGACCCGTCACGAAGCAACCCTACACAGGTCCCTCCTATTTCTAAATGCAGTTTTACACTGACTCATCATGAAGTAATCCTACTCGGGTTCCTTCTCAGGAAATTTCAGAGGAAGTTTAACACGGACTCATCGTCAAGCAACCCTACACAGCCATACACAGGCCCATCATAAATTGAAGAATATCCAAAACCTCTGTTGGTTCAGTGTATGTGATTGTTTTGAAAATAGCAAGGATGTTTGTTTTGAAATTGAGCAAGTAATTAGGTGCATTCCACTTACTCAAAAAGTCTTTCTTGTTCATTTTTCTTTTCCTTTGACATTGTTATCTTACCACTAATTTGGTAAGTAACCCTATCTTTGGACGTAAACAAGACGGGCGTGGGTCATCGTATAACCATAATTAGAAATGTTGCAAGGTATCTTAGCATTCTTTTTGAGGGACTAAGATCATTTGTAAGGCAACTTAGATAGCATCATCGAGGGACTATGATCTTATATTTGCTTGTTTTTGCTAAGATACCTTACATGTGTAATATAATCATTTTGTATAAGGCAACCAAATAGGATAACCCTAGGGGTGCTAGTGTGCAAGTGTATTGTTTTCATGCTTGTTTTTGTATTGAATTAGGGTTTTCTAAGTATTGATTTAAGTCTTTCCATAAAAACCCTAATTACTAGCATTTGTATATAAAAGCGATAAATTGCGGAATTTTAAAATTACTATGCTATTACAACATTTGTGGGGAGGGGCTGTACAAATTGAATGGGGATTGCAAGAATGTAAACCTAGTTAATCTATTACAACCAAATTGAATGGGTATTAATGTGCAAGGAATTAAAATAAGTAATGTACAAAATGAATAAGTAAACAAAATGTAAAATGTGAAGTAAATGGATATTTGTTTGGATTTTTTAGAGAAAAGGATTTTGTCTTAACCTAATTAATTAAATAAAATAATTAATTAAACTTAAATTTATTAAGAAAAGATTTTAAATAAAACCCTAGTTCTATTAAATGATTAAAAGAAAATAAGTTTAAGAAAAGTGTTTTTTTGGTATTTTTGTCTTAAAAATATTTATAGTATTATAAAATATTTTAAATCTTTTTTCATATAAAAATAATATATTTTAAATGGTGTGAAAAATAAATAAAAAACATAGTGTTAATTAAATTTACAAGACTAGTTAATAAAATAAATAATTTATGGTTGAATAAAAATATTTTTTATGAGAAAAATAAAATAAACTAAGTTAAAAATAAAAATCTAATTTTTGTATTTTTTAAATATTTGTAGAAATGATTAAGAAAATATAAATGAAATAAATAAAAAATAATAAAAATAAAATAAATAAAATAAAAAAACTTGGGCCAAGGGGCGCAAACAGCCTACAGGGGGTTAGTTAGAAAAAAAACAAAATGAACAGACCCAAGAAGGCCCAGCGTATCAAAAAAGAAAAAAATCAGAAAACAAGAAAAATGTGAAAAATCCAAAAGGGTACTACTGGGGCTCGAACCCAGGTCCCAAAGGTTACAGGCGCGCGCTTCTACCACTGGGATGGCTATACATCCGTTAACATAAGCAAAACAATAAATATACAAGGCAAAACGCGCTCTGAAGACTTCATCTTCAATCTCCAGCCAGACCAACTGTAACTTGCTCATTTCTCATCAAAAATAAAAACTGTAAACATGAAACTTGTAGCAAATTTTCTCACGGTTTCAGAAATGTAAAGCATTAAAACTATAGATCAAAGATAAGCATGAATTTTAATGGCCCTAATCTGAAACCTAAAAATCTCAGAAATTTCAGTTTCAAAATTTTCTAAGCTCAAGCAAAATTAATGGAAACTATAGACATGGTTAGCTTCAGGGCAATGATACCTATATGTTTTGTTCACAAATAAACTATTGATGATGCATGTATGAAGATTTCCAAGTTGAGAAAACTTACCTCATAATTGGAAATTGTGTTTTGAGTTTGAGCTTGTTTCGAGTGATGGTGATGATCAGGTTAGCTTCCTTGAGGTCCTAGGAAGCTAATGCAATGGTTTGCTTGAGTTGAGAGTGGCTGAAATGGCCTGGAGAAGTCAAGTTGCAGACTCTGTTTTTTGGTTATGGAGGTTATGGTAAATGGTGTTACAGTTCTGGAATAAGGATGAGAATGAGTTGTATTTGATGTAAGGAAGCTTTAGGAATGAATTTGAGGGAAAACGCACGAGGGAAATGGGAGATACAAGTTTAAGGTCAGAACTGTGTATCAATGGAGTTTTTTGTGCAATTTCTGGCTAGAGGGAATTTGGGAGTGTGTCAGGGTGCTCAAACTCGTCCTTTAGCTCACAAATAATGACTCTATTTATAAGCAACAAGTTTGGAGTGCTCTAGTTGATCAGAATTCAAATTTACATGTTTAAGTTCAACATGTGATTTTTTTTTACAAAATAAGTTTCCATGCCTTGTACTTGGTTCATAGAGTGGTTATGGTTTAAAAAAGCTTGCTTCTGACTTTGTGGATGGAGTGTGATCAGAGGGAACAAGTTAGAGGCTCAAGAATGGGCTTTATGCAAAAAGCTTGCTTTACAAGAATGACAATGTTAACTTTGTGCCATTAATGGAAATTCAACTTGGATAATAGCTCAATTGCTTGGATCAAAGCCCTAAAAACTGTGTAAACATTTAATTATGGAGTGACAAACAAGTTTGAGTCCTGCAAAGCAAATATTATACAGCCTAGCATGGATTTGGTTCATGTGTTCATCAAAAAATGACTTGTAATTCAAGTGATAAAACCCTAACTTAATCTCTTCGATTCTCCCTACTCAAGAATGATATCGAGGAGTTCTTGGACATTTTGGAAAGCTTGCAATGTGCTCTACAACCAATATTTGAATTTATTTTTAAGATTCCCCTTGGAACTATATGAAAAAGTGCCATGAAGTTGGGTTAAAATCCTGACCAAATTAGGGCAAAATTTCACTAAGTGTTTAGTTTCATGACCACATGTTCATAAAATCATAACTTGAGATCCAAGCACTTTTGGAAGGAGTTGTGTAAAGAAAATTTGTAGATTTCATGGAGATATACAACTTTCATGTTGGAAGCTTCTCTTGAATCATCTTGCACCATGGTGAAAATTTTGCTCAAAGTTATGAAAAAACATGAAATTTCCAACACTTAGAAAAATTTCTAAGTTTAGAAATTTTGACTTTTCAAAATGAAATCTTGACTTCTTGATGAATAAGTTTCATATTTTGACATGTTTTGATGAATTATGATCTTTTGCACTTAAATTTGACCAAAAAGTCAAAGTTTGACTTTTCAGTATACAGTTGACTTTTGATCAGTTGACTGAAAAATTCATCTGTCAATCCAATGGACTTGCAATGTTTTGAACCATTTCATTAGGTAAAAATGATGCAATTGGAATCTTGAGATCATGCCTTAAACCAATTGACCATTTGCTAGGTCAAAAATCAGAAATTGCCTTTTCCCAATCAAAACCCTAATTTTGACCATTTTGCCCTTTTGGAGATTTGATCAAATTTCTTGAGGAATTATGGTCCAAAATTGATCAAATGATAAATATGAGTTTAAAATGTTGATGGGGATAAAAAATTATGAAGTTTGACTGTAAATTGGCCATAGTTGACTTTTTCTCCAATACAATTGATTTTTAGGTCAATTGCTCAATTGACTGAGTAAAAATGTGATCCAAGGCTTGAAACTTGACATGAGAAATCTTGGGGGTCCATAATGATCCATGAAAGTCATATGGGGCATTGGAAGTCCAAAAGTACTTGTGCAAACTAAAACCCTAATTTTGGTTATCAATGCTTAAGGAGGTGTCTTGAGCTGATCAAACCCTAGTGTATTCTTGAGTCAAAGGAGATTTTGTGAGAAAATTATTGATAAGTGAGAGGGAAAATTTTGGGGTACAAAAGCATGATTGGTTCTCTCTTATATCTTACAGCTTCAAGACCTGACATTCTATACAGTGTATGTTTATGTGCCAGATTCCAATCAGATCCTAGAGAATCTCACTTAACAGCTGTTAAGCGAATTTTTAAGTATCTAAAAGATACTACAAATCTTGGTTTGTTTTATAGAAAAACCAGTGAATATAATTTAGTAGGGTACTGTGATGCTGACTTCACTGGAGACGTAGTAGAAAGAAAAAGCACTTTTGGAAGCTGTCAGTTTCTGGGAGAAAATCTGATCTCATGGACCAGCAAGAGGCAATCCATAATTGCTTTGTCAACAGCTGAAGCTGAATACATAGCAGTTTCTGGATGCAGCACACAGATGCTCTGGATGAAGATTCAGCTTGAAGACTTCAATATATTTGAGAGTAACATTCCTATATTTCGTGATAACACTTATGCAATTTGTTTATCTAGGAATCCTATTTTGCATTCTAGGGATAAGCATATAAAAATAAAACACCGCTTTATTATGGACTATATTCAGAAAGAAATCCTTTCCTTAAAATTTATTGACACAGACCATCAATGGGCTGATGTCTTTACTAAACCACTTTCTGAAGATAGGTTTAATTTCATTCTGAAACATCTCAGCATGAAATTATGTCCAAAATAAGAGTTTTATTTATATATTCATTAACCCTCAGAATTTTATGTTTTCTTTGTGAACATATGATCAACAATTCTTCAGAAGTTAAAAGGACAGTTGCATCAGAATCTATCTAAGAATATCTGAACGGTTCGTTTCAAAGATAGAAGCGTGCAATTCACATTATCAACATATGTCATCCTCTCACAAGCGTCCTTCTAAGGGTGAACACGCGTTCAAATTCTGAAGGGTCTAAAGCTTTAATTGGGTGCATTGAGACGCATGTCATTGGTAACTGTTTCATATCTCCACGCCATCCCCTATTTTCAGGATTCATAAATGATGTGTAATCATTAATACTTTTCTCTTTCTTGTTGATTAAGTTTTCAAATTTATTATAAATACACATTCATTCTCACTCTCACTTTTTCTCGCTTCTATTTCCTCTCTAGTTTTCGTTTGCAAAAACCTTTTTTTCAGAAATCTCAAACAGTCAGTGTGAACAATGGCTTCATCTTCAAGCGCTAAAAATCTTCAATGTGCTCTTAGTTCATCTTCATCAACTGCAGAACAATACGAAGAACCGTCAAGAACCTTACTTACTCAATTGATTCTCTTGAGGTTCTTTGCGATCTTATCATTGATTTTGAAAGCATGAAGGAGAATGGGTTTGATCTTACTGTAGATGTAGAAATTCAAGGTTGGAACAGGTATTTTGATTGTCTTCTAGGTCCAGTGTTTCCAATTTTGGTGAAGGAATTATGGATTCATGCAACCTCCTCTAATTACCAAGTAACGTCTTATGTAACGGGGAAGAAGATTGCAATCACTGAAGATCTGATTGCAAAGCTGATTGGTTATAATGGCGGAGGAATCCGTTACAACGACATGGCTGAGAAATTTTCTGAACTAACAGCCATATCAAGAGTAATCTTCACTTCTAGGCATCCATCCAACAAGATTAAAGATCTGAAGGACTACTTCAGAATCTGGGCAAAGATCATTCTGGGCTGTATCAACCACAGGAAGCCAACAAGCTCTCCTGACTACATAAATATTGACCAACAATTTCTGCTATACTTCATTGCAAAGAAGACGAAAATAAACCTTCCTCACTTTCTTTTCAATCATCTGAGAACAAGCGTGAAGGAAACAAGAGAATATGAAAGAACCAAGAGGGATTGGATACCTCTAGACAGGCTAATTTCAGATATTCTAACTGACAATAAATTAATAGAGCCTCTGACTGAAGCTCAACAGATAAGCACGCTGGAGGCATGTGTTGGAAAACCTCTCAATGCCAAGAACCTGAAAAAGATGAAGATCATTGACATCATTAAGAAGGATCCAACCATTGCTACAAAAGAAGTCATCACATCAAGGAGAATCCCTATGAAAGATTTTCCTCTACTTTCTGAAATTGATGCTTCACCAGAAATCATTGTCAAATATTTGGAAGCATGCAAGAAGAATGGAACTTCTCTAGAGTTAAACATTCGGGATCTGCATCAAAAAGCTCCAGATGTTGTCCTCCAGAAGTCTAGGAAAAGAAAAGCTGCAGGAGAAGGATCTTCTCAGAAGACACCCAAAGTTGCTAAGAAGAAAGGTAACTCTTCTTTTATTTCTGTTGTAGAACCAGTGGTTTTTCAAACATATGAAACACCATCCTCTCTAAAACCAATAGAAGATCCCTCACCACAAACATTTGAAGATTTTGATATAGAATTTGACCCCTCAGTAACTCTAGAAAACATACTGAACGAACCTCACTCTCCCAATCCACATCTTGAACAAAATCAGCCAGAACTTGTTAGAGTTCTTTCTGATATTGATCAATTTGATCCATATTTTCAAGCTCCTCACATAGAAAATCCAAACTTCCAAACTAATCACCCTGAAAATCCAAACGCTACCGCCTCCCAACCAGAAAATCCATACACAGAATCTGATACCACCACACCAATTCCTGGAATAAAAGAACCTCTCATGGTTCGACAACCTCTCTTCATTCAAGACATTCCAGAAATTCCATCACCTTACCATTCCACTCCACCAAACACACCCCCGTCACCAATTATCATTTCTGATTCTCCTACTCCCTCTCCTATTAATCCTCTAGAAGATCACCTTATAACAGTAATAGACTTAGAAGTGCTGGATCACATTGCCTCAACCTCTCACAAAATTTCCATTCCCAAACTAAAACTAACTATCACCAAGGTAGATGTTGGTAGAAATTTACTGATATTTGAAACAGAGATAATTGAATGGGTAAACTCTTTGAAGAAAGAAAGCTTAGAAAATCCAAATCCTACTGCTTCTTATTCTAACCGGAACCGGTTCAGAAGATGGTTCAACTCAGAATCCAAGAAAATCAAGGAATTAAGCTATGAAATGGCCCAACAGAACTTTTGTGATCAGCTGAAGGTTTTCAAGGATCAAGTTCTGAGTCACTGGGAAAGGAAACCTATTCTTCTGCTGGACAATGCTCCCTGGAAAGAGCACCAACCTTCAGAAGTTGATGAACCATGCTCTGATAATCTTCCTCTGGCTACTATTCAAGACAAAGGCACAACAAATGAAGAAGCCACTGAATCAGAAAATGCTACAGAGTGTTCTGAGAAACTTGCATCTTCTTTGGATACACCAACTTCATCTTTGGTTATGCAAACTCTGGAAGAGTTAAAGAAAGAGAATGCAGTGATTAAAGAAATATCAGACAAGCAATAATACACGGGCAAAGAAATCAAGGAAATGCCTGGAAAACAAGAGGAACTGAGCACTCAGACTAAGAGCTTGCTGGAAGCGTTGTTCACACGACTTCCCCCTCAATCTTAGTTTTTTTTATAACTTGTTTTCTTCATTCATTTATCTTGTTTTATTTGGCTGTGAAAGTGTTGTTGCAATCAAGTTTAATATAACTCATCTTTTTTACTCTGAATATTAGTGTTTATATTGCTTTTTGATTCCTGACAAAAAGGGGGAGAACGTAAGATATTTCCAATAATAGTATATAGAGACAAAGTCTCAAACATTTTGAATATCATAACTTCTCGTTTTTTTCTGAAAGCAAAACAGGAACAAAACTTTGATGAAGACAGAAGGAGATGCATCAAAAGCTATGATCAGAATAAACTTCAGAGAAGTAATTCATCTCTATCTGAGTAGTCAACTCAGGGGGCGACTCTCTAATGCTTTATGTTCTGTCTATTTTAATTGAAATATCCTAGTTTTTGTCATCATCAAAAAGGGGGAGATTGTTAGAACATAGTTTGATTCTACAACCCTCGTAAGAGTTTTGATGATAACAAACACAAAGAAAAATTATGCACTCTAAAATTATATTCAGTTTTGTAGAGAAGTTCTGATGGAAGTAGATCAGAAGTTAAGCTACAAGGTTGTTCCTGCTGTGAACGTAGACTATTCTCAGAAAGTTCTGATGAATGAAGATCAGAAGTTGTGCTAAGGGAAAGATGTTTTAACTCTGATTACATAACTCTGAAAGTAAGCCTAACGCTACAAACAGGATCTTATGACTCTGACCTTCCAAAGTTTTGAAGCAAGCAACAAATGGATACCCCAATGTTCTAAAGTGTTACAATTCATCAAATCTCAAATGCAACGGCTACAAACAGAGAAGGATCTTTTATTTGAGGAAAGCACATTAACTGTCATTTATCAAATTTCTAAATACTCAACTACGTTGCGCCTATTTAAACAAGGGATGAGAATAAATCGTTTACGATTTACACAACAATTGACAACACTTCAACGCTTCTATCCTTTCTACTCCTCATTCATACTATTCTTTCACCTGTGTAATACATCACAAGACTGTGATACTGTTTTGTAAGAAAACATATTGTACACTATTTTATTCATATTTTATTTAGTGAATTTCCTTGAGAAAAACCAAGTTATGGTTATACTCAAGAAGACTTTGGCAGTAGTCAAAGTAGATTTTTAATCAAGATTGATTAGTGAATTAAGACCATGTTGGAGAGAGGCGAAATCACCTTGGTGGACGGACTGAAGTAGTTTGAGTTCAAACGAACCAGGATAAAAATCTCCGTGTTATTTCCATTGATTTTTAAGATTCCAATTCACCCCCCCCTTCTTGTGTTTTTCAATTCTTCACTTTAAGCCCATCCCCAAACAACTCTCAGTCATTTTCTCCAAATGGAATCTTTAAGCCCATTCCCTACACAATCAATCATCACATCATAGAGAGCAAATTTCTGGGCATTCTAGTGTTCAATCATCTTTCACCTTCAGATCACGAAAGGCAAACAAGCTGTGATACGGTGGGAGAACTGACTTGATTGTTTTGCGTTTGTGTTCGCAAATGTTGCGGTTTAGCAAGAGTCGCCGCCGACTTTTCTTTTATCCAATAAGGAAAGGTGAAAAAGCACAGGAAAGACCTTTAGAGATGTTTTCTTGAGTTCGGGGGGTAGATTATGAAAAGGGAAGGTGTTAGCATCCTTTTCATCCATGGTTTTCCATGGGCTCTTAGTTGCTTGCTAGATCACTTGCTTTTGTTTGAATGTGTGCTTGTGATGTGGGTTTTGAAAGTATTTTGAAAATGTGACTTTGTAATGATTCTCGTCTCTATAAGAATGCGTAAAAAGTGTTGTTTTTGAAAATAGTTCAAAAAGATGTTTGTAAAATGTGTTTTTTGAAAGTGATTTTGAAAAGGGTTTCCTTTGTAATGGCTCTCATTTCTATAAGAATGTGTACAAAGTGTTGTCTTTCGAAAATGTTTCAAAGTCAGAGTGCTGGTGTATAGAATGTTTTTGTTGTGAGCAAGCAAGCAACTAGGAGCAAATATACCTACTCAAAAGGTCTTAGATGTTATTTTCCTTCTCCTTTAGATGTTGCTATCTTAGCATTGATTTGGTAAGAAGCCCCATCGTTGGATGTGAAGGGACGGATGTTGGGACGTTTGTATAGTCATAGAAGGCAACCTATGGGACGTTTTAGCAATATCGTTTTTAGGGACTAGATCGTTTATCGAAGGCAACATCGAGGGTCATCGAGGGACTACGATCTTTTATCGAGGGTCTTTTGCTAAAATGCTCATGTTTGAGGGACATGACTATTTTTCCGATAGGCCACAAAGTGGGATTACCCTAAGGGTGCATGTGTGCAAAGTGTGTTTGATTGCATGCATTTTAGTCTTGATTAGGGTGATCTATTTGTCAATTTCATGTCTTGCCATACACACCCTAATTACTAGCATTTACATTTGAAAGTGATAAATTGTGGAAATGTAAAGTCCTACGCTATTACAATATTTTAGGGATGAGGGTACATATTTATGAATGGGGGTTGCAAATAAAATTAAATACTAAGTTACTATTACAACCATATTGAAATGTACAATATATAAGAAAGAAAAAAGACTTATTTAGAAAATGGTTTTTTATCTTTAATTAAAAAAGAAATAAATTAAAAGAAAAATATTTTTATGCCTTTTTATATTGATGAAAATAGTTTTAATGTTGAAAGTGATAAAAAGGAAAATAAATGAGATATAAGACCAGCGTGCTGCTACAAGCGAAACAAACAGAATCAGAAGTTCTGAAGCCAAGAGCACTGTGACTCAGCAGGAGACGTCAGTGGGTGTCAGAAGTTCTGAGTTAGTAAACTATGGGGTTCTGCAAGGAACATTAGAGGGGGAAACACAAAAGTTCTGGGTGGTATTCAGACAGTGGACCACAAGTCAGAAGTTCTGTATTACACTAAAACAGTGAGTAAACCCCAGAAATTCAGTGTATTGTCAGCATGTAAAAATCAGAAACTCTGAGTGTGTAAAAACAGCGAGTGGAAACATCAGAAGTTCAGTATGTTTGACATGTAGGGAGAACTCAGAAGTTCTGTGCTATGTTAGAACAGTGAGTGAATATGTGTTAGAATAGTGAGTCAAAAACAGAAGTTCTGTGTTACATTTCAACTTTGTCCTTATATCAATCAACACAACGATAACTTATTCAGTTTTCAGCAAACAGCAAATCAGAAGGATAAAAGCACAACAGGTTATGGAAGTTCTGATCCTGGTCCCGAGTCTAGTCTTAATCAGGAAGTTCTGATCCTCAGTTTTTCTACTTACGCAGTGATATGGACAACATCAATATTATGATATTTACACGTTTAATGATGTTCTGAATGAGAAGATGCAGAGTCAGGGAGACTTACCTTGAACCTGGAGCGTGTGTTTAGGACTTGAGCTGCTGCCTTCAGATATTCTGGAGTCAGCAAGAGCGACGAAAGAGAAAATACCAAGTTCTTTTACGCCAAGGGAAGAACAAGGGTTTTGGTTTTCTGTTTGGGATTTTTGGATTTTTATGAAGGGGTTCCACATATTTCTTTTCTCTCTTTTGATGATTCCCTCTCTCCAAAAGCTAACCAGCCCTTTGCAAGTGTGATGGAGCAACTTATTTATAGGTGGATTTGTTGTGATTTTGGGGGGAAAATTGGATTCAAACCTTTTGGGTATACTGTTCCATTGCTTTTTAATCACAGTTTTCGTATGCTAATTTGATGCAAATATGGGGTTTGAGAAAGTGCAAGCGTGGACTGGGTCAACAATTGATTGCAGGACTGTGGTGTAGCAGGGCGGCAGGTTACTTAAACGAGGTTTTGGGATTTGGTGATGTTCTGATCGCAGAAGATCAGAAACGTAACCTCCATGCACTGAAGAGTCACGTCTTGATGGAAGAATATATTCTGAACCATGTTTGCAACTTCCGACTGCACTTGCGTGGAGGCTGGCTCAGAAGTTCTGAAGTATCATATACTCTTAACACTTAGAGAATTTTCTAAATGTTTAGAAAGTTTGATTTTTTTTCAAAGTAACTTCTGACTGCACTTGCGTGGAGGCTGGCTCAGAAGTTTTGAAGTATCATATACTCTTAACACTTAGAAAATTTTCTAAATGTTTAGAAAATTTGATTTTTTTCAAAGTAACTTCTGACTCCTAATTTTTTAACGAACCAATCTCATGTCTTGATGAAATAAAATTGTTGAAACTTGATTTGATCTGAAAGTCAAAGTCTGACTTTTCAGTGTGCTTTTGACAATTTTGGCCTTATGGATGATTTCCTTGAAAGGTGATCATTCAAGACTTGGAACTTGATATAAGCAAAACTGAGAGTCCAGGATGATCCTTTGAGAAATGAGAGGGCAAATCTTGGGGTACAACAGTTGCCCCTGTTCAATCTTCTTAAGCCTGAGGATGTAGATTGGTTGGTCTGCCTTTCGTGATCTGAAGGTGGAAGATGATTGAACACTAGAGTGCCCAAAAATTTTCACTCGCATTAAGTAATGTTGATTGGCGATATCAGAAGTGGGCTTAAAGATGCCATCCAAAAAAGATCGATTGTGTAAGAGATTCATTGGCGAGAATTCCTGTACCTGCTGTTGAGGGGGGACTTTGCCCAGGAATGTTGATTTATGCACTAGGAAGTAAAGTCCAGGAGCTTTGATTGTCCATTACTTTACTAGGGAATTATCTCTTGACTAAGGAAGTGAAAGTAGAACGTATATCTGGTCAGGGTCCAGGCTGTACATCGACTTGCTGGGGAAATGTGATATCGATCGTATCTGGTCGGGTCCAGGCCTTACAGTGTTGTAAACTGTTGTCTGGAGATAAGGGAGAAGGAACCTGGATAGTAAGGTTACTTCGAAATGAAAGCCTGGGTAGTAGGGCTTGTGGGAAGGAACCTAGGTAGTAAGGTTACTTTGAAATGAAAACCTGGGTAGTAGGGCTTGTGGGAAGGAACCTGGATAGTAAGGTTACTTTGAAATGAAAGCCTGGGTAGTAGGGCTTGTGGGAAGGAACCTGGATAGTAAGGTTACTTTGAGATGAAAGCCTGGGTAGTAGGGCTTGTGGGAAGGAACCTGGATAGTAAGGTTACTTTGAGATAAAATCCTGGGTAGTAGGGCTTGTAGGAAGGAACATGGATAGTAAGGTTACTTTGAGATGAAAGCCTGGGTAGTAGGGCTTGTGGGAAGGAACCTGGATAGTAAGGTTACTTTGAGATGAAAGCCTGGGTAGTAGGGCTTGTGGAAAGGAACCTGGATAGTAAGGTTACTTTGAGATGAAAGCCTGGGTAGTAAGGCTTGTGGGAAGGAACCTGGATAGTAAGGTTACTTCGTCTGATCATGTAGATTAGTTGACCCATTTGATTTCGGGAACTGATTTTCCTTTGGTTGCCTGTAGATATGACATGTATAACTGCTGGAATTGTTGGTGATAACTATCTTTCCTGAAAAGATAACAGGGTTAGTTATATGCGATGCATGAAATGCGTTGTGAGATGATGTTCTCAAAATAAACGAGATTATGTTGTATGTGATATGTATGTGCATGTCATGTTGTATGAGCATGTTAGATGTGACATATTCGAGGCTGGGAAAATAAATCCCTGACTGCTACTGGAGAAAATAAAATTCCTGTCTGTTGTAGAGAAATATGGCTCTTCTACTTTCACCGGGGATGATGAATGGAAGTGACTGCACTTCTGTCAGGGGGAGATTCTGTTTGAGAATAACACTGCGGGGAACAACTTGGAAGGTGAATTTCCAATAGCTGAAGTAATGGGATCTGTCGGGGATTGAGCTCCTGTATCCATAGAAATAAACTCTTCTTGGGGGAGTTAGAAGTTTACGATGATCCACTCGTGATTATGAAATTTGGCCGGGGGATATAGATGTCAGGTTTCTGGGCGACCCTGGCTGGGGAGATTACTTCCGATTCTGAGAGAGCTGATATCAAGGCTTTAATTACCTCTACTCTGTGGGGAATACAAATGTTACAAGGTCATATGTATTTGATGACTGCACTCCAAAACCGTCTCTGCCCTGGTACCTGCTGGATAGCGTAACTGTAGGGTTTTAACATTTTAGTTTTTGTCCTTGTTTCTTAAATTATGAGCAATTGCCTTTCAAATGTTTGTGAACAGTAATCATGTTAAAATGCATATGTCAAGAATAAATCGTTAGACGTTCTTGCAAAACAAAACAGAAAAAACAAATTGAAATTTCTTGTGAAAATAACTTGTATTGATTTTTGAAGTTGGCCTGTAATAGGCATTTTGTACAAAGAGGCTGACGTCCTAGTAGGAGAACGCCGCCAGAAGATAGAATTTATACAATTTGTGTAAAAGAAAGAAAAACAGCTATGTGAAACAACCCCATTGGGTTCCAACTTTGCTATTGCCTTTATATCTTCAAGCGTCTCATCACTTTGCTACTTGGCCAAAAGTTGATCAGATTGATTGGTGTCGTCTGAGCTCGATAGTCGATACTGAAGTCTGGTCACAAGATGATCCGATGAGACATAGTGATACGCTTTATATCCCTAACTTTTTCCTGGATTTCCCTTTCGAGTTTTCAATCCACCGGGATACCCTTTTTTGCCCAAGCCGCCCTTTCGGATTTTCGACTTGTCGGGTGTACAATTTTTTTTATTTGTATCCCTTACTTTTGCCCAAACCCTTTTGGTTCGCCGGGAAGCCCTTATTTTTTCCTAGTCCAGTCAACCTAGCGGGACTTTTAGTTAAGCGTAGTATCTTTTCACTATTCTGCATTGACAGGGTGAAGAAGGTCGTCACCATCCATGGTGGTTAGAATCATAGCTCCTCCCGAGAAAATGTTCTTAACCACAAATGGCCCTTCGTACGTGGGGGTCCATTTTCCCCTGGGATCACCTTGCAGCAGTATGATGCGTTTGATTACTAGATCCCCGACTTGATAATCTTGACGCCTGACTTTCCTGTTAAAAGTCTTAATCATTCTCTTTTGATACGTATGACCATGGCAGATAGCAGTTAGTCTCTTTTCATCGATTAAATTTAACTGATCAAGTCGGGTTTGGATCCAGTCATCTTCGTTCAAACCTGCATCCTTCATAATCCTGAGAGAAGGTATCTGGACTTCGATGGGTAGGACTTCCTCCATGCCATATACCAGAGAGTAGGGTGTTACCCCTGTCGACGTCCGTGTCGAGGTACGGTACCCATGCAGAGCGAATGGTAACATCTCATGCCAATCTTTATATGTCACTGTCATCTTCTGTACAATCTTCTTGATGTTCTTGTTAGCTGCTTTAACAGTGTCATTCATCTTCGGCCGGTAGGGAGAATAGTTGTGATGCTGTATCTTGAACTATTTACAGAGCTCGGTGATAATTGTGTTGTTGAGATTCGTACCATTTTCAGTAATAATTTTCTCTCGCACGCCGTATCGGCATATCAGATTATATCGGATAAACCGCGCCACAACGTTCTTGGTTACTATGGCAAAAGAGGCTGCTTCAACCCACTTCATGAAGTAATCAATGGCTACTAGGATGAAGCAATGTCCATTAGAAGCGGTGGGCCTGATTTCTCCGATCATGTCGATGCCCCACATTGCAAAGGGCCACGGAGCTGTCAAGACGTTCAAGGGAACCGGAGGCACATGCACCTTATCAGCATGGATTTGGCATTTATGACAAGTTCGAGAGTGTTGATAACAATCGGCTTCCATAGTGGACCAGTAGTATCCTACCCGTAAGATCTTCTTAGCCATGGTATGTCCACTAGAATGGGTTCTGAAGGTGCCTTCATGTAGATCTGTCATGATCCTCCCTGCTTCGCCCTTGTCTACACACCGCTGTAAGGTAGCGTCACGGTTGCGTTTATAGAGGATTCCATTACTGAAGAAGAACTTTGCAGCCAACCTTCTCAGAAACTTCTTATCATTGACAGATTCCCCTTCGGGATACTCTTGAGCCTCGAGATACCTTTTGACTTCGTGAAACTAGGGTTTGTCTGTTACCTCCTCAGTATGAATCTCGCAGTAGTGTGCTGGTTCATTCAACCTTTCAATGGTGATTTGGGGAGCTTCATTGTCCCACCGGATTTTGAACATAGAAGACATGGTGGCTAACGCGTCCGCTAACTGATTCTCCTCTCGTGGGAAATGTTCAAAGGTTACTTCTTCAAAGCGTGGGAGCAACGTCAGTACATACTCTTTGTAAGGAATGAGATTCAGATGTTTCGTATCCCACTCGCCCTTGATCTGACTGATCACCTGAGTGGAATCCCCGAATACACTTAAGAACTTAATCCTCGGGTCAATAGCAGCTCGAAGACCCGTGATACATGCTTCATACTCCACCATATTGTTGGTGCAGTTAAAACATAATCCGGCAGTGAACAGAGTATGACAGCCCTCGGGAGATATGATTACAGTTCCAATGCCATTACCCAGTGCGTTTGAGGCTCCATCAAAATACATAGACCATCAGGATCCTTCCTCAGGTCCTTCATCTGGTCCAGGTTTTTTGCAGTCGGTTACTAACATGATATTCTCATATGGGAACTCAAAATTCATGGACTGGTAGTCATCCATAGCCTGATGAGCCAAATGATCAGTCAATACACTCCCCTTTATTGCTTTTTGGGTTGTATATTGTATGTCATATTCAATTAATACCATTTGCCACCTTGCTATCCTTCCGGAGAGAGCGGGCTTCTCGAAAATGTACTTGATCGAATCCATCTTTGATATCAACAAGGTAGTGTGAGTCAGCATATACTGTCTCAGTTGGCGAGCAGCCCATGCCAAAGCGCAACAAGTTTTCTTGAGCAGTGAGTATCTTGTCTCACAGTCGGTAAACTTTTTGCTAAGGTAGTATATTGCATGCTCTTTTCGACCAGACTCGTCATGCTGCCCCAGCAAACACCCCATTGAATTATCTAGAACTGTCAAGTATAATATCAAAGGTCTTTCTTCAACTGGAGGCATCAGAATTGGTGGTTTTTGAAGGTATTCCTTGATTCTTTCAAAAGCAGTTTGGCATTCATTATTCCACTTTACCACTTGATCTTTCTTTAGTAGCTTAAAGATTGGCTTACAAGTAGCAGTTAGATGTGAAATGAATCTGGTGATATAATTCAAGCGTCCCAAGAAACCTCTAACTTCCTTCTCTGTACGGGAAGCTGGAATTTCTCGTATAGCCTTTACCTTTGAGGGGTCTACCTGAGTACCTTTGTCACTGACGATGAAACCCAGAAGCTTACCAGACCTTACCCCGAAGGTGCACTTGTTCGGATTCAACCTTAGCTTGTATATCTTCAACCTGTCGAACAACTTTTGTAGATGATCGAGATGTTCCTCTTTGGTTTGAGACCTAGCTATCATGTCATCAACATAAACCTCGATCTCATGGTGAATCATATCATGGAACAAAGCGACCATGGCTCGCTGATAGGTTTCCCCAACATTCTTCAACCCAAAAGGCATCACCTTGTAACAGAAGGTTCCCCACTGTGTGACGAAGGTTGTATTCTCCATGTCTTCAGGAGCCATCTTGATCTGGTTGTAGCCAAAGAAACCATCCATGAAGGATAAGATTTTATGTTGCGCGGTGTTATCAACCAGAACATCAATGTGGGGAAGCGGGAAGTCATCCTTGGGGCTTGTCCTATTCAGATCTCTGTAATCCATACACATTCGTACCTTGCCATCCTTCTTAGGTACCGGAACGACGTTAGAAACCCACTGCCGATAGGAAGTGACAGCTAAGAATCCTGCGTCGAATTGTTTCATGACCTCTGCCTTGATCTTCTTTGACATTTCAGGGCGCATACGACGAACCTTCTATTTAACTGGAGGACAATCCTCTTTAGTTGGTAGGTGATGTACCACAATATCAGTGTCCAAACCAGGCATGCCTTCATAGGACCAGGCGAAGATCTCAACATAGTCGTGCAGTATTTGTATCAACCACTGTTTGACGCTAAGCTCCAGATTTGTACCTATTTTAAACTCTTTTTTGTCCTCCCCAGTACCCAAATTCACTGTCTCAACCGGATCCTCATGAGGCTGTATGGCCCTTTCTTCCTGTAATAGTAGCCTAACAAGTTCTCCAAGTACCTCACAATCGTCCTCCCCTTCGTCCTCGGCTTGGTTGATCGGATTTTCGAAGTTATAACTAGAAATAGCAGAGCTGTTATCAATGGGATCTAGAGTGGACATGGATCTGCAGTATGATACGTGAGTGTGTGTAAGAGCATAACTGTATTGATAAAGTTAAGGTAGAAAAGAAAAACAGAGAGCGCAAAATTTGTATGCAAAGAATGTCCAATGCTTCATTGATGAAATATGAGATGACATATAATAACCCTCACAGATAGAACCATCGTGCCTCGGGTAAGACACAAGGCCAGAAAATTTAAATTATTCATTACAAACTCAGAAAACAAGTAAGACAGTTACTGCGGAATAAAAGAAACTGGAACAAAATCTCTAGCCTTCCAGTTATTCGGTCCACCATTGGTAGTCGGGTAGATCCAGCTGTCGATGTCAGGGTCTTCCTCGTTGTCTTCAATAGCGTTGACCTCACGATTACTGATGCATAGGGGAGGTCCTCCAGCCTGAGCGCGTCGAATATCCCTTTGAGCCCCTGAAGTAAAGCCCAAACCAAATTTGTCAGTTTTGTGAGTGAAATTAGGGAGTTGACCCCAATTGGCACACCCACCTTATTCAACCACAGCCCTGGCGTCCTTGAGAGAAGCCATCTTCAAAGGAGGTTTATTGGTAGAAGTTTCAGTTGATGCCAAGATCTGAGGGACCTCTTCAAAATTCTGACAAGGAGTTTCGATAATTCCCCGTCCATCTCTATGTAGCAGAAGGAATTGAGATGGCTCACCATATACTCCTCTTAAACCCCGTACAGTTACAATCTTCCCTTTCACCGAATACTTCAGCATTTGGTGGAGCGTGGAAGTAACTGCCCCAGGCTCATGGATCCAAGGACGACCTAGCAAACAAGAATACAACGGCCTGATGTCCATCACATAGAAAGTGGACTTGAAAGTCTGAGAGCCTATCTTTACAGGGAGGTCCAATTCCCCATGCACCATTCTTTTCGACCCGTCAAAATCCCTTACCACAATGTTACTAGGCTTTAAAGGCAAACCCTCGCAATCCAAACGGTCCAACGCCTTCTTGGGCAGAACATTTAGCGAAGACCCAGTATCCACCAACACATGAGCCATGGTAGTGCCACTGCATTCGATCGAGACATATAGAGTGTCATTGTGTTTCCTTCCCTTTGGTGTCAAGTCTGCATCTGAAAAACCCAGCCCATTGTGAGCAGTCAGGCTAGCCATGCAATATTTAAATTGATCAGCTGAAGTTTCTTGCGGCACATGCGCAGTTTTGAGGGATGCAATCAAATCCTTTGCATGGGCCTCAGAGCAAAACAACAGGGATAACATGGATATCTTTGAGGGGATCTGCCCCAATTGCTCGACCACATTGTAGTCACTCTTTTTAATTATTTTCAAATTTTCCTCTATCTCTTGCTTAGAGGTCTCCACGACAATTTTCCTAGGTGCCTCTGTCCGAGCAGGTTCACCTACAACTTCTTTGCCTCGAATCCCATATGACTTATCGGTAGGGGTAACAACTGGAGTAGTAACTGAAGTACTAGCGGGAGCAGAAGGTGAAATAACGACAGGCTTAGTGACAGTCTTTGGGGAGGTCACAGGAGAGAAAACCCTTCCACTTCTAGTAATCCTGCTGGTCCCAACAATGTTACTTACATCAGGATCAACTTCTTCGATCTTCAAGTTTTGTTTAACGCCATGATAGTAAACATCGGCGCCATAATGCCAAGGGACAACTTTGTTTGAGGTGTACGGGACAGGACCAGGACATGTGATTATCAACGGAGCGACTCTCGTAGTGGGTGTAATCCTAACAGGTTTTCTCGAGGAAACCTTGGAAGGACTAGCAGAAATGGTTATAATAGCGATATCTTCATACGGAATGGTTGGAATCAAAGTCTTTTCGAACAAAATTTCTCGGCTGTCCATCAGGCGTTGGACACCTGTCTTCAGCAAATAGCAACCAGAAGGTAGGGATGAACATATGTGGCAATCTTCATCACAACCTGAAAATAAACCAGCCAACAACAAATTCTTCTTAACCAGTCATAAGAGGAGTAAAAACTTCATCAACTTAGGTCACAAACAGATCGGTATCAACGACGTTAACTCCATGGTTGTGCTTAGGCATGGGAGCAGTTATGACATTGGGCTTCTCCGAAGCGTCCAACTCAATCTCCTTGGCTTCAATTAGATCTTGTACTCTGTTTTTTAGAGCGCAGCAATCATTTGTATCGTGACCAGGACTTTGAGAATGGTAGGCACACCGAGCGTTCGGATTGTAACGAGGAAAGGAGGTATTAGGATTCTTGGGAACCTCTCTTAAATTTTCCAAGTTTGATCTCAATAGATGGGGTAAAACCTCTGTCAATGTCATGTTAATCTGAGTGAACTGCCTTTGTGGTCTTTCCACCCTTTGTTGATTGTTGCGTTGTGGGGTTGCCGCAGGCCTTGGTATTATTACAGCACTTACCGTTGGACGGTATCCCGCTCTACTCTGATATTTTGGGCTATAAATGGCACTGGCCTCTTTCTTACCAGTGAAAGGTTTCTTTGCTGAACTTGACGAGGTATGTTTCTGTATTTTACCGCTCTAAATTCCAGCTTCTACCCTTTCTCTGGTTAATATCAGCTCAGTGAAACCAACTGACGAGTTGCCGATCAAATGGTTGAAGAATGGACCAGACAGCGTCCCAAGAAACATGTCAACCAACTCCCTATAAGACAAAGTGGGTTGGACTCTCCCGGCCAAATCTCTCCACTTCTGCGCGTAGTCCTTGAAGCCTTCACTTGCACCCATGGACATACTCTGGAGTTGAGTACGAGTAGGGGCTAGGTCGGCATTGTATTGATACTGCTTGTAAAAAGCGGCAGCCAAATTCTCCCAGTTTCGGACATTGATCCCCTCCAATTGGTAGGACCATTCAAGCTGAGTCCCTGACAGACTGTCTTGAAACAAATGAACCCACAAGTTTCTATCAGCGGTGTGGGGCTGGATCTTCCTCACATAGGAACGGAGATGGAGATTTGGGCAAAACATCCCATCGTACTTTGTGAAAACTGGAGCTATAAATTTCCGTGGGATGACTACTCCTGACACCAACCCTAGTTCTTCAAAATCCAGCCCTGGTATTCTATGGATCTCCATAGCACTCAATTGATCCTCTAACTGCTTGTACCTATCCTCAACAGGAGGATACTACTCAATATTGTAGTCGGTATCGTTGTCAGAGACCTCAGGACTGGGGTTCTCTTCCCTTGTCTGCCCCTCCTGAATTTCCCCCTCTTTGGATGAGGAAGTCATATCAAATGATTGCTTTAATGCCCCCCCGAATCTTCTGCCTATATTGAGGGCACCAACACGCTTCTTCTTCTTCTTCTTCTTCTTCTTCTTCTTCTTCTTCTTCTCTTTCTCTTTCAGAATGAGGGCCTTCAGATCCTCTTGCCCTTTTGCCAGAGTTACGAACATCTGTTGAAATTGGGAATTTTGTGCCTGGAGATCTTTGATGCTTTCTTCAGAAGACATTTCTGCTTGAAATAAACAGTGAAGGACATGAGAAACCTGTAACGGTAACTGCTTATGCAATGTCATGGATGGTATGCGTATGCAATGATTTCAAGGATTCTTAAATGCTCAAATTTGCTTAAACAAAAAAGAAATACACATTACTTGTATTAATGAGTTTGAATTGTTACAAAAAATGCCTTTTAGGCTTACAGTTTAAACAAAACAAAACTCAAAGCAAAAAGAAACTAGTTTTCCCAAGAGCGCATCCTCTTCGGTGCAATGTAGGCGTTTATGTTCCTTTCTTCATGAAGTAGCCTAGTGAGCTCCATGAACTTTTTCTCACTGGCATAAAACTGAGCTTCAAATGTGTCCCGCTCCTCTTTATGTTGAACCCAGGACTTCTGCAACTCCTCGTGATCGATTGGCATGTCAGGATGATGAATAAAGGAAGCCGTATCTCCCTCAGCAACTAGTTCCACAACTATTGGTAGGACAGCAGGGTAAGGCATCATAAGACTTTGAGCGCGGGCTCGTACCCATCAGAGATAGGGCTCAAGAGGGATGGAATTATTGTGCCCCAGCGTCTTGCTATCAATTTTATGCACCATGCCCTAAGCTTTCATGAACCTTTTGCGGTAACCATGATTATCATTCTCATAGTTGAAGGAGATTCCTTGGATAAGTGTATCATGAGGACCATTTCTCCTTGCATAACCAAACTGGCGCCACGCCAAACAAGGATTATACGTGATTCCTCCCCTAATGCCTAAGAGAGGGACATTAGGGAATTCACCACAGCGATCGATAATGGTGATATCTTCTGAGAACCGCGAACACCAACGAATGTCCGAATGCTTAAGGGACATCAACCTACGAGACCATTTCAAACCCTGATCGTTCTTCAAAACAGACTTGGGTAGGTGTGAAATAAACCACCTAGCCAAAAGAGGAGTGTAACACAGGAGGATCTCCCTTCTCTTTAGAGTGCGAGCATGCAGAGAGTGTAGAATATCCCCGAGTAATGTAGGCACTGGATTATGAGATAGAAAAACCTTAACAATGCTCACATCTACTAGTTGATCCGCATTAGGGAAAAGTACTGTCCCGTAAATGAGAAGTGCCAACACCTCTTTGAAAGCTTGTAAATCTAAGGTATCCCAAAAATAGTAAGCTTTCTCGAACAGAAACTTGACCGAAATTCCTTGGACACTCCCTTTAGTCTCCCAATTTTTCACTATGTCGGACCATTGTAAGGATAAAGCTCTAGCAATCTCTTCAGGCTTTGGATGTTATTCAGTGCCGTTGAAAGGTAACTGGTCAAGAATAGGTACCCCTAACAACTGAGAAACTTCCTCCATAGTAGGTACTAGCTAGTAATCCGGGAAGGTGAAACAATGGTGCACAAGATCAGAGAACTAGAAAAACACTTTTAATAATTCTTCATTAGGTTTTGCAGTGACCAAATTGAGCAACGGACCATGCTTTTTAGTGAAATGAGAACTTTCAAGAACCCTTAATGCCAGATCCTTCAGTTGGAGGGACACTTTCACAAGGTTGATTTGTATAGTGTTCCTACGAACGGATACCGTGTCCTACAAAACAAAGCAAAGATGAGCCCTAGAAACCCTTGAAATGGTTAGTCAATGATATGCCATGTTTTATGATGTTTATGATGTCATGATAAATCACAGGTATAGCAAACACAGATAAATCACACCAAGTCCTTAGGTTTAAGGCCTGCTTGAGTTTTAAGGTCATACCCTCTTGAAGTTGGGTTGGTTCAACCTGTCCTATAAATATGTAACCGGGTTCTAAAGGGATCTCAATATCACTGATCCTTCCCCCAGCTTCGTTCAATTGACTCGCAATAAAAAAAAACTCAAGAGTCAAACCTCAATGAGTGTAGTATCGAGTATCTGTCGACCTTGGGAATACAACAAGGCCGGCCACCTCGCTACGTCCTACTGGCCAAGTTGTGCAATCTAAAGGTTCTAAGGTGAGTTGATGCTTTATGACACCATGCGGCGACCCCGTACTCTCCTTTATTGACTCAAGGGTTATCGATACCAACCAAAGTGCCACATCAACGTAGCTACTGCTTCAGCTGTGTCGATATACCCCGCACAATTCCCTCACAGTTTATTGCTACTTACCTAAAAGGTGTCCCCAAATCCGGGTGTAGGATTTTTAACAGTAACCCAAACAAGGACCTATAATGTAAAGGAAACAAATCAAACAATGTAAGCAAGTAAATGTGATCTAACCCTAAGGTAACCCCACTTTTAAGTAATTCCCCAGCAGAGTCGCCAGTCCTGTGATACGGTGGGAGAACTGACTTGATTGTTTTGCGTTTGTGTTTGCAAATGTTGCGGTTTAGCAAGAGTCGCCATCGACTTTTCTTTTATCCAATAAGGAAAGGTGAAAAAGCACAGGAAAGACCTTTAGAGATGTTTTCTTGAGTTCGGGGGGTATATTATGAAAAGGGAATGTGTTAGAACCATTTTCATCCATGGTTTTCCATGGGCTCTTAGTTGCTTGCTAGATCACTTACTTTTGTTTGAATGTGTGCTTGTGATGTGGGTTTTGAAATTATTTTGAAAATGTGACTTTGTAATGATTCTCGTCTCTATAAGAATGCGTACAAAGCGTTGTTTTTGAAAATAGTTCAAAATGATGTTTGTGAAATGTGTTTTTTGAAAGTGATTTTGAAAAGGGTTTCCTTTGTAATGGCTCTCGTTTCTATGAGAATGCGTACAAAGTGTTATCTTTCGAAAATGTTTCAAAGTTAGAGTGCTGGTGTATAAAATGTTTTTGTTGTGAGCAAGCAAGCAACTAGGAGAAAATCTACTTACTCAAAAGCTCTTAGATGTTCTTTTCCTCCTCCTTTAGATGTTGCTATCTTACCATTGATTTGGTAAGAAGCCCCATCGTTTGATGTGAAGGGACGGATGTTAGGACGTTTGTATAGTCATAGAAGGCAACCTATGGGACATTTTAGCAATGTCGTTTTTAGGGACTAGATCGTTTATCGAAGGCAACATCAAGGGTCATCGAGGGACTACGATCTTTTATCGAGGGTCTTTTGCTAAAATTCCCATGTACGAGGGACATGACTATTTTTCTGATAGGCCACAAAGTGGGATTACCCTAAGGGTGCATGTGTGCAAAGTGTGTTTGATTGCATGCATTTTAGTCTTGATTAGGGTGATCTATTTGTCAATTTCATGTCTTGTCATACACACCCTAATTACTAGCATTTACATTTGAAAGCGATAAATTACGAAAATGTAAAGTCATACGCTATTACAATATTTTAGGGATGGGGGTACATATTTATGAATGGGGGTTGCAAATAAAATTAAATACTAAGTTACTATTACAACCATATTGAAATGTACAATATATAAGAAAGAAAAAGGACTTATTTAGAAAATGGTTTTTTATCTTTAATGAAAAAAGAAATAAATTAAAAGAAAAATATTTTTATGCCTTTTTATATTGATGAAAAGAGTTTTAATGTTGAAAGTGATAAAAAGGAAAATAAATGAGATATAAGACCAGCGTGCTGCTACAAGCGAAACAAATGGAATCAGAAGTTATAAAGCTAAGAGCGCTGTGACTCGGCAGGAGAAGTCAGTAGGTGTCAGAAGTTCTGAGTTGGTAAACTCTGGGGTCCTACAAGGAACATTAGAGGGGGGAACACAAAAGTTCTGGATGGTATTCAGACAGTGGACCACAAGTCAGAAGTTCTGTATACACTAAAACAGTGAGTAAACCCTAGAAATTCAATGTATTGTCAGCATGTAAAATTCAGAAACTCTGAGTGTGTAAAAACAGCGAGTGGAAACATCAGAAGTTCATTATGTTTGACATGTATGGAGAACTCAGAAGTTTTGTGCTGTGTTAGAACAGTAAGTGAATCATGGAAGTTCTATGTGTTAGAATAGTGAGTGAAAAACAGAAGTTCTGTGTTACATTTCAACTCTTTCCTTATATCAATCAGCACAACGATAACTTATTCAGTTTTCAGCAAACAACAAATCAGAAGGATAAAAGCACAACAGTTTATGGAAGTTCTGATTCTGGTCCTAAGTCTAGCCTTAATCAGAAAGTTCTGATCCTCAGTTTTTCTACTTACGCGTGATATGGACAACATCAATACTATGATATTTACATGTTTAATGATGTTCTGAATGAGAAGATGCAGAGTCAGGGAGACTTACCTTGAACCTGGAGGGTGTGTTTGGGACTTGAGTTGCTGCCTTCAGATATTCTGGAGTCAGCAAGAGCGACGAAAGAGAAAATGCCAAGTTCTTTTACTCCAAGGGAAGAATAAGGGTTTTGGTTTTCTGTTTGGGATTTCTGGATTTTTATGAAAGGGTTCCACAAATTTCTTTCCTCTCTTTTGATGATCCCTCTCTCCAAAAGCCAACCAGCCCTTTGCAAGTGTGATGGAGCAACTTATTTATAGGTGGATTTGTTGTGATTTTGGGGGGTAAAAATTGGATTCAAACCTTTTTGGTATACTATTCCATTGCTTTTTAATCACAGTTTTCGTATGCTAATTTGATGCAAATATGGGGTTTGAGAAAGTGCAGGCGAGGACTGGGTCAGCAGCTGATTGCAGGACTGTGGTTTAGCAGGGAAGTAGGTTACTTAAACGGGGTTTTGGGATTTGGTGATGTTCTGATCGCAGAAGATCAGAAACTTAACCTCCATGCGCTGAAGAGTCACGTTCTGATGGAAGACTATGTTCTGAACCATGTTTGCAACTTCTGACTGCACTTGCGTGGAGGCTGGCTCAGAAGTTCTGAAGTATCATATACTCTTAACACTTAGAGAATTTTCTAAATGTTTAGAATTTTTTTTTTCAAAGTAACTTCTGAATGCACTTGCGTGAAGGCTGGCTCAGAAGTTTTGAAGTATCATATACTCTTAACACTTAGAAAATTTTCTAAATGTTTTGAAATTTTGATTTTTTTTTCAAAGTAACTTCCGACTCTTGACTTTTTGATGAACCAATCTCATGTCTTGTTGAAATAAAATTGTTGAAACTTGATTTGATCTGAAAGTCAAAGTCTGACTTTTCAGTGTGCTTTTGACCATTTTTCCCTTATGGATGATTTCCTTGAAAGGTGATAATTCAAGACTTGGAACTTGATAGAAGCAAAACTGAGAGTCCAGGATGATCCTTTGAGAAATGAGAGGGAAAATTTTGGGGTACAACACAAGCCAATCTAAATCTTCAGGTTTAATAAGATTGAACAGGGGCAGCTGTTGTACCCCAAAATTTTCCCTCCCTTTTTCTCAAGACATTTTCTCACAGGGATTTTTAAAAGGGTAAGTTTGCACAAGTACAATTGGATTCTTAACTCTCTAGCATCAAATCAAAGAAGAGTAAGCTTCGATTGGGCATCTAAAATACTTTGAGCGAGATTTTGTTTCAAAGTCTTCGATTGGGTATTTGGCCTCCTTCGATGCAAGCTTGGTTCACAAGCATCGATTAAACATTTGGCCTCCTTCGATGCAATCCTGGTTCATAAGCTTCGATTAGGCACTGGGCCCCCTTCGATCAAGTTCAATTCATAAGGCTTCGACTGTGCATTGGCTGCTTCAGGCTTGCATTCAATTCACAAGGAAATAACTCCCAACAAGTTTGTTTCGATTCACCAGCAGTAGCCTCTTAAATACTTGCTTTGATTCACAAAGAAATGGCTTCTTTCATGTTTATTTTGATTCACAAATCAGTGGCCTCCTGCATGCAAGCTTCATTTGAGCAGTAGTCTCCTGCATGCAAGCTTCAATTGAGCATTGGCCTCTTACATGTCTGCTTTGACCCACAAGACAAGTGCCTCCTCTATGCTTACTTTCAACGCACAAGGAAAAGGCTTCCTCTTCATGCTTGCCTTTGATTCATAAGGCAACAACTTCTTTCATGTGTGCTTCAACCCACAGGGAAATGACTTCCTCTGTGCGTACCTTCAACGCACAAAGCAAAGGCCCCTTCAAATTTCCTTTGATCCACAAGGAAAAAGGCCCCTTTCAATTGACCTTCGATTCACAAAGCAATGGCTATCTACATGAGAGATTAGACTGGGCAATGTCTATCTCCAGGCCTGCTCTGACTCCACCTCTAAAACCCCTCAACATAGTTTCTACACTATGACACACAATATGATCCATTCGAAGAAGCATTTAAAAGGTCCCTTCATAGAACATGAATTTGGTGGATGGGAAGGACATGCATGTGGTCCATTCGAAAAACACACATGTGGTCCATTCAAAGAACACACATGTGGTCCATTCGAAGGATACATGATCATTGAAAACAAGTTTTGTTTTTCCTTTTGATGAGTTTGGCTCAAGATGCTTGCTGGCCAAAGTCCAACATGCTGCCAAGCCCAAGCCTCCTACACAATTGAATTTGAAGGAGGTAACAAAAGAAGCTTCGACTGGCCGGAAAGGAGTTTTCGATTGGGCTAGTTGAAAAGTTTCAGATCAAGCTACTAAGGCAGATAGTGGCTCAATCTAAGAAGCCATAATTTTGAAGATCTTGGAGCCATTTGAAGGAAGCAACTCAGGGCCAATCGAAGAACCAGGTGTGGAGGCATTCAAAGGAGTCAGGGATGTCCAGGTTCATCCCAAAACCAAAAAGGGTAGAAGTCTATCAAAAAAGGCAATCCTTTAATTTTTCTAATTTTGCCTTCAAAGCCTGGTTAAAGGCTGTCCCTTTCCATTTCCATTCCCCTCTACACCCCTATAAATACAAGCCTAAGGACACATTTCCAAAAAATGAAAAAAGGAGATAAGAAACACACGCAAGTTGCCTAAAAAATACTACACACACATTACCTGAAGAAAACCACCAAACTTCTCAAAATCTCCAAAGGTTATCAAAGTTGAAACAACCCTTAAACAAGCATACCCACGCCTGAAGCCACAGATCCATACATCACCGTTGGTAAGAATTGGCAAAAGATAAAATTTACATTTGTATGACATATTAATACTTATAGTTCGTTCGATTTTTATTCAGAACTAAGGACTTGGGTTCGACACCCAGGTCTGAATTTGTTTTTTTCTCTAACGCTTGCACTGCAGATCCAACTTAAATAGGTAAATGCGCATAGGATCGAAGGACCTGGGTTCGATACCCAAGTCCTACATCTTCATTTTTTCTAACTTTTGGCTTGCAGATCCAGATCGAAAAGCAGCTTCCTCCCCTAGATCGAAAAATAAACATCCCTCCTTGGATCGAAAAATCATACCTTGGATCGAAAAACCACATTTCTCCCTGGATCGAAGGATAACCCATTGTGTTTTTTTTGTTCATTTCTTTATTGACCTTATTATTTAAATCAACTCTAAATCAAAAACCATTAAAAAAAACATTAGGCTTAGTTTCTTTTTTAGATTAAATTTAGTTAATTAATTATTTAATTACTTTAACACTTTTTTCTTTAAAATTAAAACTAATTTAGACTTAGGTCTTAAATCTTAAAATCAAACCACAAAAATTCCAAAAACTATTTTTATTAATACTTAGGCTTTTTAGGATTTTCTTTCCAAGCAATCTCTTCTCATTTTTGTTTTCTATTTTTGTTTTGTTATTTAAATTCTAGAAAGAATGTATAGGTCGCTCATTGGATTTTGTAATAGTTACTTTATCTTTTCGCTTTTTTTTCCTAAATATTGTAACTACTCATGGGATGTAATAGTGTAGGATTTACTTTCCGCATTTTATAATTCCTGTACATATTAACTGTTAAATGTATGGTAATAGGATTGCATGATAAGAATTAAAACCAACGGTATCAAACCTGATACAAAAGACAAAAATAACTGAACATAACACATATGCACATGCGCACCTCTAGGGTACTCTCACTTTGGTTTCCTTCGGAAAAATAGTCACAACTCTCGAAACGTGAGAGATTTTAGTGGCTACCCTCTGGTTTAGAAAAGATCATAAGTCCCTCGATGACCCTCTCGATGTTGCCTCGATAAACAATGATCTTAAAACCCTAGATTAGTTACTAAGCTTTCTTTCCCAATTGCCTTTGTGACTATAAAACATCCATTCGAATGTCCCTCATACATCAAACGACTATGGCTACCTACTCACTAATAGTAGGATAGCACTGTCTAAAGGAAAGGAGGAAAAGAACGACCCTTCCTAGTAGATTAGATAGTTCCTAGATGCTATGCTGAAAACAAACTTTCTACACTTACACAAAACAATTTTCAAAAACCTTTTCAAAAACGCTTTATCAACACTCTTGAGGACTGGTACAAGAATTATCATAAAGAAAATCGCCGCACTAAGGCACTTTCAAAATAATTTTCAAAACACACAAAAGCACCAGGTATATTTTTCAAATGAGCTAAACATCCAAGAGCCCTTAGAAAACTACAGATGGAAAGGGTGCTAACACCTTCCCTTTCCATAATCTACCCCTCTTACTCAAAATACTCTCGAAAGGTCTTTTTCTATTCTTTTCACACTTTCCTTTGTTGGATAAAAGAAAAGTCGGTGACGACTCTTGCTTACCGCAACATTTGCAAATACAAACGCAAAACTAGTATAATAGTCGGTTCTGCCACCATATCACACAATGCATTAATGAGAACAACTAAAGTCTGACATATAGATAAGTGTTTAAGCAAACAAAGAAATTACAACTGAAAATTCGAATGAACAAATGTTTCTTTGTTTAAATTTGTCACTTCAGATGGTGTGCCTTTGAGGGATGATAGAAAAAAATTCAAATTCCAACATTCCTTCGTCGATCAGGTCTTGAATCTTGTATTTCAACGCCTAACAGTAGTTAGTGTCATATCCACGACTGTTGGAATGGTACGCGCACCTTTCATTATATTTGTAATGGGGAGAAGCAGTATTAGGCTTTTGAGGAGGATCCTTCAGTATAACCAACTTGGCCTCCAACATATGATGCAATGCTTGAGCCAATGACATGTTGATCTCGGTAAATTGTCTTTTGGGCGTATCTTGCTTCCGCTGACTACCCTGTCGTTGTTGGAGAGGTCGTTGTTGGACTCGTAATGTATCAGCAATTAGGAAAGGCCTACTCTCGACCAAGCCAACCTCTGGTCTTATTGGGGGATGATTAACAACTTGATCCCCAATTCTATTCGTTTGTTCCATATGGTTGTATTCGTCTTGATGAAGCTTATTGATGTGATTTCTCAACTCTTCTCGTCCCCGAGCTAAGTTTTCGATCAGAGCCATCTGTCCTAACATATGGTTTTTCATCGTTGATATCTCCGCTTGAAATTGTTTCATTTGGTCATCCTTGTTGTCTTCAGGATTCTTCTTGGTCATGCTCTCAATGAGGAGTGCTTTCACTTCTCCTTGCCTTGGGTAGGTTCAGGAACAAATCTTGAAGCTGATCATTTTGGGTCTGAAAATCTTGGACAGACTGTTCGAGAGCCATTTTTTTACTGAAATAAACAGTAAGCGGATGAGAAAACCTGTATGGGGAAAACCTGTTATGATATGATGCATGATATGTGGATGCGATGTTTCTAAGGATCTCGCAGGATAAACACAAGAAAATGTCAAAAGTTGAACTTTGGCTATAGCTTTGATTGAAGAACTTCGTATCATTGAATGTCCTTCTACAAGAATCAAACTCACCATGTCAAGTGGGTTATAGCCTTTGACTCAAGATAACGTGCTTTGGTTTTTGACATCATGGTTTAGAGGAAAATAAATCCCCTTGCCCCCTATTAGACGTTGGTTTATGATAACATGCATCACTGGCCCTTGAGATCCTTAAAATGGTCAGTGGAAATGATATGGCATGATGTCATGATGCGTATGCTATGCACCAAGCAAAAGTGTAGGGTAGTGACTACAAATAAGCTCTACAAGAAATTCTAGTTTAGTTAGATATTGAATACAGACAAACCCTGCAAGGAGTTCAAGTTGTCTGATAAAAAATTCAAAAAAATCACACAAGTAACCTTAGGTTCAGGCTTGCATGGGGTTTATAGGTAAGTACCCTCTTGAAATTTAGTTGGTTTAACCTGTCCTAGAAAGTAAACGGGTTCTAGGGAATCTCAATGTCATTGATCTTTCTTCATCGAGCATTGTTTCAGCGCAAGCCTCTTTATTGGCGGCAGAAATATCCCGAAAGTCTGATCTCAATGAGCATAGCATCGAGTATCAACATGTCTTCAGCTCTACACCAAATTCGGCTATCTCACTACTTCCTAATGGCCAAGTTGTTCAACTAAAGGTTCTATGGCCAGTTAATGTTTCATAACACCACACAACGAACCTGTATTCTCCTCGATTCTCCACAAGCGATACAGGTACCAACAAACGTGCCACACTAACATAGCCACCGCTTCAACCATGTCGGTATTACACAACACAAACCCCATGATCTATTGCTACTTACCTAATAATGCCCCCCCAGATCCGGGTAGAGGATCTATACAAAAACTCAAACATCACCCATAATGTAAAGCAAGCAAGTCAAACAATGAAAGCATTTAAAGGTGATCTAGTCTCTAAGGTAACCTCACTTTTAAGTTTTTCCCCAGCAGAGTCGCCAGTTCTTTAAAATGGTAGGAGAACTGACTTGGGTGTTTTGTGTTTTATCGCAATAGTTGCGGATAACAAGAGTCTCCACCGACTTTTCTTTTATCCAATAAAGGAAAGGGTGAAAAGAACAGGAAAGACCTTTTGAGAATTTTCTTGAGTTCGGGGGGTAGGTTATAAAAAGGGAAGGTGTTAGCACCCTTTTCATCCTTAGTTATCTACGGGCTCCTAGTTACTAGCTCACTTTGAAATGCTTTGGTTGAAATGTGTTTGTGACTTGTTTGAAAGTATTTTTGAAAAGTGCCTTCGTTTAGGAGAAATTTGTATTGACTCTCGTCTCTATAAGAATGTATACAAAGTGTCAACTTTTGAAAATATTTCATGAAAGTGTTGGTGTATTTGAAAGATGTTTATTTTGAAATGTTTGCGAGCAATCAACTACGAGCATTCTATCTACTCAAAAAGTCTTTGTTCATTTCCTCCTCCTCTAGATATTTCTATCTTACCATTGATTGGTAAGAAACTATATCCTTGGATGTGAAGGGACATGCGTGAGTCATCGTACAATCATAGAAGGCGACATTGTAGGCTACCTTAGCAATTTATCTTAAGGGTCTAAGATCGTTTACCGAAGGTAACATCGAAGGGTCATCGAGGGACTACGATCTTTGTATTCGAGGGTCATTGCTAAAGTATCCCATGTTCGAGGGATATGACTGTGTATTCTAAGGAAACAAGTGTGGGTTAACCTTAGAGGTGTAAGTGTGCAAGGTGTGTTGATTTCATGCATTTTTGTCTTTGCATTAGGGTTTTCTACTTGTTGATTTTATGTCTTTCCATACAAACCTTAATTACTAGCAATAATATTGAAAGCGATAAATTGCGGAAATTTAAAGTTCTACCCTATTAAATCATTTAGGGGATGAGGATACAAGTTTATGAATGGGGGATGAAAGCAATAAAACCCTAAATTACTATTACAATCATATTGAATAAATACGAAATAGAATGTAAAGTGAAATTAGGAAGAAGATTTTTTTTTATGTTTTTTTTTTTATGAAAAATGTTCTAATTAAACTATTAAAAGAGAAAGAAAATAATTATTAAATTCCTAGATTCTAAATTAAAAGAAAATTAAAATAAAACTAAGTCTAATATTAATGCAACCAAATTTAAGAAAAGAAAAAGAAATTAAATTTGTTAGGAAAGTATTTTTAGGGTTTTATGAAAGAGTTTTAAAGTTAACCTAATTAAACTTAATAAAAAGAGATTAATTAAAATTCCTAATTTCTAAGTTAATTAAATTATCAAAGAAAATTAAAATAAACTACGTCTAGATTAAATTGATTAAGAAAAGAAATTTGTTAAGAAAAATATATTTTTTTGGTCTTTTTGTTTAAAATAAATGAAAAAAATAAATAAATGAACTAATAATTTAAACATTAAATATAAAATATTTTTGGTATTTTTTTATTAATAATAATAAAAATAAAATAATAGAAATGAAAAAAGAAAAGAAAATATTAATAATATAAAAATATAAGTCAGGGGGTTTGAAAATGGCTTAAGTGGTAAACAAGTAAAATAGTTTGGGTTTACTAGGCCCAACAGTTTTTTTGTACATAAACTAAAAACAAAAATAAAAAGGAAGTATATTGGGCTGCATTTTAAATGGAGTGATCAGGGGGTGAGGGAAGTAATTTCGCTGGGCTTGAACATATGCTGAGCAGGGCCCAGATTTCGTAGCATTGGCAAGGAGGGGGTGTGTGCTAGTAGAACATAATTGGGCTGGCTGGTTTTTATAGTTGGCCCATTAGCATTTGTTGTTTTTGCAGCATAAGTAGAAAAGGAACAAAAGGGGGTGCATTGGATGGAAGGGGATTGTGCCCTGAAATGGGCTTAACCAATTATGAAAAAAATAAAAACAACAACACTAAACCATGTTACTCCATTTAACAGAAAGTACTCTCTCTCTCTTGTTTCTCAATTCTCTCTCGTCTTCTCTGTCATGTCTCCGCCAGAGACGAAAGGATGGTCGTGTCGGAAATCTCCTCTACGACTGTGAAGGCGGCGGTGGGGCTCTGATTATGAAAATTCTTACATCTTTAGCTCCGTCTCACTCCCTTGATTACTAATCTTCGGTTTGTTTTTGCAGAAAATCAACGATTTGGCCTAGATCTAAATGGGAAGGAATGAACCCTAATTGTTCCTATTTGGCTTCGCTCGCGTGGCCTTGGTGAGATATTTCTTTTTTCTTTCTCTTTATCGATTCTGAAGGGTTTAGGGCTTTGCGAAAATGATGTAAAATTTTGGGTTTGTGTTTATTGCTACTGTGTGTTTTCTGAAGGGGTTGGTTTGGAATATGATGAATGGGCTTAGGGTTTTGGTTTAATGGTTTTGTCTCTGTATGTCTCTCTTTTCTCTGTGACAAAATTTTTGAAAGGGATTTGTGGTGGTTCGGTTTTAAAGAAACATAATGGAGTTTTTTTGTTATTGGTGGTTCCCCCCCCCCCCCCCCCCTCTGTGAATGAATTTGAAGGGTTTTATACTGTGTATTTTCTATCTTCTTCATGAATTTGACTTTGATGGGAAAGAACAATTTTGCGTGTTCTGTGGCTGTTTATGTACCTAGCCTGGCTTTAATTTGTAATACACAAATCTGATATTTTGATATGTCCAATCTGTTGTACTTTTGCTGACTTTTGACTTTGCTTACTAGCCTTGTTGGACTTATCATCTTTTTCTGATTTTCTGAACTCTGTGGTACTTTTGCTATGTTGATTTTCTGACTTTTCTTGTTGTACTAGTTGCTTATGTACTTGTTGTACTGGTTACTTGTTTTTCTTTTGCTGTGAACCAAACAACTTTATTTGTTTTGAGATTTGTAGCAAAGCTAAGCCTATGATTTTATTTTGTAAACTCTGACTTTTCATTAAAGTGAAACAACATGAGGCCTTTTGATTGTTGCGTGAAAGCATGATGAATCTTTTTGAAGTTATGACTTAAAATTTCTTTTGATTGTCTTTTGTCTTTTGCGAACCAATCTTAGATTGTGTTTTGCAAAAGACATGTTTCTAGGCCAATGATAGAATAATATTGTTTAAGGCTTTGGGCTTGAATTCTGATTTGTGATACTTCTTGGGCCTTTGAACCCGTGTCTGCTGTAAATGGGCTACTTTATGATGAAATTATGTTTGTATTTCTGTTTGAATCTGTTATATTGTGAACCAATCCATTTGTGATTTGCAATAGCTTTAAGCCTATGATTAAACCAATTTTGTATGAGGCTTGTAGCTTGACCAAGCTCTTTTTTGTGATTCCTTAATCAAAATCCCTAATGATGAATAAAATAATCTTGGAAAATTCTTGTTTATGTCCATGTTTAAGTTAATAACAAACATTTTCTTTTGTTTCATGTATTCAAATGGGACACGAGGAAAGATTTGAAGATGGAAAGGAATTTGAAGGAGGGACAAGAAGATTGAAGAATTTCATTTTCTTTATATAGAAAAAAATAGGAAAATTGTAATTTGTTTTAATTGTAGGTTAACATGTATGACTTGTAATTGATAGTAACACTAGAAACAAAATTATACTTGTAAATTTAAGTGACCATGAAATTTTTACAATTATGAATTCTTTGAGCATGAATGAAGAAGAAAAGATTTAGAACATTGAAAAATGGTGGAAAATATTTGAAGTTATTAATGTAGGTTGATAGAACTTGGATGAACATAAATTCAGATTTTGAAATGAACTTTGATGAAATCTCTTTGTAAGTTGAATTTGAACCATGTCAAGCATTTAAACATCCTTTTGATTCATTTGAAATCTTTTAGACAACTTGAATATTATCGAATGTGGTATCCAAATCTCTCCATTTCCTCACAACAAACCCCTATCTTCAAACCTTAAGCAACCAAATACTTGTACTTTCAAGCATTCATCAATTAAAAGGATAATGGTGGTGTTTAAAATACATGAATCGTATCTTGTAACATAACGACTATGCCTTAAGGAATCCCTTGAAAATGAATATGGAACTTGAGACACGGGGAAATAATGACCTAGATCTACTTAACACGTAAATCTAATTAACCCCATTTGATGGATTACCACACTTAAATGCCTCATATGAGAACCCTTACGCAAAGATGTCTTATATGATGAAAAGAAGATAAAACTTTATGAGCACATTCAAAAGTCAAAACCCTAGCTCAAAACCAAAGGATACGAGAAATTTTTGAACACTTGCAGACCTGAACCCTTGATGAATCAATTGACATGTCTTGAAGCCTGGAAGCCTTTGATAGTCTTGAATAGTTGAGAACCCTAAGAGAACGTCTTAAACAAAAGGGAGGGCAAATTTTAGGGTACAAATTTGACCATTTTGACAAAATCATCTTGGAGCTTGATGAAAAATGGCCAAGAAGTTAGGTCAAAAATCTGCCTAAACTAGGTTAAATTTTCACTAAGTGTTTTAGAAAAATGCATGACTTCATGAATTTATAACTTAAAATCCAAGAAATTATAGGGCTTAATTAGTAAATAAAAGTTGTAGATATCATAAATATCTATCACTTTAATGTTGAAAGTTTTCTTTGAATCATCTTGCATCTTGGTGAAAAAATGGCATGAAGTAATGAAATTGTCATGTATAAAACACTTAGAAAAATTTCTAAGTCTTGAAAAATTTGAATTTTCACATTGACTTTTTACTTTCTTGATTTCTTGATGATCAAGCTTCATATTTTTTAATTTCTTGATGAATTGTGATCTTTGAAATAAAATCTTGATCAAAAAGTCAAAGTTTGACTTTTTTGTGCATCAATTGACTTTTCATTAGTTGATCAGATTTCAACTATAAATCCATTGATCTTAAGGAATGTTTTGAACTATGAAATTAGTTCAACATGTTGTATTTGAATCCTTTAGATTATTCTTCAAGCCATTAGATCATGTATTAGGTCAAAAGTCATTGATCAGTCAATTGCAGTTAAAACCCTAATTTTGACCATTTTGCCCCTTTGGTAATTTGGGTGCTTTTCTCGAGGGATTATGATCAATACTTGATCAAATAATGAATAGGACTTTAAAATGTTGATGTTGGCCAAAATAATGAAGTTTGATTGTAGGTTGACTATAGTTGACTTTTTACCCAATACATTTGATTTTCAGTCATCTCGTCAATTGACTGAGCAAATTTGTGATTCATAACTTGAACCTTAACATGAGTATTCTTGGAGGTCTATAATGATCCATGAATATCATTTGAGGCATTATAAGTCCAATTATCCTTGTGAAAATCAAAACCCTAATTTGAGGCATCAATGTTTATGAGATGGTTTGACCTAGTCAACACTTGTGCAAGCTTGAGTTATTGGAGATCTTGTGTGAAGTGTCTTGAGAAAAGAGAGGGTAAATTTTGGGGTACAACAGGTGTACAAAACAATTCTTTTTTGTTAAAGCCCAATTTGAAGGCCCATTCAGTTTTTTATTTACCTTAAGTTTTGTTTTGTTTTTAATATTACAGTATTAAAATTATTGATTTTTACCATTACTATTTTCGTATGTATTATTATCTTTATTATTATATATTAATTTTTTTTAACCTGTAAAAATGGTCTTGTTTTTATTAAAGAGAAGACATTATTGGCTTTAATCACCCGGTCCTTTGCAAGCCCAGAACAAAACAACGACCCAATTTAACTATTGTTTTAATTTTTAGAAACAATTGTTTTGTTTTTTTTAACATTATTATTGTTGTCTTAATTAAACAAAAAATGTTTCATTAGAAATTAAAAGCAAAACGCGTGGCCCAAACACTTGAAAAAAACTACAGTTTGGATCGAGTAAAAAAACACACTTGCTTCTTTGTCTCAAACTTTTATTGTACAAATTAAAACAAATTAATGTTATACAAATACAAAGTATCAGAGTTAATACATAACAGATACGAAAACAAGATCAAGAAGCAAATCTGCTTAATAAATACGAAACCTAATACAGAAATGAATCATCACAAATGCATAAACAATTGGAAATTTATCAAAAGTATTCAATAAAAATCAATACATTTTACAGACAAGAATCAAACCCTAATTAGAATTTACAGACACACTTAATAATTTCCTAATTTAATAATCTCTTAAAAAAACTATAAAACCCTAATCAAGAACAGAAAAAAGAGATAGAAAAGATAGACAGGGAAATTGTTACAGAAGGTTAGATAGAATTTTTGTTACGAAAGATTAAGAGGTCGCACTCGCTGGAACTTTGAAATACCGCCATCCCCTTTGCAAACCTAGGGTTTCAACATATGAAACTCTAGATTTTCCACCGTCATCTTCTCCAATCTCGCTATCACATTGTGGTTCAATCCACCATCATCACTCGCCATCATCTGCAAATAAAAAAAGAAAAAGGATCAGAGGGCGACCGGAACAGAGACGAAAAGAAACACGTAGAGGTAAAAGAATCACTGAGCTTATTTCTTTTTTTGTTGTTATGTTAGGGCTTTGGGGTTGATGTAGGTTTGATCATAGGGTTTGAAGGTCGCCGTCGAGTGTTGGGATTTTGTTTTAGGGTTTGTTTGTGTTAGGGAGAAGGGAGAACGAAGACGAAAAGAGAGAGAGAGAAGTTGATAAACAAAGAAATGAAGTTGTTTTTTTTTGTAAAAAAAATGAAATTATATTACCCAAATGATCCTACACGCGTCTCCCATAGTTGTTATCGTACTCCCTCGCTCGTATTCGCTCGATCACCATCAAACAAACCAAATTGCACGTCCCCATAATATTATCATATGTCGTCCACAGGTTTCCTAAATGGACCATTTCTATAAAAAAAAATATCACTGGGCCTGGCCCGTTATTACTTACACCTTCCTTTTTTTTTTGTTTCTAGTGCCTAAATACACCCCCCAGCCAAAATGGGCCAAGTCCAAAATCTGGACTTGGGCCCTGGCTTTTGACACCCCCTAATTTACTGTGTAACTCAAACCTGCATCCCCCTCACCTTTTGGGCTTGAATTTAATATCTAAACTCAGGTCCATGCTTTTAGCACCCCCACCATTTTACTACCTTCACTATATTTATCCCCTGCACTTTTATTATTTTATTTATTTTATTTTACTTATTTATTTTATTTATTTTATTTATTTTATTATTTTTATATTTTTATATTTTTATATTCTCTTATATTTTCATTATTATAATAATTTTTTTATATTTACATATTCATATATTTATATTTTTATAATTATTAATATTCTATTATTTATTTTTATCACATAAATATATTATTTTCCAAACATATCCAAAATATTATTTTATTTATTGCATTAAATTTTATTTTTTATCATGCATTTAAATAGAGTGTTTTCAATAATTAATATACTAAAAAATGTTCAACCAACCACAAATTATTTTCATAACTAAATTAATTCGATAAACAATTTTTGAAAAGGATTGTGAATATGTTTGAATCGACTACACACTTAGTCTAACAATCTCTGCTATTCACGACACCTAGACTAAACATGTGGAATATGCGAATATCTTCGCAATGCATAAAAAACATAAACCAACTGCAAACTACAAATTGGGACTCTGATTCCTCCTAAGAGGATACATATGCATACAACTAAAATTGTGGCGAGTTTCCCTAATAAAAATTAAAATCCTTTTTCCTAAAAGATTACGCTTCTAAACCTTAGTATTCTTGTGAACAAGGTAGATGAGGGATGCCTAACACCTTCCTTTCGTCTAAGACCGAGTCCAAAACCTAGAATCTCTAACCTTTTAGGATTAACCTTTATATTCCCTTCCTTAGGATAAAAATTAAGGGTAGCGACTCTCAAATTTCAAACCAGTTACAACAACTGGCGACTTTGCTGGGGACTCAACCCTAAGTTTAGAAGCCTTGTCCTTTGTTTTTAGGGTTTTTAGGGTTCTTTTTATTTTTGGTTTTTTATTTTATTTTAATTAATTAATTAATTATTTTATGGTTTTATTTATTGTTATTATCATCATATTATATTTGTGGCATGATTTAAAGTTTTGCAAAAATATTTTCAAAAACCCTTAGAAAGAAGGTTCATCTATTAGCTAAGGGGATACATCATCCCTATGAGTTTTATGGGACGAATTTGCCTAGAGTCGATGGAATTCCACAAAAGAAATACATCTCAAGAGACATCCTTTTTGGAAGTAGGACTTTGGAATGACGCCTATGGCTCTTTGTACAACCCTTAACCAAAATCTCATGATGAGACCTTTCATGACTTAGAGACTAAAGTTTCGGTCTACGAAGAGACTCCACTTAAGGGCGGCCCTTGTGCATTTCCCTCTAGTGTTATTAATGACACCCTTAAGGAAGCCACCTTACAGGGAGGGTAGAATATCCATAAACCCAAACTAAGAACTTACCTTCTAAGGGTATTATCCATCAAATCACGTCATTTAGCCCTACATTCATGCATTCATACATCTTTACATTTCATATATTCATTATCCTTCGTTTTCTTTTATTTTTCTTATTCACAGAGTAAAAAGAAATATGTAAAAAAATCAAAGGTTTTTGGTGAGTACCTGAGAATGAATACTAAAGGGAAGCAACTTGTCTGTATCAATGCTATCAAACCAGATGTAATAAAAATTAAGGCTGTAAAAGAAAAATTATCTGAAAGGGCTCTAAAAACATTCACTCGTCACTATGGGGATATTCTGGACTTGACCAAAGTCGAATTACAGTTGGACGTTGTTTCTGCTCTGATTCAATTTTATGACCCTCCACTGAGATGTTTCACTTTTCAAGATTTCCAACTAGCACCAACCTTGGAAGAATTGGACAAAATTCTAAATTTTTCTAAAGAGAAGGCTTATCTGGGTACCAGACACATCATTGACATCCAAATCCTGGTAGAACGCTTAGATATCCCTTATCCTAAATTTGCTCTTAATTACAAGAAAGAGGGAGACGTACGAGGAATTAAGAGATGTTACTTAGAAAATAAGGCTCTTGATCTGACTAATAACAAGAAATGAGAGTCTTGTGTCGATTTTATAGGGATGCTTATTCTAACACGGTGGGAGAAATGACTTGGGTGTTTTGCATTTTATCATAATTGTTGCATATAGCAAGAGTCGCCACCGACTTTTCTTTTATCCAATAAAGGAAAGGGTGAAAATAACAGGAAAGACCTTTGAGATTATTTTCTTGAGTTCGGAGGGTAGGTTATGAAAAGGGAAGGTATTAGCACCCTTTTCATCCGTAGTTATCTACGGGCTCTTAGTTGCTTGCTAGATCACTTGATTTGTTTGAAAATGTGTTTGTGGTGGATTTTGAAAGTATTTTTGAAAAGCGCCTTCGTTTAGGCACTTTGTAATGACTCTCGTCTCTATAAGAATGTATACAAAGTGTTGGACTTTTGAAAATATTTCATATTTTTTGAAAAGTGTTTGGTGTGTTTGAAAAATGTTTTTGTTTTTGGGAATATATTGTGAGCAAGCAACTAAGAACGTTCTACCTTACTCAAAAGTCATTTGTTCATTTCTCTCTTCCTTTGACATTGCTATCTTACCATTGATTGGTAAGAAGCCTTATCTTTTGATGTAAAAGGGACGAGCGTGGGTCATTGCATAGTCATGAATAGCAATGTTGTGAGACATCTTAG
This sequence comes from Vicia faba, assembly GCA_948472305.1. Lineage (NCBI taxonomy): Eukaryota > Viridiplantae > Streptophyta > Magnoliopsida > Fabales > Fabaceae > Vicia > Vicia faba. The sequence goes on along the minus strand of OX451735.1, from coordinate 1,444,443,837 downwards.
CATTTCTGTTGAGGGACTAAGATCATTTTTAAGGCAACATTCAAAGCGTCATCGAGAGACTATGATCTTTTTATTGTTTTTGCTAAGATGTCTTACATGCACATTATGACCATTTTCTCAAGGCAACAAGTGGGATTACCCTAAGGGTGCATGTGTGAATAATGTAATTGATTTGCTTGCATTTAGTCTTTGATTAGGGTGGTCTACTTGTTGATTTTATCTTGCAATACACCCTAATTACTAGCATTTTGTATAAAATAAAAAAATGCAGAAAGATAAAATCCTACACTATTACAACCATATTGAATTGCATGAAAATATAAAGGAAAAAATAAAATAAAAGCAAGAAAAAGGGTCTTTTCGATTTAAGCAGAGAACCCTTCGATTCTGCAGTTTTTGGATCTCTTCGATTTGGTTTGAAAAGGGTGAAGGAATGACTTTCGATTGGGACCTGGGGGCAGTGGAGTCATGCCCTTTGATTGGGGCCTGGAGGCCAGCATGTTGTGCCTTCTGCCTCCTTTGATGGGGGGTTGAAAGCAGTGAGGGAGTGTCTTTCGTCTGGGCCTAGAAGTCAGCATGTTGTGCCTTTCGTCTGGGCCTAGAAGTTAGCATGGTGTGCCTTCTGGCTGCCTCTTTCGTTTGACCGGAAGGTTAGTATGGAAGCCAGAGGCTTTGTTTCATACTCATGCCTCCTGTTTCCTTCATTTGAGATGTTAAATAGAAACATGGCCTAAGGCCATGCTAGCACTTCCTTAAAGCCAGGTTAGTTCTTAGAATATTTGCAAGAAACAAAAAAAAATCAAAACCAAAAGGAAAGGCAATAAAAACAAACTATCGGGGTGTAAACGAAAGGGGAATAAATGCTATGTATATGTTTGAAACGAAAAAGAATTTTATTTACATGCTATGCTGGAAACAAAGGGTCCAAGGTTAAGAATGACTTACCTTGCTGGAGGTTGGAGCGTGTGCTGGACCTTGAAGTGGTTACCTTGAATGCTTTTGGATTCGAAGGGAGGGACTGGGGGTTAGGCCTTTGACACTGGATTCGAAAGAGAAAAACAAGTGAAATATCTTTCTTGCTGGATTTGAAGGATAGCAACATGTAAGGATGTTTCAGACTTGAAAGAGACAAGTATTTGGATTCTAGGTTTGTGTTTTCACAAGTGTTTAAGTGTTTGAGAACTTTATGGTGTTTTAGAAATTTGAAGATTCGTTCCTCTGGCCCCAACAAGAAAAACCGGCCTTTGCATCTTTGCAAAGGATATCTGTATTTATATAGAAAGGTTTTGGGAATTTTGGGAGTAAAAATAATAAAGTAAGGCTTAGCTGGAAAGCAAATGTCCACTTGTGTCATGATCCCAAGATGAGATAGCAAGATTAATGGTTTATATGGATTGCTTTCTGCAGAAGGAAAATAGGCGCAAGGCTCAAGAAAGACTTTTCTAAAAGTAATATTATACTATTAAGGAAAAGTAGTCTTGGATAACAAATGGGTAAAAGCCTAATTTAACTGTATAAACAATTAAATATAGAGTGAGTCATAGGTTTAAGGCCTGAAAAGAAGAAACACGTAGCCTAACCTATGGGTCTAATGTTTAACTTGATCCTTTGAATCGAATCCTCCATCCTTACACAACTTTTGACCAGACTAAAACAACATTCGTTCCCACCAGTTATGTGTCCTTTGAATGGACCAAACATGTATTCTTCGAATGGGCCAAACATGTATTCTTCGAATGGGCCTCTTCAGCTGAATATGCAACTTTGAGTCCTTCTGTTTTGACCACTTAGGTCCAAACTCAAAAGCAGGCAAAACTAAATGTTCAACCATGGAAATTCCTTCGAATGGGCCACCAAATTATGTGCCATAGTGTAGAAGCTAGGCGTATTGAAGGGTTTGCAGATGGATTCGAATGTGATATGAAGGTGATTCAAAGAAAAATTGAAGGTGGATTCAAAGCCAACATGTAGGTGAACTTGAAGCAAACTTAAAGGGAATCATTGCTTTATGGGTGCTAGCGTGAGAGGAACCGCTTCCTTGTGCATGAAAGCTCGTAGGAGGATTCGAAGGTTACGTGAAAATGGATTTGAAACAAGCCTGAAGATTGATTCGAAGCCAACATGTAGGAGGCAACTACTTTGTGAGACAAACACTTAGGAGGCGTGTTGTACCCCAAAATTTTCCCTCTCATTTTATTCAAAACATACTCCTAGAAGTCCTCAACTTGCCCAAGGATGCCTAAGGATTGACCAGACAAATCCTCCTCCTAAGACAAGGAGCCTCAAACTAGGGTTTCACTCCTCATCAAGATGTTTGAGTTCAAAGGGTCCTAAATGGTTTTCATTTCCCTAATATGTCCTCAAGATCATCCATGCCAAGTTTCATGCCTTGCACAAGAAGTTTGCTCGGTCAACTGCTCAAATGCCTGAAAATTAACTGTACTAGGTCAAAAGTCAATTGTGACTCACATACAGTCAAACTTCAAGATTTTTGGTCAAACTCAACATTTTTAAGTGATATCCATCATTTTATCAAGGGTTGATCATGATTCCTCAAGGAATGCTCCTAATTCATCAAAACTCAAAAGTTGCTAAATTAGGGTTTTTATAGGAGAAGTCAACCAAACTTTGACCAGACATAACTTTCTCATAATTTATCATAAATTTCTCATACAAGGCTCATTTTTAAGAGAATCCAATTCCCTACAATTCGTCTTCATCTCTCAAGTTCAAGAAATGCACTCATGAAAAGATATAAATCCAGACATTATAGGTCCTTTTCAAAAGTCAACAAAAACACCTTTTGAGTTAAAGCTTCTTACATGAACATGGAAGATACAATTGAGATGAAACCAAAAGGGTGGTTTATAGGACATCCTAAGCTTTCTAAAAAGTCCAAGAACACCCTCTTAGGGTCAAAATTGAGAGAGATATGCATTGTCAAAGTTGGCCATTTTTGGAAATTTGCACAAAATCAATAATGCCCAAAATTGCATTTTCCCACATGGGCCCATCTTCTCAAGATTGAATCTCAGTCCTAGCATGGTCCACGACCTATGGGACCCTCTGTTCCTTATTCACTTATTTATTTAATTTATTTTGATTTTTATTCATTTAAAAATCAAATAAAATCAAATAAATCCAAATAAATCATATAATTTGTTTTAGGATTGATTTTTGCATTGAATGAAGATCTTATATGCTGTAAAAAAATGCAAGGAAATCGTGCAAGGTCAAATGGACACAAAATCTTCATACATGGCAACTTTTCAAGATTTGATTTCTTCTGAAAACCATGCCATTAATCTTTTGATTCTTTCTAATTATGTTGCCCTAATCTGATTCTACTACATATAACAATGCATTGTAACCCTATAACATAAGATTTCATGCGCAACCTGCCTCCCTAAGAGCAAGAACAAAGTGTCAATTTTTGTCAAAAAAGTGCAGAGCCCATTCTCCTCCACAGACCGATTCAAGCCATTCCAAGGATCAAATCACATCCCTGGGCATCCTCTGAAGTGATTGCAAGCATTATCAAAGCCTGCAGCATCAAGAATCAAGCGTAAGGACAGTCACGGGTTGCCTTTTTTTTTGAAAATTGTTTTCCTTAATTTTGGAATTATCAACATCTTTTAATAATTTATTCATGCTTATTATCATGTTTGCAATACGTTTGGATGATTTGATTTGAGTTTACGCATAGGAATCATGAAACGCTATTCTTAGGGTTTCAAAACATATTTTAGGGCTTTTTGATACAAGTTAAATTAGGACAAACCAAGGGTATATTCAGGTTCAGTGGTTGATTTCCAATTGACCCATGCCCTTGGTTGGGATTTATCATGCTTATGCTGCATTTTGGAAATGTCACAGGTTATAGCTATGGACTTTGTCCGTAGGTATAAGTCCAATACCTAAAACGACGGTTCTGCAAGGAAGACGATGGCGTGTCCAAGCCTAGTTGGACAATTTAAATCTCGCGCAATTTTTCTTATAACACTGACTCATGATTAATTATATTATTTGTTGTTTGTTTCTATTAACAAAAGGCCAATTGGACCAGTGGCAAGCATGAAAGATTTCAGGGCGCGCGCGTAGGAGGTTAGGGGTTCGATCCCTACCTCCTACATAATATTTTTCGTAATGTTTAACTGTAGATCCAGTAGTACCATGCCAAACGTGCTCACCATACACCTCAACATCTCATGCCTTGGATTATCCACTGATCAAATCCAATATATTGCAAGCTAGGAAGCATGGTGAACCCTCCAAAGGTGATCTTCACTAGATCACGCGCCAGGCAGATGGGCCAGCTATTCTAGGCCTAACAAATTCAATTCTGCACCCCAGAATTACTTCTCATATCAGGCCCGTTTAATTTTTGTTTTAATTTCTTTAACTTTTTATTGTTTTATTTTTTAATTGTTTTAAAAATATTTTTTAATTAAATCTTAAAATCATAAAAACAAAAAAAAAATAATTAGGTTTTTTTTCATAAAATATTTAATTCCATTAATTAATTAAGTTAATTAGGATAACTTAAATTCTTTTTTTTTCTTCATAATTAAAATTAATTAGAAATTAGGTTAATTTGCAAAATTAATTACTTTCTCAAAATCCAAAAAATATTTTTTCTTTATTCACTAAATTAAACGTCTTTGAATTTAAATTTAATTCCTCGTTTAATTTATTCTCTCGCGCATTTATTTATTTATTTTTTCAATTAGTGTAATTTCTCTGAGTTTGTAATAGTTTTTAACTTAGGTCTATTACTGTTTTTATTTTCCGTTTCCCCCCAAAGTTTTTAGTAATGTAACCCCCTCCCCAAGGCCTTGTAATAGCTAGGTTTAAACTTCTCGCACTTTTACTTTCTGTCATTATAATTTGTTAGATGATTGATAATAGGATTGTATGTGAAAGATAAATCAGTAATTTAAAACAGTAGAAAACCCTAATTGTGCAAAGATAAATAACTGAAATCAAACACTTGCACATGCTCACTCCTAGGGTTATTCCCCACTTCGGCTGCCTTTGGAAAACGGTTACTATTCTCGAAATGTGAGAATTTTTAGTGGTTGTCCTCTAATTCAAAAGATCACTAGTCTCTCGATGACCCTTTCGACGTTGCCTCGGTAAAAAAATGATCTTAGAATTTTAGGACAATTACTAAGAGATCTCGCCCTATTGCCTTAATTGACCGTAATCGTCCCTTTCGATTGTCCCCTAAACTCCAACGATGGAGCTACCTACTCTTTAATAGTAGGATAGCACCGTCTAAAGGAAATAAGAAAACGAACAATCTTTTTCGAGTAGGTAGAAACTCTTAAGTACTTATCCAAATAATTTTTTACACCATACACTTTCAAACACTTTTCAACCAAAGTTTTCAAAAAAACACTTTATCACACCCTTGAGGAATGATACAAGGGTTACCCTAAAATGAAACGTCGTACTAAGGCAATTTCAAAACTTTTTCAAACACACAAACATACAAAAGCAATTTAAGAATGAGCAAGTACCTAAGAGCCCATGGAAAACCATGGATAGAAAGGGTCCTAACACCTTCCCTTTATATAATCTACCCCCCGTACCCAGAAACATCTCGAAAAGGGTTTTTCTGTTCTTTTTCCCTTTTCCTTTGTTGGATGAAATAAAAGACAGTGGCGACTCTTGCTTACCGTACATTTGCAAACAAAAAACGCAAAACCAGTAGTAACAAAAAACAGTCAGTTCTACCACCGTATCACAAGGCCCTTGCTCTCTGAATTGAAAGTTGCATGCAAGGGCCATTTCAGTGAATCAAAATAAACCTGCAGGAAGCCACATGCTTCGTGAGTCAACGCATGTGTGATACGGTAGGAGAACTAACTTGGGTGTTTTATGTTTCATCGCAAATGTTGCGGTTAGCAAGAGTCGCCACCGACTTTTCTTTTATCCAAAAGGAAAGGCTGAAAAGAACAGGAAAGACCTTTGAGATGGTTTCTTGAGTTTGGGGGGTAGATTATGAAATGGGAAGGTGTTAGCACCATTTTCATCCATAGTTATCTATGGGCTCTTAGTTGCTTGCTAGATCACTTACTTTTGTTTGAAAAGTGTGCTTTGTGTGGTTTTTTGAAAGTATTTTGAAAAGGCGCCATCGTTTAGGAAAACTTTGAAATAGTCTTCGTTTGTAAGAACGTATACAAAGTGTTGATCTTTTGAAAATGTTTCAAGTTTGGAAAGTGTTTTGAAAGTGTTTTTGAAAGTGTTGGTGTTTGTTTTTGAAGATAAGCAAGAGTGTTTGATTTGAAATAGAGAAAGCAACTAGGAATAATCTACCTACTCAAAAGTCTTAGTTAATTTCTTCCTTTCCTTTGATATTATTATCTTACCATCGATTTGGTAAGAAACTTTATCTTTGGATGTAAAGGGACGGGCGTGGGTCATCGTATAGTCATGATAGCAATTTTGTGAAATATCTTAGCAATTCTCTTTGAGGGACTAAGATCATTTTGAAATGCAACATTTGATAGCGTCATCGAGGGACTATGATCTTGTATTTTTTATTGCTTTTTTTTCTAAGATATTCCACATGCATAACATGGCCATTTTTATAAGGAAACAAAGTAGAATTACCCTAAGGGTGCAAGTGTGCAAATGTGTTGATTTACATGCTTGTTTTTCTTGAATTATGGTTTGCTAACTTGTTGATTTTAATCTTTCCATACAAACCCTAATTTACTAGCATTTATATATAAAGCATTAAATTATGGAAAATAAAAATACTAAGCTATTACATCAATAGGGGAGGGGGTGTACAAATTTAAAAATGGGGGAATTGCAAGAAAATTAAATCTAATTAATTATTACAACTATATTGAATATTGTACAAAATTGAAGATAAAATGCAAGAATGTAAAAATGGAAAAAAAGAAATGATTTTTTTATTTGACTTTATGAAGGGTTTTAATCTTGACCTACTTTAGAAAATGATTAATGAAAAATTAATTAAAATTAACTTAAACTAATTAAGAAAGGGAATTAATTTAAAATGATTTTTAGGGTTTTTTATGAAAAGGTTTTTAAATTAAATAATAGAAAAATTAATTAATTAAAATAAACCTAAGTTCTAAATTAATTTTAATTAAGAAAAGAAAATAATATAATAATTAATCCTAAGTCTAAATATTAATTAATAAAAAGAAATTAATTTGTTAAAAGAAAATGTTTTTGGTCTTTTTTGTATTTATAGAGAAAATAAAATAAGTAAGTATAAATAATAAATACAATATTTTTTATATTTTTATTAATAAATAATAATAATGATAATAATAATAATAATAATAAATAAAAAAAATAATGAAGAAAATATAAACTAGAAATAAAAATAGAAAATAAATAAAATGGAAAATAAAATAATGGGCCAGGGGTGTAGAACATAGTCAGGGGTTAGTAAAAGAAAAAAGATAGCCAGGTCCAAGTTGGAGGCCCAGCGCTGCAAACAAAAATCAAAAGAAGGTGAAAAATATGAAAAACAAACAAAAGGGTACCACTGGGGCTCGAACCCATGTCTCTAAGGTAACAGGCACGCGCTTTAACCACTGGGGTGGTGATACATCTGTTAACTTACCAAAAACAATAAATATATGATACATGATTTGCCCAGACTGTACTTCATTTTCAACCTCCAGCCAAAGGATCTGTAACTTGTTCATTCCTCAACCATTTTTAAAAGTGTAAACATGAAAATTATGCATTTTTCTACCACGAATCCAACCATGTAACTAACTTAAGCTAATATTCAAAGATAAGGATGAATTTATGAAAGTACCAAATTCTGACCTAAATGTTTCAGCAAGTTCAAACTCAAAAATCTCCATGCTCAAGCAACATGAATGAAATCTATGGACATGTATAGTTTCAGGGAAATGATACCTACATTCTATCTTCACAAATGCAAGCCTAACAATGCCTAAATAATGAGATAGAAGTTCAAGAAAAATACCTCAAAACTGAAATTGTGAAATGAGTTTGAGCTTGTTTCAAGTGATGGTGATGATCAAGTTAGCTTCCTTGAACCTCCACGAAGCTAATGCAATGCTTACTTGATGCTGAGAGTGCTTGAATCGTGCTAGAGAAGTCAAGATGCAAGCTCTGTTTTTTGGTTATGAAAGTGGATGAAGATGGTGTTACAGTTGGATAACAGGTGTTAGGATTGTTTATGTATGATGTTTAGAAGCTTTTAGAAGCAAAAGGCTAAGAAACGCACAAGGGAAATGGAAGTTTGAAGTTCTTGGTCAGAATGTGCAACAATGGTGGTTTGAGATACAGTTCTGAGTTTGGGGAAGTTTTTGAGAGCTTGTGTATTCGTGTGTTAGCTTGAAAACAACTTGTGTGATTATATGGAAAAGGTTCTAACACTTGAGGTGGTCAGAAGTGTGATATATAGAGTTATGGCTATGTTACTTGATTTTGAAGAAAAGTGAAAAACATGGTTTCAAGGCATAGTACAAGCATGGTCTTAGTTGTTAGAGGCTTTAGAAAAGTTTCTTATGGCTTTTAGATTGTGTGTGATTAGAAGAAAACAAGTGCAAAGCTCAAGAATTGACTTTGTGCATAAAAGCCACTTTTCCAAAATGGCAATGTTGCCTTTCTTCCTAAAATGGTATTAAGCACGGGTAATGCATTGAATGCTCGGATTAAAGCTTCTAAAAACTGTGTAAACATTTAATTATGGAGTTCCAAACAAGTTTGAGGCCTGCAAAGCAAAGATTATGTAGCCTAGGCTTGGATTTGAATTCTTGTTCATCATGGAAATGACCTATAATTCAAGAATGAATGTCCAACTTCTTGTCTTCGATTCTCTTTGCTCAAGCATGATCTCAATGAGTTCTGGGACATTTTGGAAAGCTTGTAACATCCTATACAATCTCTATGTTGGTAAGTTTTTAAAATTACCTTTGGAACTATGTGAAAAATTTCCATGAAGTTAGGTCAAAATTCTGCCTAAACTAGGGCAAAATTTCACTAAGTTTCCAAGTTTCATGAACATGTATTCACAAAATCATAACTTGAAATCCATGAAATTATAGGAAAATTTGTGTTCTAAAATGTTTTATATCTAATTTAGATTTACAACTTTCATGTTGAAAGTTTCCTTTGAATCATCTTGCATAATGGTGAAAATTTTGCTCAAAGTTGTGAAAAAATATGAAATTTCCAACACTTAGAAAAATTTCTAAGTTTAGAAATTTTGACTTTTCAAAATGAAATCTTGACTTTTGATTTCTTGATGAATAATTTTCATTTTTTGACATATTTTGATGGATTGTAATCTTTGATACTTGATTTTGACCAAAAAGTCAAAGTTTGACTTTTCAGTGTACAATTGATTTTTGATCAGTTGACTGAAAATTCATCTATCAACCAATTGGACTTGAGGAATGTTTTGAGCTATGTAATTAGGTCAAAATTATGCATTTGAGTCATTGAGATCATAACTTAAACCAATTAATTATTTGCTAGGTCAAAAATCAGAAATTGCCCTTTCTCTGTCAAAAACCCTAATTTTGACCATTTTGCCCTCTTGATGATCTGATCAAATTTCTTGAGGAATTGTGATCCAAACTTGATAAAATGACATATATTAGTTCATGATGTTGATATGGATAAAAAATTATGAAGTTTGACTGTAAATTGGCCACAATTGACTTTTTCCCTAATACAACTGATTTTAGGTCAACTGATCAATTGACTGGGCAAAAATGTGATCCAAGATTTGAAACTTGACATGAGAAATATTGAGGGTCCAAAATGATCCGTGAAAGTCATATGAGACATTAAAAGTTAATTTGTCCTTGTGCAATCTCAAACCCTAATTTTTAGTCATCAGTGCTTGAAGAGGTGTCTTGAGCTGATTAATCCTAGTGCAGTCTTGTACCAAAGGAGATCTTGTGAGATATTATTTGAGAAATGAGAGGGAAAATTTTAGGGTACATCAGCTGCACCTATTAAATCTTCTTAAACCTGAAGAGTTAGATTGGTGGATCCGCCATTCGTGACTTGAAGGTGAAAGATGATTGAACACTAGAGTGCCCAGAAATTTGCACTCGAAGATGAATTGTGAATGGGCATATAGATGCCATCTGCATGAATGTTTGTAAACACTGGAAGAAGTATCATCACAAATCTCTTATTGACTAAAACTTGATGTTTTACCTGTGATAAAGAGTTAGTAAAATGCAGATGTATGCATGATGTTTACTATGTGTGGTATTATGCTAAATGCATTTTGTATGTATATGCTATGACGTATGAATGTGAGGTGCATGTTTTTATCCAGGAAAATAAATGCTTGACTGTTGCTGAGGAGTTTTGGGAAGTTGAATCCATGATTGCCATTAGGGATGAAGAATATATATATCTTCAAACTTTGTTGAAAGGATGTTTCTGCTGGGGGATATCTCTTGAATGTCAACTGTTATCTGGTCGGATCCAAGCTTCACAAATTGTTGAGGATGAGGAAGTCAATTGCTATTTGGTCGGATCCAGGCTTCACGACAACTTACTGGGGAAGAGACAATTTAATTGTTATCTGGTCGGATTCCAAGCTTTGCAGAAAATTTCTTGGAATTAAACTGTTATCTGGTCGGGTCCAGGCTTTACAACAACTTGCTGGGATAAGGAAGTTAACTGTTATCTGGTCGGATCCAGGCTTCACAGTAACTGGAAATGGTAACTACTATCTGGTCGGGTCCAGGTTTCATGATTTTTTGGAAAGTTATACTATCATCTAGTCGGGTCCAAGCTTTATAGTGTCTCTCTAGGGATCATAGTTAATTGTTATCCGGTCGGGCTCCAGGTTTCACAATAACTTGTTTGAAAACTGACATCTGGCCGGGTCCAGGATTTGCAGATTTCTGAGGGTGATGAGGTTAAATGTTATCTGGTCGGGTCCAGGCTTCACAATAAATTGTTTGGGGTTTTAGTTGTTATCTGGTCGAGTTCCAGGTTTCACAATGAATTTATGAGGGTAATTTCTATCTGGTCGGATCCAGGCTTCACAATAACTCGTTGGGGTAGAGGCAAACTCTACTGGGGGAAATAAGTTAAACCTTGGTCTGGTTGATTCCAGGTTCTTCTATATTTTTAAGAGTTAAACTCTTATCTGGTTGGGTCCAGGCTTTATAGTATCTTAGATTGAGGTTAACTGTTATCTGGTCGAGTCCAGGTTTCAGAAACTCAAACTATTATCTGGTCGGGTCCAGGTTTCAACGATTGATAAATTCAAACTATTATTTGGTCGGGTCCAGGCTTTATAGTAGTTTGAAAGTTTACACTATTATATGGTCGGGTCTAGGTTTCGTAGTAACTTTTAGAGATAGTAAAGGTTTTGTTGATGGCTTTACTGGGGATTAGGGGTTGTGGCCCTATGATTTGTAATAATCTAAAAGGAAAACTTAAGATGGAGAATGTAGACTCAGTCGAGGAGGACATACTCATCTTGGGGTAATAGGCTCGGCTGGAGAATTTTGTACTCAGCTGGGGAGTTATGCTACTCATTGTTTGTTGGGGAAATAAACCCTGTTGGGGAAATAAACCCTGTTGAAGAGGTGAGTCCCTTTTTAGGAAGAGATCCATGAGGCTTCTATTTGTAAGATTCAACTTAGCTGGAGAGAGAGCTTCCAAGAGATTGAGACTCTGGTTAGATATTATCCTATGAAAAGAGACTTTGTGAGTAACTATGTTGAGGAGGATGTTAATGAAATAACTTTGTGGGGGTATTCCATATTCATTGAAGAGGTGCTTGTTACTGCTTAGGTCATATGTGCCAAATAATTTTAATTATGTTCATATGCATATGTTCATTCCATTTTAGTCATTGAACAAGTTTGCATTCAAAACAAAGACAGGAAGTTTGCACTTCAAAGTATATTTGTATTGATATTTTTCCCATGAATAGGCGTTTTTGTACAAAGAGACGGAGATCCTAGTAAAAGGAAATCGTCAAAAGGAAAACAAAATTGAAGACAAAAAACAAATAGCCATGTGAAATGATCTCATTGCCTTCCAACTCTACCATTTCCCCAATGTCTTCGAATGCCACTTGTCGTTGACAGAAATTGATTGGATTGATCTTGGATCGTTTGAACTTGGATCTTGGTGATAAAATTGACTGTGGTGATTCCACGGGACATAGTCATACGGTTTCAATCCTTAACTTTGCCTGGACCGCCCTTTCGGGTTTTCAGCCCACTAGGATACCCATTTTTTCCCAAGTCGCCCTTTCGGGTTTTCAACTTGCCGGGTGTAAAATCTTTTGCATATATCCCTAATTTTTTCCCAAACCTTTTGGTTTGCCGGGATGCCCTTCTTTTTCCTAGGTGTGTCAGCCTATCAGATCTCTTATGCGTAGTATTTTTTAACTATATCCGCGTTTATAGGATGTGGGAAGTCTTCACCATCCATGGTAGTCAGCATCATGGCACCACCAGAGAACACTCTCTTGACCACAAATGGCCCTTCATAGGTCGGAGTCCATTTGCCTCTGGGGTTGCCTTGTGGTAGAATGATATGTTTTATCACCAAGTCACCAGCTTGATATACTCGAGGCTTGATCTTTTTGTTGAAAGCCTTGATCATCCGTTTTTGGTACGTTTGACCATGACAAACAGCAGCCAATCGTTTTTCGTCGATCAAGTTCAGCTGATCCAATCTCGTTTGAATCCACTCGTCTTCGCTTAAGCCTGCATCATTCATAATCCTCAGCGAGGGAATCTGAACTTCCACTGGAAAAACAACTTCCATGCCATAAACTATAGAAAAGGGAGTTGCCCCAGTTGATGCTCTAGCTGAAGTGCGGTAGCCATGTAGAGCAAACGACAATATCTCATGCCAATCCTTATAGGTTACCACCATTTTCTGCACAATCTTCTTGATATTTTTGTTGGCCGCTTCGACTGCGCCATTCATTTTCGGTCTATACGGAAAAGAATTGTGATGCTTGATCTTAAACGGAGTGCAAAGCTCAATAATCATAGCATTGTTAAGGTTAGTCCCATTGTCGGTGATAATCCTTTAGGGGATACCATAGAGGCAAATAAGGTTGTGTCTGATGAATCTGGCTACCACATTCTTGGTGACTAAGGCAAAAGAGGCGGCTTCGACCCAATTGGTGAAATAATCAATAGCGACAAATATGAAATGATGTCCATTGGAAGCGGTTAGCTTGATCTCTCCAATCATATCAATGCCCCACATTGCAAATGGCCACGGAGCTGTCATGACGTTCGAGGGATAGGAGGCACATGGACCTTGTCAGCATAGATTTGACATTTGTGACAAGTCCTCAAGTGTTGATGGCAATCAGTCTCTATTGTTGACCAATAATAGCCAGCTGTTAAGATTTTCTTATCCATCATATGTCCACTTGAGTGAGTACCAAAGAGACCATCGTGCATGTCTTTTATGATTTCCTATGCCTCCTTATTGTCCGTACATCGGAGTAGATTGGAGTCATGGTTGTGCTTGTACAATATTCTGTTGCTTAGGAAGAATTTGGCTGCAAATCTTCGTAAGAATTTTCTGTCATTGATGGATGCTCCCTCTGGATACTCTTGTGTTTCAAGATATCTCATCACCTCATGGTACCATGGCTTTTCCGCGTCATTGTCAAGCTCACAGCAATGTGCAGGTTCGTCGAATCTTTCAATTGTAATCATAGGGGCTTTGTTGTCCCATTTGACCTTGAACATTGAAGACATGGTTGCCAAAGCGTCAACCAACTAATTTTCTTCCCTAGGGAAATGCTCAAAAGTGATCTCTTCGAAGTAAGGAAATAGGGATAGCACAAGTTCCTTGTAAGGGATAAGATTAGGGTGTTTAGTGTCCCAATCTCCTTTTACTTGGCTGATCACAAGAGCGGAATCCCCAAACACATTCAAATGCTTGATCCTTAAGTCAATGGCAGCTTTCAACCCCAAGATGCACGCTTCATACTCAGCCATATTGTTCGTACAATCGAAGCATAGTCTGGCAGTGAGTGGAGTATAGAAACTGTGATGCAGTGGGAGAACTAACTTGAGGGTTTTGCGTTTGATCGCAAATGTTGCGGTTAGCAAGAGTCGCCACCGACTTTTCTTTTATCCAAAAGGGAAGGTGAAAAAGCACAGGAAAGACCTTTGAGATTGTTTCTTGAGTTCATGGGGTAGATTATAAAAAGGGAAGGTATTAGCACCCTTTTCTACCATGGTTATCCATGGGATCTTAGTTACTTGCTAGATCGCTTGCTTTTGTTTGAAATTATGCTTTGTGTGGTTTTTGAAAGTATTTTGTAAAGAGGCCATTGTTTAGGCAATCTTTGTAATGACTCTCGTTCGTAAGAATGTATACAAAGATGTTGATCTTTTGAAAATGTTTTCAATTTTGTAAGATGTTTTGAAAGTGTGTGTGATTGTTTTGAAAATAGAAAGGATATTTGTTTTTAAATGGAGCAAGTAATTAGGAGAAATCTACTTACTCAAATGTCTTTCTTATTCATTTTCTTTTCCTTTGACATTGTTATCTTATCATTGATTTGGTAAGTAACCCTATCTTTGGATGTAAACGGGACAGGCGTGGGTCATCGTATAACCATGATTAGCAATATTGCAAGGTATCTTAGCATTATTTTTTGAGGGACTAAGATCATTTGTAAGGCAACTTTGAATAGCGTCATCGAGGGACTATGATCTTGTATTTGTTTGTTTGTTTTGCTAAGATACCTTACATGCGTAATATGGCCATTTTGTAAGGCAACCAAGTGGATTTTACCCTAGGGGTGTTTGTGTGCAAGTGTGTCATTTTCATGCTTGTTTTTTGTCTTGGATTAGGGTTTTCTATTTGATTGTTTTTATCTTTCCATACAAACCCTAATTACTAGCATGTTATGTAAAAACGATAAATTGTGAAATTTAAAGTTACTACGCTATTACAACATTTGTGGGAGGGGGGTATACAATTTATGAATGGGGATTGCAATAATATAAACCTAATTAATCTATTACAACCAAATTGAATTATTGTACAAATAATTGAAACAAATAATATGCAAGATGAATTAAATATGCAAGAAATGTAAATGCAAAGAAAGGATTTTGTTTTTGGTTTCTTAAGAAAAAGGGTCTTGATTTTAACCTAATTTGATAAAGAAAATAATTAGTCAATTTTAATATCATTAAGAAAAATATTCTTGAATAAAACACTAGTTCTATTTAAAAAAGAAATGAAGTTTATAAAAAAGAAGTATTTTTTTTATATTTTATATTTTTTGTCTTGAAAAATAAATTATAGTGTTATAAAATATTCTTTAGTCTTTTGGTATCAAAAATAACATTTTCATTAATTTAAAATAAATAATATTTTAGTTTTAATTAAAACTTTACAAGAAAATTAAAAAAAAGTAAATAAAGTTTGATAAATAAAATAATTTTTATGTGGAAAAATAATTAAATTATGTCAAAATATAAATCTACATCTTTCATACATTTTATGATTTTTTTGGTATTTTAAAAAATGTACTTAAAAGAAAAAGAAATAAATAAATAAAATAAAAATAAAATGGACCAAGGGGTGCAAATATGAAACAGAGAGGCAAATGTTAGGAAAAAAACAAACGCCCAAAGAAGTAGAGGCCCAGCGCTGCAAGAGACAAAAAATGTGAAAAAATGTGAGAAAATGCAAAAGGCAGTGCGCTGAGGCTCGAACCCATGACCTCTAGCAATATCGCGCGCTGCCTTACCACTGGGGTGGATGTACATCCATTTATATAAAGAATCCAAAAATATATATTCGAAACTGCTTTCTGAAGGCAACTTCATCTTCAACCTTGAGCCATGGCCAGACCACCTGTATCTTCCTCATTTCTCCACAAAAATGGAAACTCCAAACATGAAAGTTATGGTGTTTCTTCCCACGAATTCAAACATATAACTTATGTAAACTAAATGTCAAAGGTAAAAGCTAATTTTTTTGGCCCTAAATTGAAACCTAATTTTCTCAGAAATTTCAAATCCAAAATTCTCTATACAGTCAATATAAATGGAAACTATGAACATGGTTAGCTTTAGAGCCATGATATCTACATTTTGTTTTCAGAAATTAGGATCAAATGATACTTGTATGAAGAGATAGAAGTTTGAGTTTTTACCTCTTGCAGCTGGAGTCGTGAATGGAATTTGAGTGACTTTTGAGATGGCCTGAGGATATGTTTAGCTTGCCTGGACCTCCTTGAGTGTATCCCAACTCTTACTTTGCCTTGAATGTCCCTGAATCTCTCTACTCAAGTCAACCTGCAAGCTTGGTTTTTGAAAATGGTGGATAGTGATGGAGGAGTTACAGTGAGGAAACAAGGGTATGGATTTCTTTGGTATGATGTTTAGAAGGTGTTTGAGTGATTTGTTTTCAAAACGCACGAGTGGAAATGAAGATCATGAGTTTTGGTTCAGAACTGTATGTTAATGGTGCTCTTGAACAGGTTTTTGGTTCTTGGATGTTTGAGGCAGTTTCAGGGCTATATTATTCGTGTGTCAACTTGCCAATAGTTTACCTACTTATAAGCAAGAGGTTTCAAGACTTGTATCAACTCAGATTTCAAAAACTCACATGTTTTGCTTAGTTACTTGTTTTTGAAGCAAAGCTAGCAAGCATGGTTTCAAGGTGAAGTACAAGGCTTGTAGGGGGGCTGAGACCTTTAAGCACACTTGTTCTGATTGTGTGGAGTGTGTTTGTGCAGAAAGAACCAATGCAAGGCTCAATGCAAGCTGACTTTGCATAAAGCTTGCTTTTCTAAAATGGCAATGTTGCCTTTCTTCCCAAAATGGAATTAACTTTGTACAATGCATTGAATGCTTGGATTAAAGCTTCCAACAGCTTTGAAAACATTTATTTATGGAGTGAAAGTCAAGTTAGAAGCCTGCAAAGTTAGATTTGTACAACATGCTTGAGGATTGGATCCAATGTTCTTCACAAAATGGCTTGTAATCCAAGTGACAAAACACTAACTTCATCTCTTCGATTCTCCCTACTCAAGAAGGATCTCAAAGAGTTCTTGGACATTTTGGAAAGCTTGAAATGTGCTCTAAAACTAATATTTGAATTGCTTTTGAATATTCCCCTTGGAACTATGTGAAAAATTGCCATGAAGTTAGGTCAAAGATCTGCCTAACTAGGGCAAAATTTCACTAAGTTATTTTTAGTTCATGAGCATGTAATCACAAAATTATAACTTGAGATCCGAGCATTTTTAGGAGAAATTGTGTGAAGCAAAGTTGTATATTTAATGGGGATCTACAACTTTCATGTTGGAAGTTTCTCTTGAATCATCTTGCATCATGATGAAAATTTGGCTCAAAGTTGTGAAAAAATAAGAAATTTTATATACTTAGAAAAATTTCTAAGTTAAGAAATTTCAACTTTTCAACATAAAAAATTAAATTCTTGATTTATTGGTGAAAAAGTTTCATGTTTTGACATTTTTTAATGAATTATGATCTTTGGCATTTGAATTTGACCAAAAAGTCAAAGTTTGACTTTTCAATATACAGTTGACTTTTGATCAATTGACTGGAAAATGCATCTGTCAATCCAATGGACTTGTAGTGTTTTGAACCATGTCATTAGGTCAAAGTGATGCAATTGGAATCTTTAGATCATGCCTTAACTCAATTGAACATTTGCCAGGTCAAAAACCAGAAATTTCTCTTTCCCAGTTAAAACCCTAATTTTGACCATTTTGCCCTTTTGATGATTTGATCAAATTTCTTGAGGAGTTGTGGTCCTAACTTGATCAAATGGCACATATTGGTTTAGAATGTTGACGTGGATAAAAAATTATGAAGTTTGATTGTAAATTGGCTATGGTTGACTTTTTCCCCAATACAGCTGATTTTTAGGTTAACTATTCAATTGACTAATCAAAAGTGTGATACAAATCTTGAAACTTGACATGAATAATCTTGGGGGGTCCATAATGATCCATGGAAGTCATATGGGGCATTGGAAGTTCAAAAATCCTTGTGCAAACTCAAACCCTAATTTTTAGTCATCAGTGTTTGAGGAGGTGTCTTGAGCTGATCAGCCCAAATGCAGTCTTGATCCAAAGGAGATCTTGTGAAAAAATTCTTGATAAGTAAGAGGGAAAATTTTGGGGTAAACCAGCTATCCCTGTTCAATCTTCTTTAGCCTGAAGAGTTAGACTGGCGAGTTTTTCCATTCGTGACTCAAAGGTGGAAGATGATTGGACACCAGAGTGCCCAGAAATGGGCTTAAAGATGCCATTTGGAGAGGTGATAGAAAGCTGTAGGAGATAGGATTGTAGATGTCATCCAAGAGGGATTATTGAATTTGTAATTTGTAAGCTGAAAGAATGAGTATTAGAATGGCGTCCGTGTCTGGAGCGTATCTGAGTTGTATCTGAAAGTTGAGTCTGAATGAGTATCAGAATGGCATCCGTGCTTGGAGCATATCTGAACTGTATCTGAGAAGTTGAATTTGAATGAGTATCAGGATGGCATCCGTGTCTGGAGTGTATCTGAACTATATCTGAGAAGTTGAATCTGGACGAGTATCAGAATGACATCCGTGTTTGGAGCGTGTCTGAACTGTATCTGAGAAGTTGAATTTGAATGAGTATCAGGATAGCGTCCGTGTCTGGAGCATATTTGAGTTGTATCTGAGAAGTTGAATTTGAATGATTATCAGGATGGCATCCGTGTCTGGAGCGTATTTGAACTGTATCTGAAAACTGAATCTGAATGAGTATCAGAATGGCATCCGTGTCTGAAGCGTATCTGAAAACATTGAATATTGTTAATGGTAGCTGTTAACTTTATCCTGAAAAGGGTAAAATGTTAGCTAAAATGCAATGTTTATGTTGCATGAAATGCATAGTATAGTGCATTCGTTTTATCAATGTTTATGATATATGGATGCAATGTATGCGTATGTGAGCTAGTTTGTTGCATTGCTGTTGGATTGGGGAAAATAAATCCCTGACTGTTGCTGAAGATATGTAAGTCTTCATGTTGTAAAGTCTAAGTATTAATGAATTTATGCTTAGAGAAATAAACTATGTTGTAAGGGAAATGTCGTATACTGCTTGTAAAATTCCATTGGGGAATCCTGAGAAATTTGACGACTTCTACTGGGGAGTGATAACTGGGAATTTTGTTCCGCTGGGGATTAAATGACGGACTGTGGGGATTTCTTAGGTAATAGCCTAGAGGTATTTCCCTACCATTCAACCCATTAGTAATTGTATTTTTTCATTTTGTTTATTTGTAAACAGTAATTATATTCAAATGCATATGTTCAACAATGAATCATTGGATGTTTTTGTAGACAAAACAAAAGCGTAAAGAAAAAAAAGATATTTTTTGCACTTTCAAAGAGATATCTTTGTATTGACTTTGAGTAAGTATTTTTGTACAAGGAGACAAACATTCTAGTAAGAGAATGCCGTCGTAAAAATGAAAATTTTGATACAAAGAAAAGATAGCTATATGTAAAAATCCCATGGGGTTTCCATTCTGTTATAGCCTTCGCATCTCCGAGCGTCTTGTCTATTTGTTGCCTTGTCCGAAGTTGATTGAATTGATCAGAACTGCTGAATTTGTTAGTTGAAAGCAAAGGTTGTCCGTGAGGTGATCAACGAGACATAGTCATACGCTTTACATTCCCTAACTTTTGCCTGGACCTCCCTTTCGGGTTTTCAGTCCACCGGGAAACCCTTTTTTGCCCAAGTCACCCTTTCGGGTTTTCAACTTGTCGGGTGTACAGATTTTTTTAATTTTATCCCTAATTTTTTCCCGAACCTTTTTGGTTCGCCGGAATGCCCTTGTTTTTCCTAGGTATGTCAACCTAGCGGGTCTCTTATGCATAGTATCTTTTGACTATGTTCGCGTTTGCAGGATGCCGCAGGTCGTCACCATCCATGGTTGTCAAGATCATTGCCCCACCAGAAAAAATGTTTTTGATTACAAATGGTCCTTCATAGGTAGGAGTCCATTTGCCCTTAGGATCACCTTGTGGCAGTATGATGCGTTTGATCACCAGATCTCCAACTTGATACACTTGGCGTCTGACCTTTTTGTTGAAAGCCATGATCATCCGTTTTTGATACATTTGACCATGGAAAACAGCAGTAAGTCTCTTCTCATCAATAAAGTTCAGTTGATCAAGTCGAGTCTGGATCTAGTCGTCTTTGTTCAGCCCTGCATCCTTCATAATCCTCAGAGAGGGGGTCTGGACCTCGATAGGCAAGACAGTTTCCATGTCGTAAACCAAATAATAGGGTGTTGCTCCGGTTGATGTGTGAGCCGTGGTACGATACCCGTTGATAGCGAATGGTAAGATCTCATGCCAGTCTTTGTATGTCACTGTCATTTTCTGTATGATCTTTTTAATGTTCTTATTCGCGGCTTCGACAACACCATTCATCTTTGGCCGGTAATGGGAAGAGTTGTGATGCTGGATCTTGAATTGCTCGCACAAAGCGGTGATCATAGTATTGTTCAAGTTTGTACCATTGTCTGTAATGATCCTCTCCGGGATACTGTACCGACAGATGAGATTTTGCTTAATGAACCGGGCTACAACATTCTTGGTAACAGAAGCGAAAGAAGTTGCCTCCACCCACTTGGTAAAATAGTCAATGGCCACTAGGATGAAGCGGTGTCCATTGGAGGCTGTTGGTTTGATTTCCCCAATCATATCAATCCCCCACATAGCAAAGGGCCAAGAAGCCGTCAAGACATTCAGAGGAACCGGAGGTACGTGCACCTTGTCAGTATAAATCTGACACTTATGGCAGGTTCGAGAGTGTTGATAGCAATCGGCTTCCATGGTAGACCAATAATAGCCTTCCCGTAGGATTTTCTTTGCCATTGTATGCCCACTGGAGTGGGTACCAAAAGTGCCTTCATGTAATTCAGCCATGATCCTTTCAACTTCAACCTTATCTACGCATCAAAGTATCACAGAGTCGTGATTGCGTTTGTACAGGATGCCATTACTAAGGAAAAACTTAGTAGAGAATCTCCTTAAGAACTTCTTATCATTGATTGAAGCTCCTTCTGGATATTCTTGAGACTCGAGATACTTCTTGACTTCGTGAAACCAAGGCTGGTCCACTATTTCTTCAGTATTAATCTCGTGACAGTATGATGGTTCCTCCATTTGTTTGATGGTGACTTGGGGAGCCTCATTATCCCAATTAAGTTTAAACATAGATGACATTGTGGCTAGAGCGTCTGCTAGCTGATTTTCTTCTCGCGGGAAATACTCGAAGGTAATCTTCTCAAAATGTGGTAGCAATGTCAAAACATGTTCTTTGTAAGGGATAAGGTTTGGGTGTTTGGTGTCCAATTCCCCTTTGATCTGGATGATAACCAAAGCTGAGTCTCTGAATACATCTAAGGATTTGATTCCCAAGTCTATGGCAGCTTTGAGACCAAAGATGCATGCTTCGTATTCCGCCATGTTGTTTTTACAATTGAAGCAAAGTCTGGCAGTAAAGGGAGTATGACATCCTTCCGGAGATATGAGTACAACACCAATACCATTGTCGAGTGCATTAGATGCCCCATCAAAGAACAGGGTCCATCGGGATCCTTGTTCAGGTCCGTCATATGGCCTGAATTCTTCACAGTTGTCTAATGTCATGATGTCTTCATCTGGAAATTTGAATTTCATGGACTGGTAGTCTTCTACAGCTTGGTAAGCAAGGTGATCAGCTAGTACACTGTCCTTTATTGCTTTCTGGGTAGTATACTGTATGTCATATTCTATCAGGATCATCTGCCATCTCGCTACTCTCCCAGAAAGAGCAGGCTTCTCGAAGATGTATTTTATCGGATCCATTTTAGATATCAACAAGGTAGTATGAGTCAGCATATATTGTCTTAGCCGGCGAGCAGCCCATGCCATAGCGCAACAAGTTTTCTCGAGCAGTGAATATCTGGTTTCATAGTCGGTAAACTTTTTTCTCAGGTAGTAAATAGCGTGCTCTTTTCGGCCAGACTCATCATGCTGCCCCAATACACACCCCATTGAGTTTTCTAAAACAGTCAGATATATGATCAACGGTCTTCCCTCGACTGGTGGCATCAACACAGGAGGATCTTGTAAGTATTCTTTGATTTTGTCAAAAGCAACTTGGCATTCATCATTCCATTTGACTACTTGATCTTTCTTCAATAGTTTGAAGATTGGCTCACAGGTAGCTGTCGGGTGAGAAATGAATCTGGTAATATAGTTCAAACGTCCCAAGAATCCTCTGACTTCCTTTTCAGTGTGAGGAGCAGGCATCTCTTATATTGCTTTAACTTTTGCAGGATCGACCTCGATACCTTTGTTGCTGACGATAAAGCCTAGGATTTTACCAGACTGTACCCCAAATGTGCACTTGTTCGGGTTCAGTCTTAACTTATACTTCCTCAGTCTCTCAAATAGTTTTTGTAAGTGATCAAGATGCTTTTCCTCTGTTTGAGATCTGGTTATCATATCGTCCATGTAGACCTCTATTTCGTGATGTATCATGTCGTGAAATAGAGCTACCATGGAACGTTGGTAAGTTGCCCCAGCATTCTTCAGTCCGAATGGCATCACCTTATAGCAGAAAGTGCCCCACTGCGTGACAAAGGTTGTTTTCTCCATGTCCTCAAGCGCCATTTTGATTTGGTTGTAACCTGAGAATCCGTCCATGAAGGAAAACACTTTGTGTTGAGCTGTATTATCAACTAGGATATCAATGTGGGGAAGTGGAAAATCATCCTTAGGGCTTTCCCTATTCAAATCTCTGTAGTCCACACACATTCGCACCTTTCCATCCTTTTTGGGCACGGGAACAACATTGGCAACCCATTGGGGGTAAGAGGTGACAACCAAGAATCCAGCATTGAATTGCTTCATGACCTCTGCTTTAATCTTTTCTGACATATCCGGCCTTATTCGACGAACCTTTTGCTTCACTGACGGACAATCCTCTCTCGTAGGTAGATGATGTACCACAATATCTTCATCAAGTCCTGGCATGTCTTCATACGACCAGGCAAAGACTTCGACGTAATCGTGTAACAACTGAATCAAATGCTTCTTGATACTGGGTTCCAGATTGGCACCAACCTTGACCTCTTTTCTGTCCTCTTCAGTACCTATATTGATCGTATCCACGGGTTCCTCATGAGGCTGAATGGTTCTCTCTTCTTGTTGTAGCAGTCTGGCAAGTTCCCCTGGTACTTCACAATCTTCCTCACCTTCGTCTTCGGCTTGGTAGATTAGATTCTCAGAGTCGCAAAAGGCCATAGTAGTATCGTTACCCATGGGATCTCGAATGGATGTATACCTGCATTGTGAGTGTGGGTGTGTGTAAGGGTATAGCTATCTTTGAAAGAAAGTAAAAATGTAAAGAAGAAAAAAAACAATGAGCACAAAAGTTTGTATGCAAAAACGTCCATGATTCATTAATGTCATATGAAAAATGAGATAATAACCCTTACAAATGGACCATTGTGCCTCGGGTAAGACACAAGGTCTTAAGAGTGCGAATTGTTTTGAATATTATAGATCCAACAAAATGTAAAGACAAATTACTGAGGGATAAAAGTGATCGGGACGAAGTCTCTAGCCTCCCAATTGCTGAGCCCTCCATTGACAGTCGGGAAGATCCAATCCTCCAGGTTGCAACCATCTTCACCATCTTCTACTGCATTGACTTCACAATTTATGATCTTCAAGGGTGGCCCTCCAGCACAGGCACGACGTACAGCCTTTTGAGCACTTGAAGTGAAACCTAGGCCAAACTTGTCAGACTTATATGGGATATCTAGGAGTTGTCCCCAGATAGTGCATCCACCTTCTTCTACCACTTCTTTGGCATCCTTTAGTGACGACATCCGGAGTGGAGGCCTTGTAATCTTGGGAACAACCTTGGTCACTGCCACATCTTGAGGGACCTCTTCAAAGTGTTGAAATGGAGTTTCAATGAATTCACCGTCTAATTCCACATATCTGAAGAAATTGAGATGGCTGATCATGCATTCCTCCTCTCCATGAACGATGATAATCTTCCCTTGAACTGGATACTTCAGCATTTGGTGCAACATAGAAGTAACAGCGCCAGCATTATGGATCCATGGTTGGCAGAGCAGGCAGGAGTATGAAGGGCGGATGTTCATCACATAAAAAGTTGAATTGAAGGTTAGGGTCCCAACCTTTATGGGAATGTCTACTTCCCCATGTACCATCATTTTCGAGCCGTCAAAAGCCCTTACTACTATGTTGAACGGCTTCAAAGTCAACCCCTCACAGTCAAGTCTATCAAGAGCTTTTTTGGGTAATACATTCAGAGATGAGCCAGTATCCACCAAAACATGCGCCAGAGTTGTGCCCCTACATTCTACTGAGACATGCAATGCCTCATTATGATTTCTTCCCCTCGGTGTCAGATCAACATCTGAAAAAACTAAACCATTGTCTGCAGTTAGGCTGGTTACGCAGTTTGGAAATTGATCAGTAGATGTCTCTTGAGGTACATGGGAAGTTTTTAAGAACTTCACCAAGGCTTTTTCATGTGCCTCAGAACATAGTAGTAATGCCAGCATGGAGATCTTAGAGGGGGTTTACCCTAGTTGTTCAAATACATCGTAGTCTCTTCTCTTTATAATTTTTAAAATCTCCCCCATTTCCTTCTTGGAGGTCTCAGGGATAGTCAATGACTGAGTCTTCCTCCGGACAGACTCAATCGGAACACCTTTTCCTCGAGTCTCGGTTAACTCGGCAGCAGGAGTTCCAGTCGGAATGATTACAGGGGTTGTAACAGCTTTGTCAATTGGAGTATTTGCATAGATGATCATGGGTGTGGGAGTAACCTTTGGAGCTGCCACAGGGATGATTATGGGTCCAAAAACTGCTTTTGGGGGAGAAATTTCTGGAGAAAAGATCCTACCACTAAGGGTAATTTTGCTAGTTCCTGCAACGTTACTGATGTCGGAGTTGACCTTCTCGGAGCTTGAATCTCCAGCAGCTGGCCAGTCCTGCTTGATACGATGGTAATAGACATCCCCTCCATAATTCCATGGTATGGTTTTGTCTGATGTATATGGGAATGGTCCAAGCATTGTGATTATTAGAGGAGCTGCTTTCGGAACTGATGTAATTCTAACGGGTCTTTTGGTGGAGACCCTGGAAGAATTGGAGGAAATGGTAATGATAGAAACATTTTCAAAAAGGATAGGTGGAACAGGAGTCTTTTCAAACAAAATCTCTTTGTTATCTATTAGGCACTGAATGCCTATTTTCAACAAAGGACAGTCGGTTGGGAAGGATAAACAGAGATGGCAAACTTCACCACAGCCCGGGAACACACCGGCATTCAACAAATTCATTTTAATAGTCAAAAGTGGGGTCATGAGTTCATCAATTGAAGTAACAAACAATCCTTCTTCAATGGAACTGGTATTGTGGCCATGTCTGGGCATAGGGGCAAAAATGACATTCGGCTTTTCAGGCGCATCGAACTTAATTTCTTTCGCTTCAATGAGGTCTTGTATTTTGTTCTTCAGAGCCCAACAATTATTAGTATCGTGACCAGGACTTTCAGAGTGATATGCACAACAGGCATTGGGATGATAATGAGGAGACATTGTATTGGGGTTTTTCGGAGCTTCTTTCAAGGTCATCAAGTTAGATCTTAGTAGATGAGGTAATACTTGAGATGAGGTTATGTTGATTCTGGTGAACTACCTGACTGGCCTTTCTACCTTTGGTTGATTATTTCTTTGCTGATAAGATGCAGGTTTTGGGATCATAACAGCCCCCACCATTGGTCCGCGTTCGGCCCTATCTTGGTTTCTTTGTAGATATACGACAACCACCTCTTTCTTTCCAATGAAAGGCTTCCTTACAGCTGCAGAAGAGTATGTATCTTTTTGAATCTTTCCTTCTTTATACCGGCTTCTATCCTCTCTCCGGTCAGTATTAGTTCAGTAAAACCTGCAGATGAACTTCCGATTAAATGATTAAAGAAGGGACCAGATAAGGTGCCCAAGAACATGTCCACCAATTGTCTCTTAGATAGAGGGGGTTGAACTCTTCCAGCCAAATCTCTCCATTTTTGTGCATAGACCTTGAAACCTTCATTGGAAGCCATGGCCATACTCTGGAGTTGAGTACGGGTAGGCGCCAGATCAGCATTGAACTGATATTGTTTGTAGAAAGCTGCAGCAAGATCTTCCCAATTATGGACATTGACTCTTTCTAGTTGGTAGAACCAGTCAAGTTGAGTCCCAGACAGACTGTCTTGGAAAAGTGCACCCATAAGTCTTTATCAGCGGTATGGGATTGGATTTTCCTTACATATGATCGGAGATGCATTTTAGGGCATGAAACTCCGTCATATTTGGCGAATATAGATGCTTTAAACTTCGGAGGAATCACAATCCCTGACACTAAACCCAATTCCTCAAAATCTAGACCAGGTACCTTTTGGATTTCCATTGCACTCAATCGCTCTTCGAGATGTTTATACTTGTCATCAGCTGGAGGGTATTGTTCTCCAGAGTAGTCCTCTTCTTCCCCTTCCTCTTCTGATTCTGACAGGACAACGGTTTCCTTGCCTTTACCATCTTGGTTGTCTCTTTCACCGGATGTTATTGCAAAGTCCAAAGTCCTTCTTGTCTGCCCATGAAATCTGCTTCCCATGTTTAAGACTCCGGTTACCTTCTTGGTTTTCTTTTTCCTCTCTTCAGCCAGCAAAGTCTTTAATTTTTCTTGTCCCTTGGCTAGGGTCAAGAGCAACTGTTGAAACTGTGTATTCTGATCTTGGAGATCCTTCACTGTTTGCTCAAGATCCATCTTACTGAAATAAACAATAGAGAGATGAGGAGACTTGTTGCAAAAGACCTGCTTATGTTATGATGAATGGTATATGCATATGCAATGTTTTCAAGGATTTCAAATACTCAAATTTGTTTTAGACAAAAAGGAAACACACATTATATTAATAAGATAAAGTTTGGGTACATCAATTCCCCTTGGGCAAAATAATACAAAAACTCTAAGATAAAAAGGTAGTGCGCATCCTCTTCGGTGCAATGTAGGCATTTAGAGTCTGCTCCTCATGAAGTAGCCTAGTGAGTTCTAAAACCTTCTTCTCGCTTGCGTAGAATTTGGCTTCGAAAGTATATCTCTCCCCTTTGAGTTGTATCCAATCCCTTTGTAGGTCTTCAAGAGACGTGGGCATGTCAGGATGTATGATAGTGTATGGAACAACTCCCTCCGTGACAGGTTCAATGATTACCGGGAGAATGGAGGGATAAGGCATCATAAGACTCTGAGCACGAGTTCGTACCCATTTGAGGTAAGGCTCAAGAGTGATGGAATTCTTGTGCCCCAAAGTCTTGTTATCCACCTTGTTCAACATCCTCCAAGCTCGGATAAATCTCAGGCGAAGACATTGATCGTCGTTGTCGTAGTCAAATACGAAACCTTGAATCAGCATCTCGTGCGGGCCATCCCTTCGGGTGTAACCAAACTGTCTTAAGGCTAAACATGGGTTGTAGGTGATACCTCCCCTAATTCCAAGTAAAGGGACATTAGGAAATTCTCCGCAACGGTCGACAATGATAACATTCTCTTTGGATCGGGAGCACCAATAAATGTCTGAATGTTTGAGCGTCATCAACCTTTGTGACCACTTTGAACCTTGCTCATTCTTTAATACAGATTGGGGAAGATGAGAAATAAACCATCTTGCCAAGAGAGGAGTGCAACACATAAGAACACCTTTTTTCCTCATTGTGCGAGTGTGAAAAGAGTGTAGGATATCTCCTAGAAATGTAGGCACCGGGTTGCGGGATATGAAGATTTTTACGGCGTTGACATCTATGAGTTGGTCAGGATTTGGAAATAAAAATATCCCATAGATGAGGAGAGCCACAATTTCCTCAAAGGCTTGCAAGTCCAAGAAATTCCAACAGCTTTGGGCTTTCTCAAACAGGAACTTTGCTAAGAAACCTTTGACACCACTACTTGTTTCCCAATGAGTTATGATATCAGATGAGTGCAAGTGTAGAGCTTTAGCAATCTCTTTTGGCTTTGGATCTCTTTCCGTACCGTTGAAAGGTAGTTGACTGAGAATTGGAATCCTCAAGAGTTGGGAGAATTCTTTTAAAGTAGGCACAAGTTGATAGTCGGGAAATGTGAAGCAATGGTGTAAAGGATCAAAGAACTGAAAGAGCACCTTCATCATGTCCTCATCTGTGTTGGAGGTGACCAAGTTGAGTAGGCGACCATGTCTCTCGGTGAATGGAGAGTTTTCAGGGATCCTTGAAACTGGCTCCTTAAGTTGTGGAGGGATTCTTACAAGATTGACTTGAATAGTTTTCCTGCGAAGTGAAACCATATCCTACAAAACAAGAACAAAGATGAATCCAAAAATCCTTGAAATGGTTAGTGGATGTATATGATGTTCATGATGTTATGTATAAGTATGCATATACAAGCAAAGCAAACAAGTCCTTAGGTTTAGGCTTGCATGGAGTTTTATAGGTAAGTACCCTCTTGAAGTTTAGTAGGCTCAAACTTGTCCTAGTAATAGTAACCGGGTTCTAAGGAGCTCAATATCACTGGTTTGTTTCCTTGGTCATTGTTTCAACTCAAGCCTCTTTAATGGCGACCGAAATATCCCAAGAAAACAAACCTCAATGAGTGTAGTATCGAGTATCTACCAACTTTGGACTGCACCAAAGTCGTTCATCTCACTACATCCTAAAAGGCCAAGTTGGTCAAGTAAAGGTTCTAGAAGTTTATTAGTGCTTTATGACATCACTCAGCGGCCCCGTATTCTCTTTGATTAACTCAGAGGCTACCGGTACCCACAAATATATCGCACTAATGTAGCTATTGCTTAAACCATGTCAGTATACCCTGCACAGTTTCCACAATGTATTTCTACTTACCTATAAGGTATCCCAAACCCGGGTAGAGGATTTCAAACCCAAACAAAGAACCATAATGTAAAGCATACAAGTCAAACAATGAAAGAAAATAAATGTGATCTAGCCCTAAGGTAACCCCACTTTTAGAATTTTCCCCAGTAGAGTCGCCAGTTCTGTGATGTAGTGAGAGAACTGGCTTGAGGGTTTTGCGTTTGATCGCAAATGTTGCAGTTAGCAAGAGTCGCCGCCTACTTTTCTTTTATCCAAAAGGAAAGGTGAAAAAGCACAGGAAAGACCTTTGAGATTGTTTCTTGAGTTCGGGGGGTAGATTATGAAAAGGGAAGGTATTAGCACCCTTTTCATCCATGGTTATCCATGGGCTCTTAGTTACTTGCTATATCACTTGCTTTTGTTTGAAATTGTGCTTTGTGTGGTTTTTGAAAGTATTTTGTAAAGAGGCCATTGTTTAGGCAATCTTTGTTATGATTCTCGTTCGTAAGAATGTATACAAAGATGTTGATCTTTTGAAAATGTTCTCAATTTGTAAGATGTTTTGAAAGTGTATGTGATTGTTTTGAAAATAGCAAGGATATTTGTTTTGAAATGGAGCAAGTAATTAGGAGAAATCTACTTACTCAAATGTCTTTCTTGTTCATTTTCTTTTCCTTTGACATTGTTATCTTACCATTGATTTGGTAAGTAACCCTATCTTTGGATGGAAACGGGACGAGCGTGGGTCATCGTATAACCATGATTAGCAATATTGCAAGGTAAGTTAGCATTCTTTTTTAGGGACTAAGACCATTTGTAAGGCAACTTTGAATAGCGTCATCGAGGGACTATGATCTTGTATTTGTTTGTTTGTTTTGCTAAGATACCTTACATGTGTAATATGGCCATTTTGTATGGCAACCAAGTGGATTTTACCCTAGGGGTGTTTGTGTGCAAGTGTGTTATTTTCATGCTTGTTTTTTGTCTTGGATTAAGGTTTTCTATTTGATTGTTTTTATCTTGCCATACAAACCCTAATTACTAGCATGTTATGTAAAAGCGATAAATTGCGAAATTTAAAGTTACTATGCTATTACAACATTTGTGGGAGGGGATATACAATTTATGAATGGGGATTGCAATAATATAAACCTAATTAATCTATTACAACCAAATTGAATTATTGTACAAATAATTGAAACAAATAATATGCAAGATGAATTAAATATGCAAGAAATGTAACTTCAAAGAAAGGATTTTGTTTTTGGTTTCTTAAGAAAAAGGGTCTTGATTTTAACCTAATTTGATAAAGAAAATAATTAGTCAATTTTAATATCATTAAGAAAAATATTCTTGAATAAAACCCTAGTTCTATTTAAAAAAGAAATAAAGTTTATAAAAAAGAAGTATTTTTTTATATTTTATATTTTTTGTCTTAAAAAATAAATTATAGTGTTATAAAATATTCTTTAGTCTTTTGGTATCAAAAATAATATTTTCATTAATATAAAATAAATAGTATTTTAGTTTTAATTAATACTTTACAAGAAAATTTAAAAAAAAAAGTAAATAAAGCATAATAAATAAAATAATTTTTATGTGGAAAATAATTAAATTATGTCAAAATATAAATCTACATCTTTCATACATTTTATGATTTTTTTGGTATTTTAGAAAATGTATTTAAAAGAAAAATAAATAAATAAATAAATAAAAATAAAATGGACCAAGGGGTGCAAATATGAAACAGAGAGGCAAATGTTAGAAAAAAAACAAAGGCCCAAAGAAGTAGAGGCCCAGCGCTGCAAGAGACAAAAAAATGTGAAAAAATGTGAGAAAATGCAAAAGGCAGCGCGCTGAGGCTCGAACCCATGACCTCTAGCAATAACGCGCGCTACCTTACCACTGGGGTGGCTGTACATCCGTTTATATAAACAAAACCAAAAATATATATTTGAAACTGCTTTCTGAAGGAAACTTCATCTTCAACCTTGAGCCATGGCCAGACCACATGTATCTTCCTTATTTCTCCACGAAAATGGAAACTCCAAACATGGAAGTTATGGTGTTTCTTCCCACGAATTTAAACATATAACTTATGTAAACTAAATGTCAAAGATAAAAGCTAATTTTGCTGGCCCTAAATTGAAACCTAATTTTCTCAGAAATTTCAAATTCAAAATTCTCTATACACAGTCAATATAAATGGAAACTATGAACATGGTTACCTTTAGAGCCAAGATATCTACATTTTGTTTTCACAAATCAGGATCAAATGATGCTTATATGAAGAGATAGAAGTTTGAGTTTTTACCTCTTGCAGTTGGAGTCGTGAATGGAATTTGAGTGACTTTTGAGATGGCCTGAGGATCTGTTTAGCTTGCCTGGACCTCCTTGAGTGTATCCCAACTCTTACTTTGCCTTAAATGTCCCTGAATTTCTCTACTCAAGTCAACCTGCAAGCTTGTTTTTTGAAAATGGTGGATAGTGATGGAGGAGTTACAGTGAGGAAACAAGGGTATGGATTGCTTTGGTATGATGTTTAGAAGGTGTTTGAGTGATTTGTTTTCAAAACGCACGAGTGGAAATGGAGATCATGAGTTTTGGTTCAGAATTGTATGTTAATGGTGCTCTTGAACATGTTTTTTGTTCTTGGATGTTTGAGGCAGATTCAGGGCTATATTATTCGTGTGTCAGCTTGCCAATATTGTATCTACTTATAAGCAAGAGGTTTCAAGACTTGTATCAACTCAGATTTCAAAAATTCACATGTTTTGCTTAGTTACTTGTTTTTGAAGCAAAGCTAGAAAGCATGGTTTCAAGGTGAAGTACAAGGCTTGTAGGGGGGCTGAGACCTTTAAGCACACTTTTTCTGATTGTGTGGAGTGTGTTTATGCAAAAAGAACCAATGCAAGGCTCAATGCAAGCTGACTTTGCATAAAGCTTGCTTTTCTAAAATGGCAATGTTGCCTTTCTTCCCAAAATGGAATTAACTTTGTACAATGCATTGAATGCTTGGATTAAAGCTTCCAACAGCTGTAAAAACATTTAATTATGGAGTCAAAGTCAAGTTAGAAGTCTGTAAAGTGGGATTTATACAGCATGCTTGAGGATTGGATCCAATGTTCTTCACAAAATGGCTTGTAATCCAAGTGACAAAACACCAACTTCATCTCTTCGATTCTCCCTACTCAAGAAGGATCTCAAAGAGTTCTTGGAAATTTTGGAAAGCTTGAAATATTCTCTACAACTCAGCTTTGAATTGATTTTGAAGATTCCCCTTGGAACTATGTGAAAAATTTCCATGAAGTTAGGTCAAAAATCTGCCTAACTAGGGAAAATTTTCACTAAGTTATTTTTAGTTCATGAGCATGTAATCACAAAATTATAACTTGAGATATGAGCATTTTTAGGAGAAATTGTGTGAAGAAAAGTTTTAGATTTCATAGGGATCTACAACTTTCATGTTGGAAGTTTCTCTTGAATCATCTTGCATCATGGTGAAAATCTGTCTCAAAGTTGTGAAAAAATAAGAAATTTTCTATACTTAGAAAAATTTCTAAGTTAAGAAATTTCAACTTTTCAACATAAAATCTTAATTTATTGATTTCTTGGTGAAAATTTTTCATTTTTTGACATGTTTTGATGAATTATGATCTTTGGCATTTGAATTTGACCAAAAAGTCAAAGTTTGACTTTTTAGTATACAGTTGACTGAAAAAATTCATCTGTCAATCCAATGGACTTGTAGTGTTTTGAACCATGTCATTAGGTCAAAGGGATGAAATTGGACTCTTGATATCATGCCTTAACTCAATTTACCATTTTCTAGGTCAAAAACCAGAAATTCCTCTTTCCCAATCAAAACCCTAATTTTGACCATTTTGCCCTTTTGATGATTTGATCAAATTTCTTGAGGAGTTGTGGTCCAAACTTGATCAAATGACACATATGGGTTTAGAATGTTGATGTGGATCAAAAATTATGAAGTTTGACTGTAAATTGGCTATGGTTGACTTTTTCCCCAATACAGCTGATTTTTAGGTTAACTGTTCAATTGACTGATCAAAAGTGTGATCCAACGCTTGAAACTTGACATGAATAATCTTGGGGGGGGGGGGGGGGTCCATAATTATCCATGAAAGTCATATGGGGCATTGGAAGTTCAAAAATCCTTGTGCAAACTCAAACCTTAATTTTCAGTCATCAGTGTTTGAGGAGGTGTCTTGAGCTGATCAACCCAAATGCAGTCTTGATCCAAAGGAGATCTTGTGAGAAAATTCTTGATAAGTAAGAGGGCAAGTTTTGGGGTGCAACAGCAACTTTCAAGAGAGATTATTACATAATCAATTCTGTTACCTAAGGCGTTGGAAGCCCCATCGAATACCATAGTCCATCGGGATCCTTGTTCAGGTCCGTCATATGGTCCGGGTTTCGCACAGTCGGTTACCAACATGATGTTCTCATTAGGGAAGTCAAAGTTCATTGACTGATAATCATCTATAGCTTGATGGGCCAAAGGATCTGCTAGTACGCTTCCTTTGATGGCGTTTTGTGTAGTGTATTGAATATCATACTCAGTTAACATCATTTGCCACCTGGCTATCCGTCCGGAAAGGGAAGGTTTCTCGAAGATATACTTGATTGGGTCCATTTTAGAAATCAACAGAGTGGTATGAGTTAACATATACTGTCTTAGCCGACGAGCAGCCCATGCTAGAGCGCAGCAAGTTTTCTCGAGCAGTGAATATTTGGTTTCACAATCGGTAAACTTTTTGCTCATGTAATAAATAGCATGCTCTTTTCAGCCAGACTCGTCATGTTGGCCCAAAACACACCCCATAGAGTTCTTTAATATTGTCAAGTACATGATCAAGGGTCTTCCTTCAACTGGAGGCATGATAATAGGAGGTTCTTGTAGGTATTCTTTGATTTTGTCGAAGGCAGCTTGACACTCATCATTCCATCTGACTACCTGATCTTTCTTCAAGAGTTTGAAGATTGGCTCACAAGTAGCAGTTAAGTGTGATATGAAGCGGGCAATGTAATTGAGACGACCCAAGAATCCTCTAACTTCCTTTTTCAGAATGAGGGACTGGCATTTCTTGGATGGCCTTTACCTTGGCAGGATCAACTTCAACGCCTTTATTGCTGACAACAAAACCTAGAAGCTTTCCAGATCGTACTCCAAACATGCACTTGTTAGGGTTTAACCTCAGCTTGTATTTTTTCAACCTTTCAAATAGTTTGTACATGTGATCGAGATGCTCTTCTGCAGTTTGTGATTTGGCAATCATATCGTCCATATAGACCTCTATTTCATGATGTATCATCCCCTTATAGGGGGTACTTCCTCTTCTACACCTTGTCGCATATTTCTTCCGCAAACCAAAATTCATTCAGATCAAAAGTGTCAACCCATTTATGCTTCCGGCTACTTCTAACTTCTATCTTTTCATCTTGATGCTCCATTTTCGTTATCTTCTTTCTTTGGTGATTGTATTTATGAATTTTTATTGATGTCACCTGAGGAATTTTTCTTGCTACTTCTGGTTGTGATTTTGAGCTTATGCCTTCTCCTTCTACTTTGATCATTCTGACCGAAGATTTATCCTTTCCAGTTGCAACTTGCTTCCTTATTTCCAACACCTTCAAGGTTATCTCCTCGTCAAATGATTTCAGTGTCAGTTTACCAGTCTCGATATCAACATTGCATCAACTAATCAGCATAAATGGTCGACCTAGAATGATATGAGTCTCTTCATCTTCAGATATGTCCATGATCTGAAAATCAACTGGGAAAACAAAATTTCCAATTTCCACTAGGACATATTCAGCTATCCCATATGACTGCTTGATGGCGTGGTCAGCAAATTTCAATTTTGTTCCATTCTCGCTTATTTTCTCAATACCGAGCTTCTTGAAAATCGATAATGGTATTAAACTCACACTCGATCCAGAATCAACCAGAACCCTCTTGAAATATTTATCTTTTATTGTACACGGTGTTGTACCCAAAAAATTTCCCTCTCACTTATCAAGAATTTGCTCACAAGATCTCCTTGGGCTCAAGACTGCACTAGGGTTTGATCAGCTCAAGACACCTCCTTAGGCACTGATGACCAAATTAGGGTTTGAGTTTGCACAAGGATTTTTGAACTATCAATGCTTCATATGACTTTCATGGACCATTATGGACCCCCAAGATTACTCATGTCAAGTTTAAAGCCTTGGATCACACTTTTGATCAATCAATTGAACAATTGACCTAAAAATCAATTGTATTGGGGAAAAAGTCAACCATGGCCAATTTACAGTCAAACTTCATAATTTTTTATCCACATCAACATTTTAGACTCATATGTATCATTTGATCATGTTTGGACCATAATTCCTAGAGAAATTTGATCAAATCATTAAAAGGGCAAAATGGTCAAAATTAGGGTTTTGACTGGGAAATAGCAATTTCTAATTTTTGACCTAGAAAATGATCAATTGGGTTAAGGCATGATCTCAAGAGTCCAATTGCATCACTTTGACCTAATTACATGGTTCAAAACACTACAAGTCCATTGGATTGACAGATGAATTTTTCAGTCAACTAATCAAAAGTCAACTGTATACTGAAAAGTCAAACTTTGACTTTTTGGTAAAAATCAAATGCCAAAGGTCATAATCCATCAAAACATGTCAAAGTATGAAACTTGTTCATCAAGAAATCAAGAATTCAAGATTTTTATTTTGAAAAGATGAAATTTCTTAACTTAGAAATTTTTCTAAGTATAGAAAATTTCTTATTTTTTCACAATTTTGAGCCAAGTTTTAATCATGATGCAAGATGATTCAAAGGAAACTTACAACATGAAACTTGTAGATATCCATGAAATCTACAACTTTGCTTCACACAACTTCTCCTAAAAATGCTTGGATCTCAAGTTATAATTTTGTGAATACATGCTCATGAACTAAAAATGACTTAGTGAAATTTTGCCCTAGTTAGGCAGATTTTTGACCTAACTTCATGGAAATTTTTCACATAGTTCCAAGGGGAATCTTAAAAAGAAATTCAAAGATGAGTTGTAGAGAGCATTTCAAGATTTCTAAAATGTCCAAGAACTTCTTGAGATCATTCCTGAGTAAGGAGAATCGAAGAGATGAAGTTGGTGTTTTGTCACTTGGATTACAAGCCATTTTGTGAAGAACATTGGATCCAATCCTCAAGCATGCTGTACAAATCCCACTTTGCAGGCTTCTAACTTGACTTTCACTCCATAATTAATTTTTTTCACAGCTGTTAGAAGCTTTAACCCAAGTATTCAATGCATTGTACCAATTTAATTCCATTTTGGGAAGAAAGGCAACATTGCCATTTTAGAAAAGCAAGTTTTATGCAAAGTCAGCTTGCATTGAGCCTTGCATTTGTTCTTTCTGCACAAACATACTCCACACAATTAGAACAAGTATGTTTAAAGGTCTCAGCCCCCCTACAATCTTTGTACTTCACCTTGAAACTATGCTTGCTAGCTTTGCTTCAAAAACAAGTAACCAAGAAAAACATGTGAGTTTTTTAAATCTGAATTGTTACAAGTCTTAAAACATCTTGCTTATAAGTAGACACACTATTTTTAAGTGGGGACACGAATGCTATTGCCCTGAAACTGCCTCAAACATTCCAAAACCAAAAACCTGTTCAAGAATACCATTAACATACAGTTTTGAACCAAAACTCATGATCTTCATTTCCACTCGTGCGTTTTGAAAACTAATCACTCAAACACCTTATATACATCATACCAAAGCAATCCAGGCCCCTGTTTCAAGACTGTAGCTCCTCATCACCATCCACCATTTTCAAAAACCAAGCTTGCAGGTTGACTTGATTAGAGAGATTCATGGACATTCAAGGCAAAGTAAGAGTTGGGATACACTCAAGGAGGTCCAGGCAAGCTAAACAGATGCTCAGGCCATCTTAAAAGTTGCTCAAACTCCATTCACGACTCTAGCTGCAAAAGGTAAAAACTCAAACTTCTATCTCTTTATACAAGCATCATTTGATCCTGATTTGTGAAAACAAAATGTAGATATCCTTGCTCTAAAGCTAACCATGTTCATAGTTTCCATTTACATTAACTCTGTATAGAGAATTTTGGATTTGAAATTTCTGAGAAAATTAGGTTTCAATTTACGGCCAGCAAAATTAGTTTTTATCTTTGAAATTTAGTTTACATAAGTTATATGTTTGAATTCATGGGAAGAAACACCATAACTTTCATGTTTGGAGTTTCTATTTTTTTGGAGAAATGAGGAAGATATAGGTGGTCCGGCCATGGCTCAAGGTTGAAGATGAAGTTGCCTTCAGAAAGCAGTTTCTAATATATATTCATGCTTTGATTATATGACCGGATGAAACAGCCACCCCAGTGGCAAGCGTGCGCGTACTAAGGCATATGTTACCTAAAGGGCGAGGGTTCGAACCAATGTGAACCCCCCTTTGCATTTTTTCCATTTTTTCTGATTTTCTAACACATTTTTGCAGGCGTTGGGCCCTTTGGGCCTGACATTGTTTTTTTTGCTAGCTCACCCCCACTGTTTACTTGTGACACCTCCCCGACCCATTTCATTTTTTTTCTTTCTTTTAAATATATTTTCTAAAATACCAAAAAAAATCATAAAATGTATAAAAATAATAGATTTATATTTTGACATAATTTAAATTTTTTTTTTTTACATAAAAAATTATTTTTATTCACCATACTTTATTTACTTGTATTAATTTTCTTGTAAATATTAAAATAAAACTAGGTTATTATTTATCTAAATATATTTATTTTAATGTTAAGAAAGACCAAAATATTTCATAATACCACAATCTATTATTTAAGACAAAAAAATATAAAAATACAAACAAAATACTTTTTCTTTAAACTTACTTTCTTTTAATCAACTAAAATAGATTTAGAGTTTTATCCAAAAAAATCTCTTCTTAATTCAAATCTTTTCTTAAATAATTTCCTTTATTAACTTAAGTTAATTTAATATAATTACTCTTTTTCTCTAATTAGGTTTAGGTTAAAACTTCTTTCATACAAAAATCCAAACATAAAAAAATCATTTCTTTCAATTTGCATTTTGTACTTTATATATATTCCAATTCTTGTACAATTCAATTTGGTTGTAATAGATTAATTAGGTTTATATTATTGCAATCCTCATTCATAAATTCTATACAAGACAAATAGAAAACCCTAATACAATAGCGTAGTAACTTTAAATTTTGCAATTTATCGCTTTTACATAATATGCTAGTAATTAGGGTTTGTATGGAAAGAATAAAATCAATCAAATAGAAAATCATAATCCAAGACAAAAAACAAGCATGAAAATAACACACTTGAACACAAGCACCCCTAGGGTTATCCCACTTGGTTGCCTTACAAAAATGTCCATATTACGCATGTGAGGTGTCTTAACAAAAAACAAGCAAATACAAGATCATAGTCCCTCGATGACGCTATTCAAAGTTACCTTAAAAAATGATCTTAGTCCCTCAAAAATAATGCTAAGATGCCTTGCAACATTGCTAATCATGGTTATACAATGACCCACGCCCGTCCCGTTAACATCCAAAGATAGGGTTGCTTACCAAATCAATGGTAAGACAACAATATCAAAGGAAAAGAAAATGAACAAGAAAGACATTTGAGTAGGTAGATTGCTCCTAATTACTTGCTCCATTTCAAAACAAATATCCTTGCTATTTTCAAAACAATCACATACATTTTCAAACATCTTACAAAATTGAAAACATTTTCAAAAGATCAACATCTTTGTATACATTCTTACGAACGAGAATCATTACAAAGATTGCCTAAACAATGACCTCTTTACAAAATACTTTCAAAAAACCACACAAAGCACAATTTCAAACAAAAGCAAGTGATCTAGCAAGTAACTAAGAGCCCATGGAAAACCATGGATAAAAAGGGTGTTAATACCTTCCCTTTTTATAATCTACCCCCCGAACTCAAGAAACAATCTCAAAGGTCTTTCCTGTACTTTTTCACCTTTCCTTTTGGATAAAAGAAAAGTCGGTGGCGACTCTTGCTAACCGCAACATTTGTGATCAAACGCAAAACCTCAGGTCAGTTCTCCCACCGCATTACAGAACTGACGACTATGTTGGGGAAAATTCTAAAAGTGGGGTTACCTTAGGGATAGATCACATTTATTTGCTTACATTGTTTGACTTGTATGCTTTACATTATGGTTCTTTGTTTGGGTTTGAATCCTCTACCGGGATTTGAGACACCTTATAAGTAAGTAGAAATACGTTGTGGAAACTTTGCAGGGTATACCAACATGGTCTAAGCAATAGCTACGTTAGTGTGACATATTTGTGGGTACCAGTAGCCTTTGAGTTAATCAAAGAGAATACGGGGCCGCTGAGTGATGTCATGAAGCACTAATGAACTTCTAGAGCCTTTACTTGACCAACTTGGCCCTTAGGATGTAGTGAGATGACCGACTTTGGTGCAGTCCGAAGTTGGTAGGTACTCGATACTACACTCATTGAGGTTTGATTTCTTGGGATATTTCGGTTGGCATTAAAGAGGCTTGAGCTGAAACAATGACCAAGGAAACAAACCAGTGATATTGAGCTCCTTAGAACTCGGTTACTATTACTAGGACAGGTTTGAGCCAACTAAACTTCAAGAGGGTACTTACCTATAAAACTCCATACAAGCCTAAACCTAAGGAATTATTTTCTTTGCTTGTATATGCATACTTGTACATAAAATCATGAACATCATGAACATCATATATATCCACTAACCATTTCAAGGATTTTAGGATTCATCTCTGTTCTTGTTTTAGAGGATATGGATTCACTTCGCAGGAAAACTATTCAAGTCAACCTTGTGAGAATCCCTCCACAACTCAAGGAGCTAGCTTCAAGGATTCCTGAAAACTATCCATTCACCAAGAGACATGGTCGCCTACTCAAATTGGTCACCTCCAACACAGATGAGGACATGATGAAGGTGCTCTTTCAGTTCTTTGATCCTTTACACCATTGCTTCACTTTTCCTGACTATCAACTTGTGCCTACTTTAGAAGAATTCTCCCAACTCTTGAGGATTCCCATTCTCAGTCAACTACCTTTCAATGGTACGGAAAGAGATCCAAAGCCAGAAGAGATTTATCAAGCTCTACACTTGCACTCATCTGATATCACAACTCATTGGGAAACAAGGAGTGGTGTCAAAGGTTTCTTAGAAAAGTTCCTGTTTGAGAAAGCCCAAAGCTGTTGGAATTCCTTGGACTTGCAAGCCCTTGAGGAAATTGTGGCTCTCCTCATCTATGGGATGGTTTTGTTTCCAAATCGTGACCAACTCATAAATATCAACACCGTCAAAATCTTCATATCCCGCAACCCATTACCTACATTGCTAGGAGATATCCTACACTCTTTTCACACCCGCACAATGAGGAAAAGAAGTGTTCTTATGTGTTGCACTCCTCTCTTGGAAAGATGGTTTATTTCTCATCTTCCCCAATTTGTATTAAAAAATGAGCAAGGTTCAAGGTGGTCACAAAGGTTGATGACGCTCAAACATTTAGACATTCATTGGTGCTCCCGATCCAAAGAGAATGTTATCATTGTCGACCGTTGTGGAGAATTTCCTAATGTCCCTTTACTTGGCATTAGGGGAGGTATCACCTACAACCCTTGTTTGGACTTAATACAGTTTGGTTATGCCCTAAGGGATGGCCCGCATGAGATGCTGATTCAAGGTTTGGTATTTGACTATGATAACGACGATCAAGGTCTTCGCCAGAGATTTATCCGAGCTTGGAGGATGTTAAACAAGGTGGATAGCAAGACTTTGGGGCACAAGAATTCCATCCCTCTTGAGCCTTACCTCAAATGGGTACGAACTCGTGCTCAGAGTCTTATGATGCCTTACCCTTCCATTCTCCCGATAATCATTGAGCTTGTCATGGAGGGAGATGTTCCATACACTATTCTACATCCTGACATGCCCACATCTCTTGAAGACTTACAAAGGGATTGGATACAACTCAAAGGAGAGCGAGATGCTTTCGAATCCCAATTCTACGCAAGCGAGAAGAAGGTTTTAGAGCTCACTAGGCTACTTCATGAGGAGCAGACTCTCAATGCCTACATTGCACCAA
This sequence comes from Vicia faba, assembly GCA_948472305.1. Taxonomy (NCBI): domain Eukaryota; kingdom Viridiplantae; phylum Streptophyta; class Magnoliopsida; order Fabales; family Fabaceae; genus Vicia; species Vicia faba. The sequence continues at coordinate 1,444,402,693 of OX451735.1, read as the reverse complement.
AGAGGATGCGTACTACTTTTCTATCTTAGAGTTTTCGTATTATTTTGCCCAAGAGGCATTGATGTAGTCAAACTTTATCTTATTAATATAACGTGTGTTTCCTTTTTGTCTAAAACAAACTTGAGTCTTTGAAATCCTTGAAAACATTGCATATGCATATACCATTCATCATAACATAAGCAGGTCTTTTGAAACAAGTCTCCTCATCTCTCTACTGTTTATTTCAGTAAGATGGATCTTGAGCAAACATTGAAGGATCTCCAAGCTCAGAATACACAGTTTCAACAGTTTCTCTTGACCCTAGCCAAGGGACAAGAAGAATTGAAGACTTTGCTGGCTGAAGAGAGGAAAAAGAAAACCAAGAAGGTAACCAGAGTCTTAAACATGGGAAGAAGATTTCATGGGCAGACAAGAAGGACTTTGGACTTTGCAGCAACATCCAGTGAAAGAGACAACCAAGATGGTAAAGGCAAGGAAACAGTTGTCCCGTTAGAATCAGAGGAGGAAGAGGAAGAAGAGGACTACTCTGAAGAACAATACCCTCCAGTGGATGACAAGTATAAACATCTCAAAGAGCGATTGAGCGCGATGGAAATCCAAAAGGTACCTGGCTTGGATTTTAAGGAATTAGGTTTAGTGTCGGGGATTGTGATTCCTCCGAAATTCAAAGCACCTATATTCGCCAAATATGACGGAGTGTCATGCCCTAAAATGCATCTTCGATCATATGTGAGGAAAATCCAACCCCATACCGCTGATAAAGACTTATGGGTGCACTTATTCTAAGATAGTCTGTCTGGGACTCAACTTGACTGGTTTTACCAACTAGAAAGAGCCAACGTTCACAATTGAGAAGATCCTGCTGCACCTTTCTACAAACAATATCAGTACAACGCTGATCTGGCACCTACCCGTACTCAAATCTTGAGTATGGCCATGGCTTCCAATGAGGGTTTCAAAGACTATGCGCAAAAATAGAGAGATTTGGCTGGAAGAGTTCAACCCCCTCTATCTGAGATAGAATTGGTAGACATGTTCTTGGGCACCTTGTCTGGTCCCTTCTTCAATCATTTAATAGGAAATTCATCTGCAGGCTTTACTGAACTAATACTGACCGGAGAGAGGATAGAAGTCGGTATAAAGAATGGAAAGATTCAGAAAGATACATCTTCTTCTACAGCTGTAAGGAAGCCTTTCATAAGGAAGAAAGAGGTGGCAGATATATATCCGCAAAGAAACCAAGATAGGGTCGAACGCCGACCAATGGTGGGGGCTGCTATGATTCCTAAGCCTGCATCTGATCAGCAAAGAAATAATCAACCAAGGATGGAAAGGCCAGTCAGGCAGTTCACTAGAATCAACATGACCCCGTCTCAAGTATTACCGCATCTACTAAGATCCAACTTGGTAACCCTGAAAGAAGCTCCGAAAAACCCCAATACAACATCTCCTCATTATCATCCCAATGTCCGTTGCGCATATCACTCTGAAAGTCTTGGTCATGATACTAATAACTGTTGGGCTCTAAAGAATAAAATACAAGACCTCGTTGAAGCAAAAGAAATTGAGTTCGATGCGCCTGAAAAGCCAAATGTCATCTCTGCCCCTATGCCCAAACATGGCCACAATACCAATGACATTAAAGAAGGATTGTTTCTTACTTTAATTGATGAACTCATGACCCCCCTTTTGACTATTAAAATGAATTTGTTGAATGCATGTGTGTTCCCGGGATGTGCTAAAGTTTACCATCTCTGTTTGTCCTCCCCAACCGGTTGTCCTTTGTTGAAAATAGAAGTTCAGTGCCTAATAGATAATAAATAAATTTTGTTTGAAAAGACTCATGTTTCACCTATCCCTTTTGAAGACCCGTTAGAATTACACCAGTTCCGAAAGCAACTCCTTTAATAATCACAATGCCTGGACCAGTCCCATATGCGTCAAACAAAACTGTGCCATGGAATTATGGAGGGGATGTCTATTACCATGGTATTAAGCAAGACTGGCTAGCCGCCGAAGATTCAAGCTCCGAGAAAGTCAACTCCAACATCATTAAAATTGCAGGAACTAGCAAAATTACCCGAAGTGGCAGGATCTTTTCTCTAGAAATTGCTCCCCCAGAAGCGGTTTCTGGATCCGTAATCATTCTTGTTGTTGCTCCCCCAAAAGTTGTTCCTGGTCCTACAATTATCTCCAACAATACTCCAATTGACAAAGCAGTTACAACCCATATAATCATTCTTACTGACACTCCTGCTGCCGAGTTGACCGAGACTCGAGGAAAAAATGTTCTGATTGAGCCTGTCTGGATGAAGGCTCGGTCATTGACCATCCCTGAGACCTCCAAGAAAGAAATGGAGGAGATCTTAAAAATTATAAAGAGAAGGGACTACGATGTAGTTGAACAACTGGGGAAACCTCCATCTAAAATGTTTATGCTGGCATTGCTACTATGTTCCGAGGCACATGCAAAAGCCTTGGTGAAGTTCTTAAAAAATGCCCATGTACCTCAAGAGACATCTGCCGAGAAGTTTCAAGATTGCGTAGCCAGCCTGTGATCGGTGGAAATAAAACTGACTGTTTTGAAATGCTGGTTCGCGAAATGTCGCGGTAAGCAAGAGTCACCACCGTCTTTTATTTTCTCCAACAAGGAAAGGACAAAAGCACGTCAAAATTCCTTTTCGAGATGTTTCTCGGTTCGGGAGGTAGATTATAGAAAGGGAAGGTGTTAGCACCCTTTCTATCCGTGGTTATCCACGGGCTCTTAGGTACTTGCTCACTATGTTTTCAAAATGTTTTTCTTTTCTTGTGTTTGTGGGTTTTGAAAATTTTTGTTTGAAAACTTCGATTTAACTATTGTATCTGTCCTCAAGAGTGTATGAAGTGTTGTATGAAAACCTTTGTCAGAAAAGTGTAAGTGCGAAAAGTATTTTTTTTTGTTTTGAAAGAGCAAGTATCTAAGAACCTCTACCTACTCAAAAGAAATTAAGCTGTGTAAATGTCCTTTATACAGTACTATCCCACTATTGAGAAGTAGGTAGCACTGTCGTTGGAGTTATTCGGGTCAATTCGATTATAGGGACATGTGGTCACCAAAGCAATAGTAGGACGCCTTAGCGGTAACCCTAATGTCCTAGATCCTTTTTATCCGAGACAACCGTTTCGAGGCAACTTGGATCTTTAGACAGGAGGGCAACCTCTAAAACACCCTATACTCAATGACCACGTCGAGGCAACCAAGTGAGGCGTACCCTAAGAGTGGCATGTGCGAGTGTGTCAGGATTCAATTAAGTTATCTTTGCACATGTTATGGTGAGCTACGTTTTTGATTTTAATTTTAAGATAAGTCTTGCCATGCATAGCCTAATTAACATATATCTAACAGTTTAAATATTGCGGAAAATAAATCTACGCTATTACAAGGCGTCGGGTATTTACATCGCCAAAAACAACCCTTGAAAAGTAAATTGCAAGGAAATTAAAGAAAAGCGATAAAAAGTCCTAATTAACGCTATTACATCCTCGGAGCAAATACATAATATGATCAAAAATTAATAAAACAAACATACGCACGAGAGAAAATTGAATCGAGGAGTCTTTTAGGGTTTTGACCCTTTTTTGAGAAAGAAAGAAATTTTGGTTATTTATGAATTAATTAAATTAAACCTAAAACTAATTAAAGAAATATTTTTTTGAGTTTTTTATGTTTTAATGAAAATAAAATAAAAAGATGATTAAAATTGTCAAAACCCTAATTCTATGTTAATTTTATTTATTGTGAAAAAAAAATCAAAATTAACCTAATTAACTAAATTAATTACATTAGAATTTATTTACAAAAATAATAAATTAAAGGTGAAATTAATAATAATAAAAATATTTTAGTTTTCTGATTTTATTATGAAACTAATTAATTCGGTTAATTTAATAATAATAATAATTAATGGTTAAATAATTAAATGAAAAAATATAAAAGAATAAAAAGAAACCAGGGGGTGTTGGCCCATTTAGAAGGTACGTTTAGAATTTTGTAGCCCATTAACCTCAAGCCTGTTTGACTTTCCTGATCACCCAGGGCGCGTGTTGACTGGGAGTACAATGGTCATCTAGCTTTGGCCACTGGATCTATGCTGGAAGACACCTGGCGTGTAGATGATTGAGGTACATGGTAGATCACTTCCTGAAACCTGCATGTGATCATGTGAAGAAAAATAGAAACAAATATTTTGGGGGACCTGGGATTCGAACCCAGGTCCCAATGGTTTCAAGCCAACGCAACAGCCACTACACCACTTGCACGCTTTTGTTATTTAGATACTATGCAATTATTATATGGGAAACTTAATCAATATGCTGAAATTATAAAAATGCGCTCTTCTTTTCAAATGGTCCAACCATGTACTAACACGTACTCATCTTCTTCCTTTGTACCTATAAAAACAATATTAGATAGCGGGGGTTTTTAACCCCCACTAAACATGGTGACGAAAAATAGCGAATAGAGATGCAGTATATATAAATATTTCGCGATGGTTGATTTGGATTCGTCTGGTTCTCAGGATTCCAACCATGTGCCTTAGTGGTCACAATTTTTCCTGGCTTAGGAATCCCCAATTTCAAAGCTCATGAACCCTAAAATTCAACCATGGCATCTTTGGATTCAGGACATTATAATTCAATTAACCTATGCCAATAGCTTCATGTGGTCTTTAGCAATGCAAAACAATCAAGAAATCATGTTAAATATGCATGAATTAAGCAATACGATTCTGGGAAAAAACGCAAACCGTGGTTCTGTAATGGATGATTCTTTGAGTTTTAGCACGTGAATTCAATTGCAAATTATCCCTGGGACCTTCTACAATGTGTTAGAATCAATAAAAACCTTGGAATCATTCTAGAATGCCAAAGTCAGTTTTGAGTTTTCTTGGAAATTTTTCAATATGGCTATGGCTTTTCTGCAGCTTCTCTCACGTGTATGGCATTAGGGTTTGCTTGCATATATATAGAGGAATGGAATTAGGTCAAGATATTGAAATAAAATCCATTGAATTGATGATTTGATCTTTGATTGAAAATCAAATCTTTTTGCATTTTCATGATTGGAAAAGGTTGCCAAATTTGGAGATTTTTGCATCTTTGATTTGCACACGAAATTGCCAGCATATCTTGACCATATTTGCTTCACAAAAAGATTGAAAAACCAAATCTTTGTATTTTCCTACAATTTAAATTAATTAAATGAATTAATATCAATTAAAAATCCAATTAATTAATAAAAATAAGAAAATAATTCAATTAAGCTTGATGGGTCGTGCATAGGCCATGGATGAAGTTTCAACAAGAAATTTGAGGCCCATTAGCAAAAATAAGGTGTTTTGAGCAAAGTTGACTTTTGCAAATTCATAAAAATTTCCCAACTTCTCCAATGCATATCTTGCCCAATTTTGATCATATGAACATGTTCTTAGACATTTTGGAAAGGTCTTGAAGTCCTCTAACCAATGCCTTTGGTCCCATGTCATTTGGATTTACCAATATCAAGTTATGGTCTTTGACTCAAAGTGCATTTTTGTTGACTTTTGAATTTGACCTATAATGTAGAAATTGATTACTTATTATGAGAGCATTTCTTGGACTTGGAGTGTGAAGATGGATTGTAGGAGATTGCATTCCCTTAAAAATGAGCATTGGATGGAATTTTTTTGATGAACCATGAAAAAGTTATGCCCTAGTGAAGATACAGTTGACTTTTCTACTGTCCAAAAATAGTAACTTTTTGCATCTTGATGAATTTTTAGCCATCCTTGTAGAATAATGATCAAGACTTGATCAAATGATGATTGTGGACTCAAAATAAGATGTTGACCGAAAATTATGACTTTTGACTGTAAAATGACCATTTTTCCCTTGTAGTTGACTGTGGATCAAATGGAGCTTTTGACTGTGCAAATTGGCACTGGGAGTCTTGAAACTTGGCATGTAGGTGCTTGAGAATGTATATGGGCCTATGAGACTTGATTGAACCATTGAAAAACCCCAAATTCCTTGAAAGAACCAAAACCCTAATTTCAGCTGGCTTAGGAAGTGGTTTGACTGTCTACCTCTTGAGCCATCTTGAGTAATTTGGGAAATTATTCTTGACAAATCTTGAGAGATATGGGAGGGAAAATTTTGGGGTACAACAGTTGCCCCTGTTCAATCTTCTTAGACCTGAGAATGTAGATTGGCTTGCGTGCCTTTCGTGATCCAAAGGTGGAAGATGATTGAACACTAAAGTGCCCAGAAATTTGCACTCGCATAGTGTAGTATCAGCAATGTGATGTCGGGAATGGGCTTACAGATGCCATTTGGATAGATGATAGATAGGAGGATGGGCTTATAGATGCCATCTGGAGATGTGACAGAATCTTGTCGGGGATGGGCTTATAGATGCCATCTGGAGATGTAATGGATAGTTGTGGAGATGGGCTTAAAGATGCCATCTAGGTGATTGTTTGTTGAATTGTAACTTGGTAGGTTGAAAGGAGGAACCTGTGTAGGGTTGCTTGACGATGAGTCCGTGTAAAACTGCATCTGAAAGAGAAGGAACCAGTGTAGGGTTGCTTCAAGTAGATAGTCGTCCTGTCTAGTTTCAGGTATAGATCTACAAATATTTCATATAGGTGGTTTTCCTGTCTGGTTTCAGGTGTTAACCTATAATCAGTCGTCCACAGATATTTCCTGGCTAGTTACAGGTGTTGATATGGAACTTAAGAGAGGTGGGTCAAGGAGATAGTTTTCCTGTCTGGTTTCAGGTATTAATCTCTGACTTGAGAAAGAAAGATAGTTTTCCTGTCTGGTTTCAGGTATTGATCTTCAATCTCTTCAATGTAGATAACTTTCCTGTCTGGTTTCAGGTATAGATCTACAATCAGTTCATATAGGTGATTTTCCTGTCTGGTTTCAGGTGTTAACCTATAATCAGTCGTCTATAGATATTTCCTGGCTAGTTACAGGTGTTGATCTGAAAGTTGAAAAAAAGGTTGGTCGAGATAGCTTTCCTGGCTGGTTTCAGGTATTAATCTCTGACCTGAGAAAGAAAGATGGTTTCCTGGCCTGTTACAGGTGTTGATCTTCAATCTCTTCATGTAGATACTTTCCTGGCTAGTTACAGGTGTAGATCTATAATCAGTCGTCCACAGATATTTCCTGGCTAGTTACAGGTGTTGATCTGGAACTTAAGAAGTTGATGGTGATCATCTTTTGATTGACCTTTTCCTGAAAAGGCAAAACATTAGTTGTATGCAATGTCATGATGTATGAAATGCATGATGTTCTCAAAATGAGATTGTATGATATGATGCGTATATGCATGTATCATGATGTATGAAAATGTGATGTTTTAGCTAGAGAAAATAAATCCCGGATAGCTGCTGGAGAATGATGTTGAATTCTTCGTTTCCGCTGGGGATGATGAGCGAAGATGATTGCACGAATAAACCTGTAGGAGAGGATGACTCCGTTGGGGAATAAACTTGGTGAAGAGATTACTCTGCGGGGAATTACTCTGTGGGAAGAGATGCTTCGCTGAGATTTTAATGATAACTCTGCTGGGGATTCCGTTGATAAGCTCTGTTGGGGAATTTGATGATGAACTCCGCTGGGGGGATAGAAAGAACTTCGTTGGGGATGATCTTTTCGTTGCAATTTACTGAGGATAACCCAGTTAGACTTTGGTGGGGATAACCTTCTGAATATGGCTGGGGAGAGATTTTTGTACTCTGCAGGGGACAAGCTTCCAGAGTCTACCGGGGAGATGATTCAACTCTCCTGGGGAAACTTTTGAGGAAATGGCTCCACTGGGGTATCTTGTATTCCGCCGGGGAACAATCTTATATTTCTGTCAAGGAATATTAAGACTGCCGGGGATGCTTGCTAGGGAACATCTGTATACTCCGCTGGGGAATATTAAGATCTTCTGGGGATACCCAACTTTTTCAAGACTGATGGTAGACCAACTCTGCTTGGGGAAGAGTATTGCTGACTTGCTGGGTATACTGTGCCTTTTTAGGGCTGATGGGAGAATAACTCTGCTTGAGGAGAGTATTGTTGATTCTTGTCTTACTCTGCGGGGAGTGAAGGTATCTTGGTCATATTCTTCAGCTGAAATTACCTTGGTACCTTGGTGGACAGAGCAACTAGATCGCTTAGACAATTTTTATTGCCCCTACTTCCGATGTCACCTGTAATTAGTTCTTTGTTTCGCATGCAAATATTTGTGATCAGCAATTAATGTCAAACGCATATATCAAAGATGAATATTGGACGTTCTTTGCAAAACAAAACAGATAAAGGGAAAAAACAATTGGCAATTTGTCTGAAAAATGAGCTTGTATTGATTTTGAAATTTGCCAAAAAATAGGCGTTTTGTGTACAAGAGGCTGACGTCCTAGTAAGAGAACGCCGCCGAACAAAATTGAGTTTATACACTTTGTAAAAAGAAAATAAAACAGCTATGTGAAAAAATCCCACTGGGTTCTAACTCTGCTATCGCCTTTATGTCGTCAAGCGTCTCATCACTTTGCTGTTTAGTTGAAGATGAATCCGATTGATTGGTGTCGTCCGAGCCTGATGGTCGATACCGAAGTCTGGATGCAGGGTGATCCAATAAGACATAGTATTACGCTTTAATCCCTATCTTTTTCCTGGACCGCCCTTTCGGGTTTTCAGTCCACCGGGATACCCATTTTTTGCCCAAGCCGCCTTTTCAGGTTTTCGACTTGCCGGGTGTACAGATTTTCTTTTTATATTTTCATCCCTTATTTTTGCCCGAACCCTTTTGGTTCGCCGGGAAGCCCTTATTTTTGCCTAGGCCAGTCAACCTAGCGGGTCTTTAATCATGCGTAGTATCTTTTTACTATGTCTACATTGACGGGGTGAGGGAGGTCGTCACCATCCATGGTAGTTAGAATCATTGCTCCCCCTGAGAAGATGTTCTTAACCACAAACGGCCCTTCGTACGTAGGGGTCCATTTGCCCCTGGGATCACCTTGAGGTAGAATGATGTGCTTGATTACCAGGTGTCCGACTTGATACTCTTGTCGTCTGACTTTCTTGTTAAATGCCTTGATCATTCGTTTTTGGTACGTCTGACCATGACAAATAGCAGTGAGTCTCTTTTCGTTGATTAGGTTCAGTTGATCAAGCCGAGTCTGGATCCAGTCATCTTCGCTCAAACCTGCATCCTTCATGATCCGGAGAGAGGGTATCTGAACTTCGATGGGTAGGACTGCCTCCATGCCATATACCAAAGAAAAGGGTGTTGCCCCTGTTGATGTCTGTGCTGAGGTACGGTACCCATGAAGAGAAAATGGTAACATCTCGTGCCAATCTTTGTAGGTCACTGTTATCTTCTGCACAATCTTCTTGATGTTCTTATTTTCCGCTTCGACAGCCCCATTCATCTTCAGTCGGTAGGGAGAAGAGTTGTGGTGTTGTATCTTGAATTGCTCACAGAGCTTAGTGATCATCTTGTTGTTAAGATTGGTACCATTATCCGTAATGATCCTCTCTGGTACACCGTATCGACAGATCAGGTTGTGCCGAATGAACTGTGCCATGACTTTCTTGGTTACGGTAGCAAAGGAAGCTGCTTTGACCCACTTCATGAAGTAATCAATTGCTACCAGGATGAAGCGATGCCCGTTGGATGTCGTAGGTCTGATCTCTCCAATCATATCAATGCCCCACATTGCAAAAGGCCAAGGTGTTGTCAGGACATTCAGAGGAACTGGAGGAATGTGCACCTTATCAGCATAGATCTGGCACTTGTGATATGTCCGAGAATGTTGATAACAGTCGGCTTCCATTGTGGACCAGTAATATCCTGCCCGAAGGATTTTCTTTGCCATGGTATGTCCACTGGAATGAGTTCCGAAGGTACCTTCATGCAGCTCTGCCATGATCCTTTCTGCTTCAGTCTTATCCACACAACGCAGTAAGGTTGAATCATGGTTTCGTTTGTAAAGAATGTCATTGCTGAGGAAGAACTTTGCCGCGAATCTTCTCAGAAACTTCTTGTCATTAATGGATGCACCCTCGGGGTATTCTTGAGCATCAAGGTACCTTTTCACTTCATGATACCAAGGTTTTTCTGTTACTTCTTCAGTCTCAAGATCACAGCAGTGTGCTGGTTCATCCAGTTTCCAAATAATGATCCGGGGAGCCTCGTTATCCCATTTGACTTTGAACATAGAAGACATCGTAGCTAGTGTGTCCGCCAACTGATTCTCCTCTCTTGGGAAATGTTCAAAGGTTATCTTCTCGAAATGGGGAATCAACGTCAATACATACTCCTTGTAAGGAATAAGATTTGGGTGTTTCGTATCTCACTCGCCTTTGATCTGACTGATCACGAGAGCGGAATCTCCGAAGACACTCAGAAACTTGATCCTTAGGTCAATTGCAGCTCGAAGACCCATGATGCATGCTTCATACTCCGCCATGTTGTTGGTGCAGTTGAAACATAGTCGGGCGGTAAGTGGAGTATGAGATCCTTTAGGAGATATGATCATAGCGCCAATACCATTACCCAAAGCGTTCGAGGCTCCGTTAAAGTGCATAGACCATCGGGATCCTTCCTCAGGTCCTTCATCCGGTCCAGGTATTTCACAATCAGTCACTACCATGATATTCTCGTCTGGAAATTCAAAGTTCATAGATTGGTAGTCATCCACTGCCTGATGTGCCAAATGGTCTGCCAATACACTTCCCTTGATTGCTTTTTGAGTCGTGTACTGGATGTCATATTCGGTCAAGATCATCTGCCATCTTGCTATTCTTCCGGACAAGGCGGGCTTTTCGAAGATGTACTTGATTGGGTCCATTTTTGAAATCAACAGAGTAGTGTGAGTCAACATATACTGTCTCAGCCAGCGAGAAGCCCATACCAAAGCGCAACAAGTCTTCTCGAGCAGTGAGTATCAGGTCTCACAGTCGGTAAACTTTTTGCTAAGGTAATAAATAACGTGCTCTTTTCGGCCAGACTCGTCATGCTGCCCCAGCACACACCCCATTGAGTTGTCCAGTACTGTCAAGTATAAGATTAGAGGTCTCCCTTCAACCGGTGGCATTAGAATGGGTGGCTCTTGGAGATACTCTTTGATTCTTTCGAAAGCGGACTGACATTCATCGTTCCAACGCACTACTTGATCTTTCTTCAGTAGCTTGAAGATTGGTTCACAAGTAGCAGTTAGATGTGAGATGAATTGGGAAATGTAGTTCAACCGTCCTAGAAAGCCTCTGACTTCTTTCTCTGTCTTGGGCACTGGCATCTCTTGTATGGCTTTCACTTTGGCAGGGTCCACTTGAATACCTTTATCGCTTACGACGAAGCCTAGTAATTTTCCAGATCTCACCCCGAAGGTGCACTTGTTCGGGTTCAACCTCAGCTTGTACAACTTCAGACGGTCAAACAGCTTCTGTAGATGGTCAAGGTGTTCCTCCTCAGTTTGGGATCTTGCAATCATATCGTCGACGTATACTTCAATCTCATGATGGATCATGTCATGAAATAAAGCAACCATGGCATGTTGGTAGGTTGCCCCAGCATTTTTCAACCCAAAAGGCATGACCTTGTAGCAAAAGGTGCCCCACTGAGTAACAAAAGTGGTCTTCTCCATGTCCTCAGGAGCCATCTTGATTTGATTATAACCGGAGAAACCGTCCATGAAGGAGAATACTTTATGCTGAGCAGTGTTGTCAACCAGAACGTCGATGTGAGGCAGAGGGAAATCATCCTTAGGGCTCGCCCTGTTCAAATCCCTATAATTGACACACATTCTGACCTTACCATATTTCTTCGGTACCGGAACCACATTGGCAACCCACTGAGGGTAAGAAGGTACTGCTAGAAAACCGGCGTCAAATTGTTTCGTAACCTCAGCTTTGATTTTCTCGGACATCTCTGGACGCATACGACTGACCTTCTATTTTACCGGAGGGCATTCTTCCTTAGTAGGCAAATGATGAACACGGATGTCGGTATCCAACCCAGGCATATCTTCGTAAGACCAGGCAAAGATTTCCACATAGTCATGCAGCATCTGAATCAACCGTTGTTTCACACTAGACTCCAGATTGGCACCAATCTTGACTTCCTTTCTGTCTATCTCAGTACCCAGATTTACCGTTTCCACTAGCTCTTCATGTAGCTGAATGGCCCTCTCTTCCTGGAGTAGCAGTCTTGCAAGCTCTCCAGGCACTTCACAATCATCTTCACCTTCGTCTCCGGCTAAGTTGATCGGATTTTCGAAGTCATAACTGGCAGTAGCAGAGTTGTTACCAGTGAGATCCAGAGTGGATTGGGACCTTATATGTGAGTGTGTGTAAATATAGCTGTTTTGCAATATATAATAAAGAAAGACAAGGAGCGCAAGATTTGAAATGCAAAAAACGTCCAATGCTTTTATTAATGATATATGAAAATGACACAAAAATCCCTCACAAATAAAGCCACGAGGCCCCGGGTAAGACACCGGGCCATAAAGTTTCAAATTATTGTTTGTTACAAATTCAAAACAAAGGAGTTCATTACTGAGTGACAAAATTAATAAGTATGAAGTCTTTCGTTGTCCAGTTGTTTGGTCTACCGTCAGTCGTAGGGTAGATCCAGCTGTCGAATTCAGATTCCTCTACGTCATCTTCAATGGCATTTACTCCCGAGTTGCTGATGAACACATGAGGTCTTCCAATCCTTGCCTTACGAACAGCCCTCTGAGCTTCTGCAGTGAAACCCAAACCAAACTTGTCAGTCTTCTGAGTGAAATCAGGAAGTCGGCCCCAGTTTGCGCACTCACCCTTCTCAACAACAGCCCGGGCATCCTTTAAGGAAGCCATCTTCAAAGGAGGGTCTTCAATCACAGTTTCAGCTGATGCCAGTGTCGGAGGAACCTCTTCAAAGTGCTGGAATGGAGTCTCAATGAATTCTCCATCCATCTCTATGTACTGGAACGAGTTGAGGTGGCTGACCAGGTATTCTTCCTCCCCCTGCACTGTCACAATTTTCCCTCTGACCGGGTATTTCAACTTCTGGTGTAGTGTGGAGGTCACAGCTCCAGCCTTATGGATCCATGGACGACCCAGCAGACAAGAATAGGATGGTTGAATGTCCATCACGTTGAATGTAGAATCAAAGACCTGAGAACCAACCCTGATTGGAATATCGACTTCACCATGTACCATTCTTTTAGACCCGTCAAAGGCCCGAACAATAATGTTACTTGGCTTTAGTTCCAACCCCTCGCAATCCAGCCTGTCTAGAGCTTTCTTAGGCAATACATTCAATGAGGAACCTGTGTAAACCAACACATGTGCAAGAGTAGTGCCCCTGCATTCAATGGAGACATGCAGGGCATCATTATGGTTCTTCCCTTTGGCAGTCAGATCAGCGTCGGAGAAACCCAAACCATTATCAGCAGTTAAGTTGGCCACACAATCGGTAAACTGGTTAGCTGATGTCTCTTGTGGCACGTGGGCCATCTTCAGGAAGGTAATCAGAGCCTTGGCATGGGCCTCTGAACATAATAACAGTGATAGCATAGAAATTTTAGATGGGGTGTTCCCCAGCTGCTCAACTACGTTAAAATCACTCCTCTTGATAATCTTAAGAATCTCTTCCATCTCCTGTTTGGAAGCTTCAACATTGGCGGTCTTTAGTGCCTCTGTCTGGGCAGGCATATCTGTGGCGATCCCTTTGCCCCGAGCGTCAGATGACTCGGCAGCAGGGGTAGAAATAGGAACTTGATCAGGAAGGGAAGTAGGCAAACTTGCAGGTGTGATGACAATAGGTCTCTGGACAGCTGGTGGAGCAACGTAAGGTGAGAAAAGCCTACCGCTGCGGGTGACCTTGGCAGGCCCGGTGATGTTGCTGACGCCGGTACTAGTATCAAACTCTTGTTTAACTCCAAGCACATAAACATCTACCCCATAGTGCCAAGGGACAGCTTTGTCAGATGTATAGGGGATGGGCCCCGGAACAGTGATGATTATGGGTGCAATCTTCTAAGCAGGCATGATTTTGACAGGCTTCTTTGAGGGAGCCTTGGGAGAATTGTTGAAAATAGTAACAATGGACACTTCTTCAGTAGGGGTAGCAGGAACAACAATCTTCTCAAACAAGATCTCTTTATTATCCATCAGGTTTTGGATACCTGACTTCAAAGAGGGGCAACCAGCAGGTGAAACAGAACATAGAGGGCAACCTTTGCTATATCTCGGAAATAAACCGGCTAGCAACAGGTTCCTTTTGACGGTCAACAGCGGAGTAACAATATCATCCAGAGGCTACATACAGGTCTTCCTCTACAGCATTCACTCCATGCTTGGGCATAAGAGCAGTCACAACATTGGGCCTTTCGGGTGCCTCGAACTCTATCTCTTTAGCATCAATAAGGTCTTGAACCTTATTCTTCAGAGCCCAACAATCATCCGTAGTATGCCCCGGGCTGTCAGAGTGATAAGTGCAACGGGCGTTAGGATTGTACTTTGGAGATGTTGTGTTTACAACCTTCGGAGCTTCTTTTGTAGTCACCAGATTGGTTGTCAGTAGCTGCGGCAATATCTGGGACAAGGTCATACTGAGTCGAGTGAACTGCCTTCTGGTTCTCTCACCCATTTGTTGGTTATGATGCTGAGGAGCAGCAGCAGGATTTGAAATGACCACCGCGTTGACAGCTTGACAGCGTTCCGGTTTATTCTGTCTCCTTGCACCATAGACAACACTAGATTCTTTCTTGAAGGGCTTCTTTTCAGTGCTCGAGGAAGCACCTTTCTGTATCTTCCCAGACTTGATACCAGCTTCTATCCTCTCACCAGTCAAGATAAGGTCTGTAAACCCGGCAGAGGAATTTCCAATCAAATGGTTGAAGAACGGACCAGACAGGGTCCCCAAGAACATATCCACAAGTTCACGGTCAGTTAGAGGTGGCTGCACCCTTCCAGCAAGGTCTCTCCACTTTTGAGCATACTCCTTAAATCCTTCACCCGACCCTAGCGACATACCCTGGAGTTGGGTACGCGTAGGAGCGAGGTCGGAATTATACTGATACTGCTTATAGAACGCAGTAACCAAATCCTCCCAGTTACGAATACTGGCTCCATCCAGCTGATAGAACCATTCGAGTTGAGTCCCTGAAAGACTATCCTGAAATAAATGGATCCACAAATTCTTGTCAGCTGTATAAGGTTGGATCTTCCTTACATACGACCGGAGGTGCAGCTTAGGACAGGAAGCTCCGTCGTACTTGGCAAAAGCAGGTGCCTTAAACTTATGGGGAATCACCACCCCAGAGGATAAGCCTAGGTCTCCAAAGTCCAATCCGGGCACATTCTGAATCTCCATAGCACTTAAGCGGTCCTCCAGCTGTTTGTACCGATTCTCGGCAGGAGGATATTGCTCTTCATCATAATCCGTCTCGTTGTCGGAGACCACGGGACTAGGAACCCTTCTCTCTTGTGGACTGTCTTTCCCTACAAAGGAAGTAGTCAGATCAACCTCATTTTGTAGTCCATTCCCAAATCTGCGTCCAGTGTTGAACAAGACGGTCCTCTTCTTCTTCTTCTTCTTCAGAATCAGAGTCTTCAACTCCTGTTGACCCTGGGCTAGGTTCATAACCAACTCTTGGAACTGGGCATTCTGGGCCTGGAGGGCCTTGATAGCTTGTTGGGTAGTAGGTTTAGAAGACATGATGATTGCTGAAATAAACAGCGAAGAAGATAAGTGACCTGTAAAAGGGGTACCTGTTATGCATATGATGAATGGTATGCTATTTATGCAATGCATTCAAGGGTTCGAAAATTCAAATTCGTTACAGACAAAAAAAGGAACACACGTCATATTAAGAAATAAGTTGTTTAGTACATCAGTGCCTCATGGGCGAAATATTACAAAATACTTAATGCCAAAAGACACTGCGCATCCTCTTTGGAGTGATGTAAGTGTTGAGGGTCTTTTCCTCGTGAAGTAGGCGGGTGAGCTCCAAGACCTTCTTCTCGCTGGCATGTAAACTGGCTTCAAAAGAATTCTGTTCTTCCTTGAGTTGGATCCAGCTCTTTTGCATTTCTTCCCATGATGTTGGCATGTCAGGATGCAGAATGGTGTATGGAACCTCTCCTTCCATAACTGGCTCTTTGATCACGGGGAGAATGTGAGGATATGGCATCATAAGCTTCTGGGAGCGGGTTCGTACCCACTTGAGGTAAGGCTCAAGGGGGGTGGAATTCTTATTCCCCAGTGTCTTACTATCTACCTTGTTAGGCATCCTCCAAGCTCTGATGAACCTTTGGCGAAGTCCTTGCGCATCGTTGTCGAAGTCAAAAACTATGTCAGTAATCAGCATATCATGAGGGCCATCCCTCCGAGCATATCCAAATTGTCTCAAAGCCAGACAGGGGTTGTAGGTAATGCCTCCTCTAATTCCAAGTAAAGGAACATTAGGAAATTCTCCGCAACGATCAATGATAGTGACATTTTCTCTGGACCGAGAACACCAATGTATATCAGAATGTGTAAGAGTCATCAATCGTTGTGACCACCTTAAACCCCGCTCGTTCTTCAAAACTGATTATGGAAGGTGCGAAATAAACCACCTTGCCAGGAGAGGAGTGCAGCACATGAGAACACCTCTTTTTCTCATTGTTCGAGTGTAAAATGAGTGGAGGATGTCCCCAAGCAATGTAGGTACGGGATTCCTGGACATGAAAATCTTGACAGCATTTATATCTATAAGTTGATCAGGATTTGTGAACAACACCAACCCATAGACAAGGAGTGCCACAATCTCTTCAAAGGCTTGTAGGTCGAGAGAATTCCAACATTCTTGTGCCTTCTCAAACAGGAACTTTGCCAAGAATCCCTTGATACCACTTCTGATTTCCCAATGCCCCTTGATGTCAGATGGTTGCAGACGTAATGCATGAGCAACCTCTTCAAGTTTTGGTTCCTTTTCCGTACCGTTGTAGGGTAGTTGACTAAGAATAGGAATTTTCAGAAGTTGAGAAAATTCTTCCAAAGTAGGCACCAATTGATAATCCGGGAATGTAAAACAGTGGTGTAAGGGGTCAAAGAACTGGAAGAGAACTTTTATCATATCTTCTTCAATGTTGGTGTTGACCAAGCTGAGTAGTCTACCATGTCTTTCACTGAAGGGAGAGCTCTCCGGAATCCTGGATGTAAGCTCCTTGAGCTGAGGAGGGATCCTTACAAGGTTGACCTAAATTGTTTTCCTGCGGAGAGACTCCATGTCCTACAAAACAAGAACAAAGATGAAGATCCGAACCCTTGAAGTGGTTAGCAAATGCATATGATGCTTTATGATGTTATGATGTTATGATAAAGACACACCACAAGTATTCACAAAAGGCAAACATGGTAAAGGCACACAAGTCACACAAGACAACCCTTAGAGTTTAGGCCAGCATGGAGTTTTAGGTATTACCCTCTTGAAGTTAGTTGGCTCAAAACCTGTCCTACAAATAGTAACCGGGTTCTAAGGAGCTCAATATCATTGGATTGTTTTCTATGTTCATTGTTTTGATTTAGCCACTTAACTGGCGACCAAAATATTCCAAGAAAACAACCCTCAATGAGTGTAGTATCGAGTATCTACCAACTTCGGACTACACCAAAGTCGGTCATCTCACTACCCCTAAAGAGGCCAGGATGGTCAAGTAAGGTTCTAAGGTCAGTTGATGCTTCACGACACCACGCGGCGGCCCCGTACTCTCCTTGACTTGACTCAAGGGATACCGGTACTCACCAAAGTGCCACATCAATGTAGCAACTGCTTCAACCATGTCGGTATACCTCACACAGTTCCCTCACAGTTTGTTGCTACTTCTAAAGGGTATCCCCAGATCCGGGTTAGGATCTATAAAACTCCGATACAAGCCCACAATATTAAAGCATTCAAGGCATACAATTGCAAACATAGTGATCTAATCCTTAGGTACACCTCACTTATTATAGAGTCCCCAACAGAGTCACCAGTTCTTTGATCGGTGGAAATAGAACTGACTGTTTTGAAATGCTGGTTCGCGAAATGTCGCGGTAAGAAAGAGTCACCACCGTCTTTTATTTTCTCCAACAAGGAAAGGACAAAAGCACAGCAAAATTCCTTTTCGAGATGTTTCTCGGTTCGGGAGGTAGATTATAGAAAGGGAAGGTGTTAGCACCCTTTCTATCCATGGTTATCCACGGGCTCTTAGGTACTTGCTCACTATGTTTTCAAAATGTTTTGCTTTTCTTGTGTTTGTGGGTTTTGAAAAAGTTTGTTTGAAAACTTCGATTTAACTCTTGTATCTGTCCTCAAGAGTGTATGAAGTGTTGTTTGAAAACTTTTGTCAGAAAAGTGTAAGTGCGAAAAGTATTTTTTTTGTTTTGAAAGAGCAAGTATCTAAGAACCTCTACCTACTCAAAAGAAATTAAGCTGTGTAAATGTCCTTTATACAGTACTATCCCACTATTGAGAAGTAGGTAGCACCGTCGTTGGAGTTATTCGGGTCAATTCGATTATAGGGACATGTGGTCACCAAAGCAATAGTAGGACGCCTTAGCGGAAACCCTAATGTCCTAGATCCTTTTTATCCGAGGCAACCGTTTCGAGGCAACTTGGATCTTTAGACAGGAGAGCGACCTCTAAAACACCCTATACTCAATGACCACGTCGAGGCAACCAAGGGAGGCGTACCCTAAGAGTGGCATGTGCGAGTGTGTCAGGATTCAATTAAGTTATCTTTGCACATGTTATGGTGAGCTACGTTTTGATTTTAATTTTCAGATAAGTCTTGTCATGCATAGCCTAATTAACATATATCTAACAGTTTAAATATTGCGGAAAATAAATCTACGCTATTACAAGGCGTCGGGTATTTACATCGCCAAAAACAACCCTTGAAAAGTAAATTGCGAGGAAATTAAAGAAAAGCGATAAAAAGTCCTAATTAACGCTATTACATCCTCGGAGCAAATACATAATATGATCAAAAATTAATAAAACAAACATACGCGCGAGAGAAAATTGAATCGAGGAGTCTTTTAGGGTTTTGACCCTTTTTTGAGAAAGAAAGAAGTTTTGGTTATTTATGAATTAATTAAATTAAACCTAAAACTAATTAAAGAAATATTTTTTTGAGTTTTTTAAGTTTTAATGAAAATAAAATAAAAAGATGATTAAAATTGTCAAAACCCTAATTCTATGTTAATTTTATTTATTGTGAAAAAAAAATCAAAATTAACCTAATTAACTAAATTAATTACATTAGAATTTATTTACAAAAATAATAAATTAAAGGTGAAATTAATAATAATAAAAATATTTTAGTTTTCTGATTTTATTATGAAAATAATTAATTCGGTTAATTTAATAATAATAATAATTAATGGTAAAATAATTAAATGAAAAAATATAAAAGAATAAAAAGAAACCAGGGGGGTGTTGGCCCATTTAGGAGGTACGTTTAGAATTTTGTGGCCCATTAACCTCAAGCCTGTTTGACTTTCCTGATCACCCAGGGCGCGTGTTGACTGGGAGTACAATGGTCATCCAGCTTTGGCCACTGGATCTATGCTGGAAGACACCTGGCGCATAGATGATTGAAGTACATGGTAGATCACTTCCTGAAACCTGCATGTGATCATGTGAAGAAAAATAGAAACAAATATTTTGGGGGACCTGGGATTCGAACCCAGGTCCCAATGGTTTCAAGCCAACGCAACAACCACTACACCACTTGCACGCTTTTGTTATTTAGATACTATGCAATTATTATATGGGAAACTTAATCAATAAGCTGAAATTATAAAAACGCGCGCTTCTTTTCAAATGGTCCAACCATGTACTAACACGTACTCATCTTCTTCCTTTGTACCTGTAAAATCAATATTAGATAGCGGGGGTTTTTAACCCCCACTAAACATGGTGACGAAAAATAGCGAATAGAGATGCAGTATATATAAATATTTCGCGATGGTTGATTTGGATTCGTCTGGTTCTCAGGATTCCAACCATGTGCCTTAGTGGTCTCAATTTTTCCTGGCTTAGGAATCCCCAATTTCAAAGCTCATGAACCCTAAAATTCAACCATGGCATCTTTGGATTCAGGACATTATAATTCAATTAACCTATGCCAATAGCTTCATGTGGTCTTTAGCAATGCAAAACAATCAAGAAATCATGTTAAATATGCATGAATTAAGCAATATGATTCTGGAGAAAAAACGCAAACCGTGGTTCTGTAATGGATGATTCTTTGAGTTTTAGCACGTGAATTCAATTGCAAATTATCCCTGGGACCTCCTGCAATGTGTTAGAATCAATAAAAACCTTGGAATCATTCTAGAATGCCAAAGTCAGTTTTGAGTTTTCTTGGAAATTTTTCAATATGGCTATGGCTTTTCTGCAGCTTCTCTCACGTGTATGGCATTAGGGTTTGCTTGCATATATATAGAGGAATGGAATTAGGTCAAGATCTTGAACAAAAATCCATTGAATTGATGATTTGATCTTTGATTGAAAATCAAATCTTTTTGCATTTTCATGATTGGAAAAGGTTGCCAAATTTGGAGATTTTTGCATCTTTGATTTGCACACGAAATTGCCAGCATATCTTGACCATATTTGCTTCACAAAAAGATTGAAAAACCAAATCTTTGTATTTTCCTACAATTTAAATTAATTAAATGAATTAATATCAATTAAAAATCCAATTAATTAATA
Organism: Vicia faba; assembly: GCA_948472305.1. Taxonomy (NCBI): domain Eukaryota; kingdom Viridiplantae; phylum Streptophyta; class Magnoliopsida; order Fabales; family Fabaceae; genus Vicia; species Vicia faba. Next base: position 1,444,381,937 of record OX451735.1, on the reverse strand, counting down.
AAAAATAAGAAAATAATTCAATTAAGCTTGATGGGTCGTGCATAGGCCATGGATGAAGTTTCAATAAGAAATTTGAGGCCCATTAGCAAAAATAAGGTGTTTTGAACAATGTTGACTTTTGCAAATTCATAAAAATTTCCCAACTTCTCCAATGCATATCTTGCTCAATTTTGATCATATGAACATGTTCTTGGACATTTTGGAAAGGTCTTGAAGTCCTATAACCAATGCTATTGGTCCCATATCATTTGGATTTACCAATCTCAAGTTATGGTCTTTGACTCAAAGTGCATTTTTGTTGACTTTTGAATTTGACCTATAATGTAGAAATTGATAACTTCTTGTGAGAGCATTTCTTGGACTTAGAGTGTGAAGATGGATTGTAGGGGATTGCATTCCCTTCAAAATTAGAATTGGATGTAATTTTTCTGATAAACCATGAAAAAGTTATGCCCTAGTCAAGATGCAGTTGACTTTTCTACTGTCCAAAAATAGTAACTTTTTGCATCTTGATGAATTTTGAGCCATCCTTATAGAATCATGATCAAGACTTGATCAAATGATGATTGTGGACTCAAAATAAGATGTTGACCAAAAATTCTGACTTTTGACTGTAAAATGACCATTTTGCCCTTGCAGTTGACTGTGGATCAAATGGAGCTTTTGACTGTGCAAATTGGCACTGGGAGTCTTGAAACTTGGCATGTAGGTGCTTGAGAATGTATATGGGCCTATGAGACTTGATTGAACCATTGAAAAACCCCAAATTCCTTGAAAGAACCAAAACCCTAATTTCAGCTGGCTTAGGAAGTGGTTTGACTGTCTACCTCTTGAGCCATCTTGAGTAATTTGGGAAATTATTCTTGACAAATCTTGAGAGATATGGGAGGGAAAATTTTGGGGTACAACAGTTGCCCCTGTTCAATCTTCTTAGACCCGAGGATGTAGATTGGCTTGCGTGACTTTCGTGATCCGAAGGTGGAAGATGATTGAACACTAAAGTGCCCAGAAATTTGCACTCACATAGTGTAGTATCAGCAATGTGATGTCGGGAATGGGCTTACAGATGCCATTTGGAGAGATGATAGATAAGAGGATGGGCTTATAGATGCCATCTGGAGATGTGACAGAATCTTGTCGGGGATGGGCTTATAGATGCCATCTGGAGATGTAATGGATAGTTGTGGAGATGGGCTTAAAGATGCCATCTAGGTGATTGTTTGTTGAATTGTAACTTGGTAGGTTGAAAGGAGGAACCTGTGTAGGGTTGCTTGACGATGAGTCCGTGTAAAACTGCATCTGAAAGAGAAGGAACCGGTGTAGGGTTGCTTCAAGTAGATAGTCATCATGTCTGGTTTCAGGTATAGATCTACAAACATTTCATATAGGTGGTTTTCCTGTCTGGTTTCAGGTGTTAACCTATAATCAGTCGTCCACAGATATTTCCTGGCTAGTTACAGGTGTTGATCTGGAACTTAAGAGAGGTGGGTCAAGGAGATAGTTTTCCTGTCTGGTTTTAGGTATTAATCTCTGACTTGAGAAAGAAAGATAGTTTTCCTGTCTGGTTTCAGGTATTGATCTTCAATCTCTTCAATGTAGATAACTTTCCTGTCTGGTTTCAGGTATAGATCTACAATCAGTTCATATAGGTGATTTTCCTGTCTGGTTTCAGGTGTTAACCTATAATCAGTCGTCCACAAATATTTCCTGGCTAGTTACAGGTGTTGATCTGAAAGTTGAAAAAAAGGTTGGTCGAGATAGCTTTCCTGGCTGGTTTCAGGTATTAATCTCTGACCTGAGAAAGAAATATGGTTTCCTGGCCTGTTACAGGTGTTGATCTTCAATCTCTTCATGTAGATACTTTCCTGGCTAGTTACAGGTGTAGATCTACAATCATTCGTCCACAGATATTTCCTGGCTAGTTACATGTGTTGATCTGGAACTTAAGAAGTTGATGGTGATCATCTTTTGATTGACCTTTTCCTGAAAAGGCAAAACATTAGTTGTATGCAATGTCATGATGTATGAAATGCATGATGTTCTCAAAGTGAGATTGTATGATATGATGTGTATATGCATGTATCATGATGTATGAAAATGTGATGTTTTAGCTAGGGAAAATAAATCCCGGATAGCTGCTGGAGAATGATGTTGAATTCTTCGTTTCTGCTGGGGATGATGAGCGAAGATGATTGCACGAATAAACCTGTAGGAGAGGATGACTCCGTTGGGGAATAAACTTGGTGAAGAGATTACTCTGCGGGGAATTACTCTGTGGGAAGAGATGCTTCGCTGAGATTTTAATGATAACTCCGCTGGGGATTCCATTGATAAGCTCTGTTGGGGAATTTGATGATGAACTCCGCTGGGGGGATAGAAAGAACTTCGTTGGGGATGATCTTTCTGTTGCAATTTGCTGAGGATAACCCAGTTAGACTTTGGTGGGGATAACCTTCTGAATATGGCTGAGGAGAGATTTTTGTACTCTGCAGGGGACAAGCTTCCAGAGTCTACTGGGGAGATGATTCAACTCTCCTGGGGAAACTTTTGAGGAAATGGCTCCACTGGGGGTATCTTGTATTCCGCCGGGGAACAATCTTATATTTCTGTCGAGGAATATTAAGACTGTCGGGGATGCTTGCTAGGGAACATATGTATACTCCGTTGGGGAATATTAAGATCTTCTGGGGATACCCAACTTTTTCAAGACTGATGGTAGACCAACTCTGCTTGGGGAAGAGTATTGCTGACTTGCTGGGGATACTGTGCCTTTTTAGGGCTCATGGGAGACTAACTCTGCTTGAGGAGAGTATTGTTGATTCTTGTCTTAATCTGCGGGGAGTGAAGGTATCTTGGTCATATTCTTCAGCTGAAATTACCTTGGTACCTTGGTGGACAGAGCAACTAGATCGCTTAGACAATTCTTATTGCCCCTACTTCCGATGTCACCTGTAATTAGTTCTTTGTTACGCATGAAAATATTTGTGATCAGCAATTAATGTCAAATGCATATATCAAAGATGAACATTGGACGTTGTTGTACCCCAAAATTTGCCCTCCCATATTCTTCAAAGATTTGCCAAGTCAAGCTTCAAAATTCCCCAAGGGTTGCACAATGCAAAGGTCTCCTATACAGTCAAGATTAGGGTTTGTGTTCTGAGCAAGAAAATGAAGTTTCTAAAGGCCCAATCAAGTCTCACATGCCTACAAATATGGTCAAGCATCCTCATATCAAGTTTCAAGGCATTCAGCACAAAATTGCACAGTCAAAAACCCTAATTGCACTACAGTCAACTGTAGGGGCAAAATGGTCATTTGACAATCAAAAGTTCAAATTTTTGATCAACATATCATTTTGAAGCCACAAACATCATTTGATCAATGCTTGATCATGATTCTCAAAATTTGGCTCAAAAATCATCAAGATGCAAAAGTTTCCTTATTTGGACAGCTGAAAAAGTCAACTGAAATTGACCAGGGCATAACTTTCACATGGATTATCAGAAAAATCCCATCCAAAGCTCATTTTGAAGAGAAAGACATTTCCTACAACTCATCTTCATACTTCAAGTCCAAGAAATGCTCCCACAAAAAGTTATCAATTTCAACATTATAGGTCATTTTCAAAAGTCAACAAAAAGGGACTTTAAGTCAAAGGCCATAACTTGAGATTGGTAAATCAAAATGACATGGGACCAAAGACATTGGTTAGAGGACTCAAAGACCTTTCCAAAATGTCTAAGAACATGAGAAAAGCTTAAAGATTGAGCAAGTTATGCCTTGTGGAAGTTGGGAAATTTTTGGATATTTTGAAAAGTCAACATTGATTCAAATGACCTAAAATTTCTAATGGGCCCATTTTTCTTCCATAATTCATCATCCATGGCATGTGCACGACCACTTGGCCCAAAGGGAAGTATTTTATCATTTTTTATTTATTTATTTGAATTTTTATTTATATTAATTCATTTAAATCATTTAAATATATGAAAAATACTTAATTTAATCTAACAAATCTTTTTGCACATGTTTTAGACTCAATATTTCGTGCCTAGCTAAATAGGGAAAGATTTGGGTTGATTGATCATGATTGAGAACAAAGAACACATGGAAAAGATTGAAAAAGATCCTTAGAAAATCAAATTTCTAAATCAATGAATGCAATGGATTTGATTGAGGTTTTTTGACCTAATGCACTCACTACATATGCTAGAACACAACCCTAATGCAAATAGACACTAAGCTGCGCAAGAAAGCCATTGACAAACTTGAACTTTTTCTAAAAAATCTCAATTCTGAAAACTGACTTGTAGGTGGATTCAAAGCACGAAACTTGTTCCATTAGCTTGCCAGAGTTGTCCAAAAGCGATTGCAATCAAGAACAGCCATCAAAACCTCAGGAATTGGTAAAACGAACATGAACTGTACAGAGAAAAATTCATTATCGTGTTTCAATATTTACGCCCATTCATAGCATTTTGATTGTAGATTCATGTTCCTTGTGAAATTCTGAAACTAACCAATATGATTAATTGCATTTTTATGCTGTATACACGATTTCACCATGTTTGAATTTTAGGGTTTACAGAGCTTCAGATTGGGGATTTTAAAACGAGGGAAAATTGAGACTTATGACCACCACCATTGGATTCAACACGTTTGGACGAATGGAAACCAGCACTCGCGCTCAATTTATGAGTGCCTGAGATCTATTCGCTATTTCTTCATATGTTACTTTCAGCAACGCGTGAAAACCGTTGCTTTTGTTATTTGTATTTCAGAAAAAACAAAACACGATGAAGAAGATGAGTATGTGGCTGCCTGTGAGTGGAGCGTTCAAACCTTCGCGCGCGTTTCCAAGCACTAACCCACGTTTTCCTTTTTATTAATTGTTGTTTATTTATTTAACAAACGCGTTAGTTGGCACAGTTGGCAAGCAGGAACGTTAGCAATGTATATGACCTGGGTTCGAGCCCCAGGTCTTCTTCTTTCAATATTATTTTCCAATTCATCATCACATGCAGGCGTCATATTGAGGACCATCATAGTCCTTCATCATCTATCCATCCACGTGCACACTGAGATCAAATCAAGGGCATAGATTGGAAGCGCATCATAAGCCTGGTCAAAGGTGCCACATAGTGCCTGGAAAAGTCAACGAATTTGAAGGTTATTGGGCTCAGAATTCTTGGGCCAGACCTCCACTTTGGGGACTACCACCCCCTAGGTTTGCATAATTCTTGTTTTCTTTATTTTTAATCCTATTTCTATTTTAATTATTACTTGTTTAATTAATATATTATTTTTTTTACAAAATATAAAAACATCAACAAAAAATCAGAAAAAGAGCAAAATATAATAAGTAATATTATTTTAATTATTTTCATAAACAAATTGTATATAATTGAATTTAGTATAAATTAGGGTTTAATTTTAATACTTTTAATAAAAAATCTAAAAAGAAGTAGAATTAGGTTTAATTAATGTTTTTATCCCTTTTTTTTTAATTTTTCTTTCTCATAATAATGTTTATTTATTTTATTTATTTTCATAAATTAAATTACATACAAAAAAAATTTGGTTTAATTTAGGTTAAATTCTAATGTTTTTCTCAATAAATTAAAATAAAATAGAATTAGGGTTCGCATCTCATATTAATTTTAATTAATTCCTTTTTCCATTAAATTCCTAAAATACTAAAAAACACAAAAACAAGTTCTTTCTTTTTTAACTCCGTTATTAATTTAATTTTGCAAAAGGGTCCAACGCCCATGTTCTTAATTTCTTATTCGTTCGCATATTTATTTTATTTCGCTTAAATAATTATGTATCTCTCCCGAAGCCATGTACTCGCACTTTTCAATTCTTTATTTACTTTATTTATTTTTCTGTCAAATCGGGTCCTGGTTAATTTTGGCGATGTGGACCCGCGCCATTTGTAATAGCTTTAGATTTACTTTTCCCGCAAATATCCTAAATGTTAAACAAAGCATGAAAGACTGTATGGACAAAATAAAATCAAGCGTAGAACACCAATAACATGACAAGACAAATACAAATGAAAACAACACACAAATCGCACACACCACCCCTAGGGTACGCCTCACTGTTGCCTTGCCTCGAAAGGTGATCGTCGAGTAGAGGATGTCTTAGTAAGTCCTCATGATCCGGGAACCTGGCATGAGGGTAGCTTCTAAGGTGTCTTCCCATTGCTCTGGTGATCACCATGTCCCGAACCTCGAATTGACCCGAACACCTCCAACGGTGGTGCTACCTACCTCTCAATGGTGGGATGGCACTACTTTAAGGACATTTACACAGACGAATTCCTTAGGGTAGGTAGAGAACTCATAGATACTTGCTCTAATTTCAAAACAATCAAAAAATACTTTTCACACCAACACATTTTCAAAAAGCTTTCGAAAGCAATTTTTCAAACACTCTTGAGGACCGATACAAGAGTCGAACTGGAATTTTCAAAGAAACTTTTTAAAACCCACATTGAAAAGCAAACAAACCATTTTTGAAAACACAAATGAGCAAGTATCTAAGAGCCCATGGATAACCATGGATAGAAAGGGTGCTAACACCTTCCCTTTCTATAATCTACCTCCCGAACCGAGAGCAATCTCTTTAAGGAATTTTTCTGTGCTTTTGTCCTTTCCATTTGGAGAAAATAAAAGACGGTGGCGACTCTTGCTTACCGCGACATTTCGCGAACCAGCGTTAAACAGTCAGTTTCAGATCCACCGATCACAGAACTGGCGACTCTGCTGGGGATATCTTATAAAGTGGGGTGTACCTTAGGGCTAGTTCATAACTATGTTTTCAATTGTTTTCCTTGTGTGCTTTAAATTGTGGGTTGCTTGGGAGTTCTATAGATCCTAACCCGGATCTGGGGGATACCTTCTTAGAAAGTAGCAACAAGGCTGTGAGGGAACTGTGCGGGGTACACCGACATGGTTGAAACAGTCTGCTACGTTGATGTGGCACTTTGGTGTGTACCGGTAACCCTTGAGTTCAGTCAAGGAGAGTACGGGGCCTCCGCGTGGTGTCGTGAAGCATCAACAGACCTTAGGAACCTTAATTGAACTATCTTGGCCTCTTTAGGGTAGTGAGATAACTGACTTTGGTGCAGTCTGAGGTTGGTTGATACTCGATACTACACTCAATTGAGGGTTGCTTTCCTGGAATATTTCGGTCGCCAGTTCAGTGGCTAAATCGAAACGATGAACAATGAAAGCAATCCCGTGATATTGGGAACCTTAGAACCCGGTTACTTTGATTAGGACAGGTTGAACCCACCAACTTCAAGAGGGTACTACCCAGACCCCATGCTGGCCTTAAACCTTAAGGGCTTGTCTTGTGTGCCTTGTGTGCCTTACATGTTTGTCTTTGTAAATATCTGGGGTGTGTTTAATCATAGCATCATGACATCATCCAGCATCATATGCATTGACTAACCATTTCAGGGGTTCGAATTTTCATCTTTGTTCTTGTTTTGTAGGACATGGAAACTGTTCGTAGAAAGACAATTCAAATCAGTCTTGTGAGGATCCCTCCTCAGCTTAAGGAGCTTATATCCAGGATTCCCGAGAACTCATCATTCAGTGAAAGGCATGGAAGCCTCATCAGCTTGGTCAACACCAACATTGAGGAAGATATGATAAAGGTCCTGTTCCAATTCTTTGACCCTCTGCATCACTGTTTCACCTTCTTGGACTATCAGTTGGTACCTACATTGGAGGAGTTCTCCCGGCTCCTGAAGATCCCTATCCTTGATCAGCTACCCTTCAACGGTACAGAAAAGGAACCTAAGCTTGAAGAGATTGCTAAAGCCTTGCACCTACAGTCATCTGACCTCAAGGGACATTGGGAAGTTAGAAGTGGTATCAAAGGGTTCTTAGCCAGGTTTCTGTTTGAAAAGGCCCTTGAATGTTGGAACTCCCTTGACTTGCAAGCTTTTGAAGAGGTTGTGGCCCTCCTTGTCTATGGTTTGGTGTTGTTCCCTAATCCAGATCAGCTTATTGATATCAGTGTTGTCCAGATCTTTATGTCCAGAAATCCTATACCTACGTTGCTGGGGGACATCCTTCACTCATGTTACACTCGAACCATGAGAAAAAGGGGTGTCCTTATGTGTTTCACTCCTCTCCTGGGAAGGTGGTTTATTTCGCACCTTCCACAATCAGTCTTGAAGAATGAGCGGGGTTTGAGATGGTCACAACGGTTGATGACTCTTACGCATGCAGATATACATTGGTGCCCTAGGTCCAGAGAAGATGTCACTATCATTGATCGTTGCGGGGAGTACCCTAATGTTCCTTTACTTGGAATCAGAGGAGGTATTACTTACAGCCCATGCCTGGCTTGGAGACAGTTTGGTTATGCTCGGAGGGATGGTCCTCATGACATGTTAGTTCCTGACATAGTTTTTGACTTCGACAACGATACTCAAGGACTTCGCCAGAGATTTATCAGAGCCTAGAGGATGCCAAGTAGGATAGACAACAAGACACTGGGGCACAGGAACTCCATCCCTTTGGAGCCTTATCTCAAGTGGGTACGCACCCGCTCCCAGAAGTTAGTGATGCCTTATCCCCATATGCTCCCAGTAATCAAAGAACCAGTCCTGGAAGGGGAAGTGTCATACACTATTCAGCACCCTGATATGCCCACATCCTGGGAAGAGATGCAGAAGAGCTGGATCCAGCTTAAGGAGGAAAGGAATTATCTTGAGACTAGTCTACATGCCAGTGAAAAGAAGGTCTTGGAGCTCACCCGCCTGTTGCATGAGGAGAGGAATCTCAACACTTACATAGCTCCAAAGAGGATGCGCAGCATATTTTGGGATTGATTTGATTTTTGTACTTTTGCCCATGAGGCCTTAATGTATTAAACAATGATTTCCTTAATGATAACGTGTGTTCCTTTTTGTCTACAACAAAGTTGAATTTTCGAACCCTTGAATGCATTGCATAAACACATCTCATTCATCATGTGCATAGCAGGTTTTCCCTCTTTTCAGGTTGCTTACAGTTCTTCGCTGTTTATTTCAGCATCATGAATCCCGACTCTGCATCAACTGAGACATCAATCAAGGCTCTTCAGGTGCAGAATGCACAATTCCAGGAATTAATCAAGGGTTTGGCCCAGGGCCAAGAAGAACTGAAGGCCATGCTCCTGAAGAAGGAGAAGAAGAAGAAGAGAAGAACTGTTCTGTTCAACTCGGGCCGAAGGTTTGGTAATGCTCTGCAGCAGGAAGAGGCTGGTTCTTCTGTTGGCAAGGGTAGTCCTCAGGCAGAAGCAAGGGTTCCTAGTCCGGTAGTCTCCGACAACGAGACTGATTTTGATGAAGAGCAGTATCCTCCTGCAGAGGACAGATATAAGCAACTGGAGGATAGGTTGAAGGCTATGGAGGTACAACAGGTACCTGGGCTGGATTTCGGAGATCTGGGTTTGTCAACTGGTGTGATCATCCCTCACAAGTTAAAAGCACCATCCTTTTCTAAGTATGACGGGGCGTCTTGTCCCAAGCTGCATCTAAGGTCCTATGTTCGGAAAATTCATCCGTACTCTGCGGATAAGAATTTATGGATCCACTTCTTCCAGGAGAGTCTTTCAGGGACTCATCTCGAATGGTTCTATCAGCTGGATGGGACCAAGGTTCGTAACTGGGAGGAGTTGGCTACTGCTTTCTACAAGCAGTATCAATATAATGCCGACCTTGCCCCCACACGTACCCAACTCCAGGGTATGTCGTTAGGTGCAAGCGAAGGTTTTAAAGAGTACGCTCAGAAGTGGAGAGACCTGGCTGGCAGGGTGCAGCCACCATTGACTGATCGGGAGTTGGTAGACATGTTCTTGGGGACCCTATCTGGGCCGTTTTTCAACCATCTGATCGGGAATTCTTCTGCTGGGTTCACTGATTTGATTCTAACTGGAGAGAGAATTGAGGCTGGGCTGAAGTCTGGTAAGATTGCGAAGGGAGCATCAGCTAGTTCTGAGAAGAAACCCTTCAAGAAGGAGTCCAGTGTCGTGTATGGTTCCAGGAAATCAGAGAGACCTGAGCACCGCCAATCTGCCAGCGCGGTAATGATTGCTAAGCCTGATGCCGCTCCTCGGCTGACCAATCCTCAAAGGGCTGAAAGACCCCGGAGGGAGTTTACCCGGTTAAGCATGACCCTATCGCAGATCTTGCCACAGTTGCTCTCAACCAATTTGGTGGCTGTTAGGGAGGCTCCGAAGTTCCCCAATACTGCATCTCATAAGTACAACCCGAACGCTCGTTGTGCTTACCATTTAGATAGCCCGGGGCACTCTACCGATGACTGTTGGGCGTTAAAAAATAAGGTGCAAGACCTTATCGACGCGAAGGAGATACAGTTCGAAGCGCCTGAGAGGCCGAATGTAGTTACTGCTCCTATGCCTCAACATGGGGTAAATGCTGTTGACGAAGACGTTTATGCTGTTTCTGTGGATGATCTAGCCACTCCTCTGAAGATTGTCAAGAAGAACCTACTGCAGGCCGGTTTATTTCCGGGTTGTAGTGAGGGTTGCCTGTTCTGTGCTGTGTCCCCATCTGGTTGTCCCTTGCTGAGGTTAGGCATCCAAAGCCTAATGGATAGCAAGGAGATTCTGTTTAAGAAGTCTGCTGTTCGGTTGGTTCCAGTGGAAGAAGTTTCTGTGGTGACTATCTTCAATAATCCGATCCCGGCTCTCCCGAAGAAGCCCGTTCAAATCATGACCGTTGCACCTGTTATTATCACTGTTCCAGGGCCCCTGCCCTATGTATCTGATAAAGCTGTCCCCTGGCATTATGGGGCAGATGTATATGTAAACGGGATTAAACAAGAGTTCAACGCTGGCGCCAGCATTTGTGACATCACTGGCCCAGCCAAGGTTACCCGAAGTGGCAGGCTCTTCTCGCCTGACATTGCACCGCCTGCTGTCCGAAGACCGCTCCTGATAACTCCTACAAGTATACCTGTTCCTGCTGCTGATCCAATTGTTTCTCCTGCTGCCGAGTCATCCAATGCTCGGGGAAAAGGAGTTGAGGTTGAGCCTGCCCAGATAGAGGCACCCGTACCTATAGCTGCTGAGGCCTCCCCACAGGAGATGGAGGAGATTTTGAAAATTATAAAGAAGAGTGACTTTAATGTTGTGGAACAGCTGGGGCACACACCCTCCAAGATCTCCATGCTCTCTTTGTTGCTGTGCTCCGAGGCCCATGCCAAGGCCTTAATCTCCTTCCTCAAAACGGCCCATGTGCCACATGAGACATCTGCAGTCCAGTTCACTGATTGCGTAGCAAATCTAACGGCAGACAATGGCTTGGGTTTCTCAGATGCTGACTTGTCCGCGAAGGGAAGAGACCATAATGATGCTCTGCATGTCTCTATCGAATGCAGGGGCACTACCTTGGCACATGTGTTGGTGGATACTGGTTCATCTTTGAATGTGCTACCCAAGAAGGCTTTGGACCGTCTAGATTGTGAAGGCCTGGAATTAAAACCCAGCAACATCATCGTCAGGGCCTTTGATGGGTCAAAAAGGATGGTTCATGGAGAGGTCGACATTCCGATTCGTGTGGGCTCCCAGGTGTTTGACTCTACATTTTATGTGATGGATATCCGTCCATCTTATTCTTGTCTATTGGGTCGACCTTGGATACATAAGGCTGGGGCAGTGACCTCTACCTTGCACCAGAAGCTGAAATACCCCGTCAGAGGGAAGATCGTCACCGTGCAGGGAGAGGAGGAATACATGGTAAGCCATTTGAACTCCTTCAGATACATTGAGATGGATGGGGAGTTTATTGAAACCCCCTTTCAGCATTTCGAGGAGGTGTTCCCTATTTCAGCAGCAGCAAAAACAGCAGCAGAAGAAAGTGTTCCTTTGAAGATGGCTTCCCTGAAGGATGCCCGGGCTGTGGTTCAGAAGGGTGAATGTGCCGACTGGGGCAGACTTCCAGACTTTACTCAGAAGACTGATAAATTTGGGCTGGGTTTTACCACAGAAGGACAGAAAGCTATGAGGAAAGCGAAGATCGGAAGACCTCCGGTATTCATTACAAGTTCAGGAGTGAATGCTGTTGGGGAAGACAACGAAGTGGACGAAGCTGAATTCAACAGCTGGATCTATCCGACGGCCGAAGGCGGATTGAACAACTGGATTGCTAAAGACCATACCCCTGTTACCTTTGTGACGCAGTAATATATTTCTTTGTTTCGTTATTTTGTAATAAACAATAAATAAACTCTATGGCCCGGTGTCTTACCCGAGGCACCGTGGTTCTATTTGTGAGGGCATACGAATTGTCATTTCATATATCATGAATGAAAATCTTGGACGTATTTTCGCATTACAAATATTGTGCTCCTTTTCTGTCTTTCTTTCCGTTTCATATATTTCAAAACAGCTGTATTTACACACACACTCACTCATACAGGTTTCAATCCACTCTGGATCTTACTGGTAACGACTCTGCTACTGCTAGTTATGACTTCGAAAATCCGATCAACTTAGCCGAAGACGAAGGTGAAGATGATTGCGAAGTGCCTGGTGAGCTTGCAAGACTGTTGCTTCAGAAAGAGAGGGCAATTCAACCCCATGAAGAGCCAGTGGAAACAATAAATCTGGGTACTGAAGAAGACAGGAAAGAGGTAAAGATTGGTGCCAACCTAGAGCTCAGCGTGAAGCAACGGTTGACTCAGATGCTGCATGATTATATGGAGATATTTGCCTGGTCCTACGAAGACATGCCTGGGTTGGATACCGATATTGTGGTCCATCACTTGCCTACTAAGGAGGACTACCCTCCAGTTAAGCAAAAGGTTCGTCGGATGCGTCCAGAGATGTCTGAGAAGATCAAAGCTGAGGTTATGAAACAGTTTGATGCTGGGTTCCTTGCAGTGACTTCTTACCCTCAGTGGGTTGCTAATGTGGTGCTGGTACCTAAAAAGGACGGTAAGGTCAGAATGTGTGTCGACTACAGGGATCTGAACAGGGCCAGCCCCAAAGATGACTTCCCTTTACCTCACATTGATGTCCTTGTTGATAATACAGCTCAACATAAGGTGTTCTCTTTCATGGATGGTTTCTCAGGTTACAATCAGATCAAGATGGCACCTGAAGACATGGAGAAGACTACCTTTGTTACTCAGTGGGGCACCTTCTGCTACAAGGTCATGCCGTTCGGGTTGAAGAACGCTGGGGCAACCTACCAACGTGCCATGGTTGCTTTATTTCATGACATGATCCATCATGAGATAGAAGTGTATGTTGACGACATGATCGCTAGGTCCCAGACTGAGGAAGAGCACCTAGATCATCTGCAGAAGTTGTTTGACCGGTTGAAACTGTATAAGCTGAGATTGAACCCGAACAAGTGCACCTTCGGGGTAAGATCTGGGAAGTTGCTAGGCTTCGTGGTCAGTGACAAGGGAATTCAAGTGGACCCTGCTAAGGTCAAAGCTATTCAAGAGATGCTAGTTCCTAAGACAGAAAAGGAAGTCAGAGGCTTTTTAGGACGCCTGAACTACATTGCTCGATTCATCTCACATCTGACTGCTACTTGTGAGCCAATCTTCAAGCTGCTGAAGAAAGATCAGGTAGTACGTTAGAACGATGAATGTCAGGCTGCCTTCGACAAAATCAAAGAGTATCTTCAAGAACCACCCATCCTCATGCCACCGGTTGAAGGGAGACCTCTGATACTATATCTAACAGTGCTTGACAACTCAATGGGGTGTGTGCTGGGGCAGCATGACGAGTCTGGCCGAAAAGAGCATGCCATTTATTACCTTAGCAAAAAGTTTACCGACTGTGAGACCCGATACTCACTGCTTGAGAAAACTTGCTGCGCTTTGGTATGGGCTGCTCGCCGGCTGAGACAGTATATGCTGACTCACACTACTTTGTTGATCTCGAAAATGGATCCTATAAAGTACATATTCGAAAAGCCTGCTCTGTCTGGGAGAATCGCAAGATGGCAAATGATCTTGACGGAATATGACATTCAGTATACAACCCAGAAAGCCATCAAGGGGAGTGTATTGGCAGACCACTTAGCTCATCAAGCTGTAGATGATTATCAATCAATGAACTTCGAGTTTCCAGATGAAAGCATTATGATAGTGACTGATTGTGAAGTACCTGGACCGGATGAAGGACCTGAACCAGGATCCCGATGGTCTATGCACTTTGACGGAGCCTCCAATGCTTTGGGTAACGGTATCGGCGCCATAATCATATCACCTCAAGGTACTCATACTCCACTCACTGCCCGGCTATGTTTCAACTGTACCAACAACATGGCGGAGTATGAGGCGTGCATCATGGGTCTTCAAGCTGCGATCGACCTAAGAATCAAGTTTCTGAGTGTCTTCGGAGATTCCGCTCTTGTGATCAATCAGATCAAAGGAGAGTGGGATACGAAACATCCCAACCTGATTCCTTACAGAGAATGTGTGTTGACCTTGATCCCCCACTTCACAGAAATAACCTTTGAACACTTTCCGAGAGAAGAGAATCAGATGGCGGACGCGTTAGCTACAATGTCTTCAATGTTCAAGGTCAAATGGGATAATGAGGCTCCCCAAATCATCATCTGGAAACTGGACGAACCGACATACTGTTGTGATCTCGAAACCGAATTAGTAACTGAGAAGCCTTGGTACCATGAGGTGAAGAGATACTTGGAAGCTCAGGAATACCCTGAAGGTGCCTCTATCAATGATAAGAAGTTACTGAGAAGGTTCGCAGCCAAGTTCTTCCTTAGTAACGGCATCTTGTACAAGCGAAACCATGATTCAACCTTACTGCGTTGTGTGGATAAGACTGAAGCAGAACGGATCATGGAAGAGCTGCATGAAGGGACCTTTGGTACGCATTCCGGTGGGCACACTATGGCTAAGAAAATCCTATGGGCAGGATATTACTGGTCCACAATGGAGGCTGACTGCTACCAACATTCCAGGACATGCCATAAGTGCCAGATTTATGCAGACAAGGTGCATGTTCCTCCGGTTCCTCTAAATGTTCTGACTGCGCCTTGGCCGTTTGCAATGTGGGGCATAGACATGATCGGCGAGATTAAACCTACGGCATCCAATGGACATCGCTTCATCCTAGTGGCGATTGATTATTTTACGAAGTGGGTTGAGGCAGCATCCTATGCTACGGTAACCAAGACTGTAGTGGCACGGTTCATTCGGCACAACCTGATCTGTCGATACGGTGTCCCAGAGCGAATTATTACAGACAACGGTACCAATCTGAATAATAAGATGATCACTGAGCTCTGCGAGCAGTTCAAAATACAGCACCACAACTCCTCTCCTTACAGACCGAAGATGAATGGGGCTGTAGAAGCAGCAAATAAGAACATCAAGAAAATCGTGCAGAAGATGACAGTGACTTATAAGGATTGGCACGAGATGTTACCGTTCGCTCTACATGGGTACCGTACCTCAGCTAGGACGTCAACCGGGGCAACTCCTTTCTCTCTGGTTTATGGCATGGAGGCGGTCTTACCGATCGAAGTTCAAATACCTTCTCTCCGGATAATGAAGGATGCAAATCTGAACGAAGATGATTGGATCCAGACACGACTTGATCAGCTCAACCTCATTGATGAAAAGAGACTTGCTGCTATCTGTCACGGTCAAACGTGTCAGAAACGGATGATCAGGGCATTTAACAAAAAGGTCAGACCACAAGAATATCAAGTCGGAGATCTGGTAATCAAGCGAATCATCCTTCCTCAGAGTGATCCAAGGGGCAAATGGACCCCTACGTACGAAGGGCCATTTGTGGTTAAGCATGTGTTCTCAGGAGGAGCAATGATATTGACCAACATGGATGGTGACGACCTTCCTCACCCCGCCAATGCAGACATAGTAAAAAAATACTACGCATAAAAAAGACCCGCTAGGCTGACATGCCTAGGCAAAAATTAGGGCTTCCCGTCGAACCAAAAGGGTTCGGGCAAAATGAAGGGATGAAAAGGAAAAAAATCTGTACACCCGGCAAGTCGAAAACCTGAAAAGGCGGCTTGGGAAAAAATAGGTATCCCGGTGGACTAAAAACCCGAAAGGGCAGTCCAGGCAAAAATTAGGGATAAAAGCGTAATACTATGTCTCATTGATCACTTTGCATCCAGAATCCGGTATCTATATCAAGCTCAAACGGCATCGATCAGTCAGCTTCACCTTCAACCAAGGTCATCAAGTGATGAGACGCTCGGAGTTATAAAGGCAATAGCAGAGTTGAAACCCAGTGGGATCATTCACTTCACACAGCTGTTTTATTTTCCTTTGTACAAAATTTGTATAAACTCTCTTGTTCGGCGGCGTTCCTCTTACTAGGACGTCAGCCTCTTGTATGCAAAACGCCTATTTACAGGCCATTCAAAAATCAATACAAATATACTTTCCAGTTAAACGTGCCAAGTGTTTTTCTTTTTCTGTTTTGTTGTGCGAAGAACGTCCAAGGTTCAATTTGTGATATATGCATTGACGATAATTTTCTAACTCATAAATATTTGCATACGAAACAAAGGGATTAATTGCAGGTGATACCAGAAACAGGGGCACTAAAAGAGTTGTCTAAGCAATCTAATTGTTCTATCCTCCAAGGTACCAAGGCAGGTTCAGTTAAAGAACATCACCAGTACATCTCAATTCCCCAAAGAGTAAGCAGTCAATACACTCTTCTCCAAGCGAAGTTATCAAATCTTAAGGAAATTGAGTATCCTCCAGTATATCACAACATTCCCCAGCAGCAATCCATATATTCTTAACAAGCATCCCCGGCAGTCTTGGTCTAAAGATTGTTCCCCGGCGGCAGACCAACATTCAAAGGGATCACTTTCCCAGCATACCAAAGCTTCCCCAAGAGAGTCCAATCTTGTCCCCCAGGAAAAAATGGGATTCATATCCCCAAGCAGTAAGCTTATCCCCAGTAAATTCTGGAAGCTTACCCCTCGCAGAGCACGAACGCGTCGTCCGGCTTGATTCAAAGAGTTATTTCCTTAACAGGATATAACTGGGTTATCCTCAGCCAAAAGCCACGGAAAGAGCGTTGTCGACAGAGTCTTCCTATCCCCAGCGAAGTCTATCAACACTTCCTATACAACAAAGGTACCCCCAGCAAATTACTACTAACAACACTCAGCCAAGCATCCCTCTTCCCACAGAGTATTGCTTCCCAGTATGGTCGCTAGAGTATCTTTTCTCCCCGCAGAATCTTCCATTCGCCAAGTTTATTCCACAACGGAGTCATCTTCTCCCACCGGTATTCTTGCAGTTATCAGTGGAAGCAAAATCTATTCTTCAACGTCAGCCCAGGATATGACTTCCCGGCACCCGTCAAGGATTTAACTTCCTAGACAAAAACATACATAAAACATCACATACATCATTATAGCATGCATAATGCATCATATCATGCAAATCTCATTTGTGTTGAGAACATCATTGCTTGATCCATATCATGCATTGCATATGACTAACCTTTACCTTTCAGGAAAGATGCAGTTAAAATTCTCAAACATATTTCAAGGCCTTCTCTAGTCCAGCTAAATCGACTCCCAACAGATTTTTCTGATGAAGACTCAGTAGAAGTTATCCCAGATGGTCCCCTCTCCGACGGTGAGTGAGGTGGTAATTCCTTTTCAGATGTTTCCCTCTCCGACGGTGAGTGAGGTGATAGTCTCCGATGTTTCCCTCTCCGACGGTGAGTGAGGTGATAGTCTCCTACGGTTCCCTCTCCGACGGTGAGTGAGGTGGTAATTCCTTTTCAGATGTTTCCCTCTCCGACGGTGAGTGAGGTGATAGTCTCCTACGGTTCCCTCTCCGACGGTGAGTGAGGTGGTAATTCCTTTTTCAGATGTTTCCCTCTCCGATGGTGAGTGAGGTGATAGTCTCCTATGGTCCCCTCTCCGACGGTGAGTGAGGTGGTAATTCCTTTTTAGATGTTTCCCTCTCCAACGGTGAGTGAGGTGATAGTCTCCTATGGTCCCATCTCCGACGGTGAGTGAGGTGGTAATTCCTTTTCAGATGTTTCCCTCTCCGACGGTGAGTGAGGTGATAGTCTCCTACGGTTCCCTCTCCGACGGTGAGTGAGGTGGTAATTCCTTTTCAGATGTTTCCCTCTCCGACGGTGAGTGAGGTGATAGTCTCCGATGTTTCCCTCTCTGACGATGAGTGAGGTGATAGTCTCCTACGGTTCCCTCTCCGACGGTGAGTGAGGTGGTAAGTCCTTTTCAGATGTTTCCCTCTCCGACGGTGAGTGAGGTGATAGTCTCCTATGGTTCCCTCTCCGACGGTGAGTGAGGTGGTAAGTCCTTTTCAGATGTTTCCCTCTCCGACGGTGAGTGAGGTGATAGTCTCCTATGGTTCCCTCTCCGACGGTGAGTGAGGTGATAGTCTCCTATGGTTCCCTCTCCGACGGTGAGTGAGGTGGTAAGTCCTTTTCAGATGTTTCCCTCTCCGACGGTGAGTGAGGTGATAGTCTCCTATGGTTCCCTCTCCGACGGTGAGTGAGGTGACAATTCCCTTTCAGATTATAATTGCCTATGGTTCTCTTCCCGATCCTGCGAAGATGGTATTTCCCGCTAAGATTTTTCTCAACAAGCGTTGTTGAAGTTAAAGTCGCCCAAGGTTCTCTTACCATTCATGCTAAGGTAGTAACCATCCCTGGTTCGGTCATCATCTTTTGAACCTCCAGACTCAGCTCCTGTAACCAGTCAGGACATATCTATGCCAAGCATCTGAAATCAGCTCCTGCAACGTGTCAGGTACTCATTGTTTCTTTTGCAGGTATGCAGGTTCTCGCTAAGGAATCTCTTACGCGATCAACATCCAGATGGCATCTATAAGCCCATCATCCTATCCAGCAACCTCTAAATGGCATCTATAAGCCCATTCCACCATCACCGCTACTATGTGAGCGCAAATTTCTGGGCACTCTAGTGTTCAATCATCTTCCACCCTCGGATTACGAAAGGCACGTCAGCCAATCTGCATCCTCAGGTCTAAGAAGATTGAACAGGGGCAACTGTTGTACTCCAAAATTTGCCCTCCCATATTCTTCAAAGATTTGCCAAGTCAAGCTTCAAAATTCCCCAAGGGTTGCACAATGCAAAGGTCTCCTATACAGTCAAGATTAGGGTTTGTGTTCTGAGCAAGAAAATGAAGTTTCCAAAGGCCCAATCAAGTCTCACATGCCTACAAATATGGTCAAGCATCCTCATATCAAGTTTCAAGGCATTCAGCACAAAATTGCACAGTCAAAAACCCTAATTGCACTACAGTCAACTGTAGGGGCAAAATGGTCATTTGACAATCAAAAGTTCAAATTTTTGATCAACATATCATTTTGAAGCCACAAACATCATTTGATCAATGCTTGATCATGATTCTCAAAATTTGGCTCAAAAATCATCAAGATGCAAAAGTTTCCTTATTTGGACAGCTGAAAAAGTCAACTGAAATTGACCAGGGCATAACTTTCACATGGATTATCAGAAAAATCCCATCCAAAGCTCATTTTGAAGAGAAAGACATTTCCTACAACTCATATTCATACTTAAAGTCCAAGAAATGCTCCCACAAAAAGTTATCAATTTCAACATTATAGGTCATTTTCAAAAGTCAAAAAAAAGGGACTTTAAGTCAAAGGCCATAACTTGCGATTGGTAAATCAAAATGACATGGGACCAAAGACATTGGTTAGAGGACTCAAAGACCTTTCCAAAATGTCCAAGAACATGAGAAAAGCTTAAAGATTGAGCAAGTTATGCCTTGTGGAAGTTGGGAAATTTTTGGATATTTTGAAAAGTCAACATTGATTCAAATGACCTAAAATTGCTAATGGGCCCATTTTTCTTCCATAATTCATCATCCATGGCATGTGCACGACCACTTGGCCCAAAGGGAAGTATTTTCTCATTTTTTATTTATTTATTTGAATTTTTATTTATATTAATTCATTTAAATCATTTAAATATATGAAAAATACTTAATTTAATCTAACAAATCTTTTTGCACATGTTTTAGACTCAATATTTCGTGCCTAGCTAAATAGGGAAAGATTTGGGTTGATTGATCATGATTGAGAACAAAGAACACATGGAAAAGATTGAAAAAGATCCTTAGAAAATCAAATTTCCAAATCAATGAATGCAATGGATTTGATTGAGTTTTTTTGACCTAATGCACTCGCTACATATGCTAGAACACAACCCTAATGCAAATAGACACTAAGCTGCGCAAGAAAGCCATTGACAAACTTGAACTTTTTCTAAAAAATCTCAATTCTGAAAACTGACTTGTAGGTGGATTCAAAGCACGAAACTTGTTCCATTAGCTTGCCAGAGTTGTCCAAAAGCGATTGCAATCAAGAACAGCCATCAAAACCTCAGGAATTGGTAAAACGAACATGAACTGTACAGAGAAAAATTCATTATCGTGTTTCAATATTTACGCCCATTCATAGCATTTTGATTGTAGATTCATGTTCCTTGTGAAATTCTGAAACTAACCAATATGATTAATTGCATTTTTATGCTGTATACACGATTTCACCATGTTTGAATTTTAGGGTTTACAGAGCTTCAGATTGGGGATTTTAAAACGAGGGAAAATTGAGACTTATGACCACCACCATTGGATTCAACACGTTTGGACGAATGGAAACCAGCACTCGCGCTCAATTTATGAGTGCCTGAGATCTATTCGCTATTTCTTCATATGTTACTTTCAGCAACGCGTGAAAACCGTTGCTTTTGTTATTTGTATTTCAGAAAAAACAAAACACGATGAAGAAGATGAGTATGTGGCTGCCTGTGAGTGGAGCGTTCAAACCTTCGCGCGCGTTTCCAAGCATTAACCCATGTTTTCCTTTTTATTAATTGTTGTTTATTTATTTAACAAACGCGTTAGTTGGCACAGTTGGCAAGCAGGAACGTTAGCAATGTATATGACCTGGGTTCGAGCCCCAGGTCTTCTTCTTTCAATATTATTTTCCAATTCATCATCACATGCAGGCGTCATATTGAGGACCATCATAGTCCTTCATCATCTATCCATCCACGTGCACACTGAGATCAAATCAAGGGCATAGATTGGAAGCGCATCATAAGCCTGGTCAAAGGTGCCACATAGTGCCTGGAAAAGTCAACGAATTTGAAGGTTATTGGGCTCAGAATTCTTGGGCCAGACCTCCACTTTGGGGACTACCACCCCCTAGGTTTGCATAATTCTTGTTTTCTTTATTTTTAATCCTATTTCTATTTTAATTATTACTTGTTTAATTAATATATTATTTTTTTTACAAAATATAAAAACATCAACAAAAAATCAGAAAAAGAGCAAAATATAATAAGTAATATTATTTTAATTATTTTCATAAACAAATTGTATATAATTGAATTTAGTATAAATTAGGGTTTAATTTTAATACTTTTAATAAAAAATCTAAAAAGAAGTAGAATTAGGTTTAATTAATGTTTTTATCCCTTTTTTTTTAATTTTTCTTTCTCATAATAATGTTTATTTATTTTATTTATTTTCATAAATTAAATTACATACAAAAAAAATTAGGTTTAATTTAGGTTAAATTCTAATGTTTTTCTCAATAAATTAAAATAAAATAGAATTAGGGTTCGCATCTCATATTAATTTTAATTAATTCCTTTTTCCATTAAATTCCTAAAATACTAAAAAACACAAAAACAAGTTCTTTCTTTTTTAACTCCGTTATTAATTTAATTTTGCAAAAGGGTCCAACGCCCATGTTCTTAATTTCTTATTCGTTCGCATATTTATTTTATTTCGCTTAAATAATTATGTATCTCTCCCGAAGCCATGTACTCGCACTTTTCAATTCTTTATTTACTTTATTTATTTTTCTGTCAAATCGGGTCCTGGTTAATTTTGGCGATGTGGACCCGCGCCATTTGTAATAGCTTTATATTTACTTTTCCCGCAAATATCCTAACTGTTAAACAAAGCATGAAAGACTGTATGGACAAAATAAAATCAAGCGTAGAACACCAATAACATGACAAGACAAATACAAATGAAAACAACACACAAATCGCACACACCACCCCTAGGGTACGCCTCACTATTGCCTTGCCTCGAAAGGTGATCGTCGAGTAGAGGATGTCTTAGTAAGTCCTCATGATCTGGGAACCTGGCATGAGGGTAGCTTCTAAGGTGTCTTCCCATTGCTCTGGTGATCACCATGTCCCGAACCTCGAATTGACCCGAACACCTCCAACGGTGGTGCTACCTACCTCTCAATGGTGGGATGGCACTACTTTAAGGACATTTACACAGACGAATTCCTTAGGGTAGGTAGAGAACTCATAGATACTTGCTCTAATTTCAAAACAATCAAAAAATACTTTTCACACCAACACATTTTCAAAAAGCTTTCGAAAGCAATTTTTCAAACACTCTTGAGGACCGATACAAGAGTCGAACTGGAATTTTCAAAGAAACTTTTTAAAACCCACATTGAAAAGCAAACAAACCATTTTTGAAAACATAAATGAGCAAGTATCTAAGAGCCCATGGATAACCATGGATAGAAAGGGTGCTAACACCTTCCCTTTCTATAATCTACCTCCCGAACCGAGAGCAATCTCTTTAAGGAATTTTTCTGTGCTTTTGTCCTTTCCATTTGGAGAAAATAAAAGACGGTGGCGACTCTTGCTTTCCGCGACATTTCGCGAACCAGCATTAAACAGTCAGTTTCAGATCCACCGATCACAGACGTTCTTTGCAAAACAAAACAGATAAAGGGAAAAAACAATTGGCAATTTGTCTGAAAAATGAGCTTGTATTGATTTTGGAATTTGCCTGAAAATAGGCGTTTTGTGTACAAGAGGCTGACGTCCTAGTAAGAGAACGCCGCCGAACAAAATAGAGTTTATACACTTTGTGAAAAGAAAACAAAACACTTATGTGAAAAATCCCACTGGGTTCCAACTCTGCTATCGCCTTTATGTCTTCAAGCGTCTCATCACTTTGATGTTTAGTTGAAGATGAATTCGATTGATTGGTGTCGTCCGAGCCTGATGGTCGATACCGAAGTCTGGATGCAGGGTGATCCAATGAGACATAGTATTAAGCTTTAATCCCTAACTTTTGCCTGGACCGCCCATTCAGGTTTTCAGTCCACCGGGATACCCATTTTTTGCCAAGCCGCCTTTTCAAGTTTTCGACTTGCCGGGTGTACAGATTTTCTTTTTATATTTTCATCCCTTATTTTTTCCCGAACCCTTTTGGTTCGCCGGGAAGCCCTTATTTTTGCCTAGGCCAGTCAACCTAGCGGGTCTTTAATCATGCATAGTATCTTTTTACTATGTCTGCATTGACGGGGTGAGGGAGGTCGTCACCATCCATGGTAGTTAGAATCATTGCTCCCCCTGAGAAGATGTTCTTAACCACAAACGGCCCTTCGTACGTAGGGGTCCATTTTCCCCTGGGATCACCTTGAGGTAGAATGATGCGCTTGATTACCAGGTCTCCGACTTGATACTCTTGTCGTCTGACTTTCTTGTTAAATGCCTTGATCATTAGTTTTTGGTACGTCTAACCATGACAAATAGCAGTGAGTCTCTTTTTGTCGATTAGGTTCAGTTGATCAAGCCGAGTCTGGGTCCAGTCATCTTCGCTCAAACCTGCATCCTTCATGATCTGGAGAGAGTATCTGAACTTCGATGGGTAGGACTGCCTCCATGCCATATACCAAAGAAAAGGGCGTTGTCCCTGTTGATGTCTGTGCTGAGGTACGATACCCATGAAGTGCAAATGGTAACATCTCGTACCAATCTTTGTAGGTCACTGTCATCTTCTGCACAATCTTCTTGATGTTCTTATTTGCCGCTTCGACAGCCCCATTCATCTTCGGTCGGTAGGGAGAAGAGTTGTGGTGTTGTATCTTGAATTGCTCGCAGAGCTCAGTGATCATCTTGTTGTTAAGATTGGTACCATTATTCGTAATGATCCTCTCTGGTACACCGTATCGACAGATCAGGTTGTGCCGAATGAACAGTGCCACGACGTTCTTGGTTATGGTAGCAAAGGAAGCTGCTTCAAACCACTTCGTGATGTAATCAATTGCTACCAGGATGAAGCGATGTCCGTTGGATGTCGTAGGTCTAATCTCGCCAATCATATCAATGCCCCACATTGCAAAAGGCCAAGGTGCTGTCAGGACATTCAGAGGAACTGGAGGAATGTGCACTTTATCAGCATAGATCTGGCACTTGTGACATGTCCGAGAATGTTGATAACAGTCGGCTTCCATTGTGGACCAGTAATATCCTGCCCGAAGGATTTTCTTTGCCATGGTATGTCCACTGGAATGAGTTCCGAAAGTACCTTCATGCAGCTCTGCCATGATCCTTTCTGCTTCATGCTTATCCATACAACGCAGTAAGGTTGAATCATGGTTTCGTTTGTAAAGAATGTCATTGCTGAGGAAGAACTTTGCCGTGAATCTTCTCAAAAACTTCTTGTCATTAATGGATGCACCCTCGGGGTATTCTTGAGCTTCAAGGTACCTCTTCACTTCATGATACCATGGTTTTTCTGTTACTTCTTCAGTCTCAAGATCACAGCAGTGTGCTGGTTCATCCAATTTCCAAATAATGATCCGGGGAGCCTCGTTGTCCCATTTGACTTTGAACATAGAAGACATCGTAGCCAGCGCGTCCGCCAACTGATTCTCCTCTCTTGGGAAATGTTCAAAGGTTATTTTCTCAAAATGGGGAATCAACGTCAATACATACTCCTTGTAAGGAATAAGATTTGGGTGTTTCGTATCTCACTCGCCTTTGATCTGACTGATCACGAGAGCGGAATCTCCGAAGACACTCAGAAACTTGATCCTTAGGTCAATTGCAGCTCGAAGACCCATGATGCATGCTTCATACTCCGCCATGTTGTTGGTGCAGTTGAAACATAGCCGGGAGGTAAGTGGAGTATGAGAGCCTTTAGGAGATATGATCACAGCGCCAATACCATTACCTAAAGCGTTCGAGGCTCTGTCAAAGTGCATAGACCATCGGGATCCTTCCTCAGGTCCTTCATCCGGTCCAGGTATTTCACAATCAGTCACTACCATGATATTCTCGTCTGGAAATTCAAAGTTCATAGATTGGTAGTCATCCACTGCCTGATGTGCCAAATGGTCTGCCAATACACTTCGCTTGATTGCTTTTTGAGTCGTGTACTGGATGTCATATTCGGTCAAGATCATCTGCCATCTTGCTATTCTTCCGAACAAGGCGGGCTTTTCGAAGATGTACTTGATTGGGTCCATTTTTTAAATCAACAAAGTAGTGTGAGTCAACATATACTATCTTAGCCGGCGAGCAGCCCATACCAAAGCGCAGCAAGTCTTCTCGAGCACTGAGTATCCGGTCTCACAGTCGGTAAACTTTTTTCTAAGGTAACAAATAGCGTGCTCTTTTCGGCCAGACTCGTCATGCTGCCCCAGCACACACCCCATTGAGTTGTCCAGTACTGTCAAGTATAAGATTAGAGGTCTCCCTTCAACCGGTGGCATTAGAATGGGTGGCTCTTGGAGATACTCTTTGATTCTTTCGAAAGCGGCCTGACATTCATCGTTCCAACGCACTACTTGATCTTTCTTCAGTAGCTTGAAGATTGGTTCACAAGTAGCAGTTAGATGTGAGATGAATCGGGCAATGTAGTTCAACCGTCCTAGAAAGCCTCTGACTTCTTTCTCTGTCTTGGTCACTGGCATCTCTTGTATGGCTTTCACTTTGGCAGGGTCCACTTGAATACCTTTATCGCTTACGACGAAGCCTAGTAACTTTCCAGATCTCACCCCGAAGGTGCACTTGTTCGGGTTCAACCTCAGCTTGTACAACTTCAGACGGTCAAACAACTTCTGTAGATGGTCAAGGTGTGCCTCCTCAGTTTGGGATCTTGCAATCATATCGTCGACGTATACTTCAATCTCATGATGGATCATGTCATGAAATAAAGCAACCATGGCACGTTGGTAGGTTGCCCCAGCATTTTTCAACCTAAAAGGCATGACCTTGTAGCAAAAGGTGGCCCACTGAGTAACAAAAGTGGTCTTCTCCATGTCCTCAAGAGCCATCTTGATTTGATTATAACCGGAGAAACCGTCCATGAAGGAGAATACTTTATGTTGAGCAGTGTTATCAACCAGAACATTGATGTGAGGTAGAGGGAAATCATCCTTAGGGCTCGCCCTATTCAAATCCATATAATCGACACACATTCTGACCTTACCATCTTTCTTCGGTACCGAAACCACATTGGCAACCCACTGAGGGTAAGAAGTTACTGCTAGAAAACCGGCGTCAAATTGTTTCATAACCTCAGCTTTGATTTTCTCGGACATCTCTGGACGCATACGGCGGACCATCTGTTTTACCGGAGGGCATTCTTCCTTAGTAGGCAAATGATGAACCACGATGTCGGTATCCAACCCAGGCATATCTTCGTAAGACCAGGCAAATATTTCCACATAGTCATGCATCATCTGAATCAACCGTTGTTTTACACTAGACTCCAGATTGGCACTAATCTTGACTTCCTTTCTGTCTGTCTCAGTACCCAGATTTACCTTTTCCACTAGCTCTTCATGTGGCTGAATGGCCCTCTCTTCCTGGAGTAGCAGTCTTGCAAGCTCGCCAGGCACTTCACAATCATCTTCACCTTCGTCTTCGGCTAAGTTGATCGGATTTTCGAAGTCATAACTGGCAGTAGTAGAGTTGTTACCAGTGAGATCCAGAGTGGATTGGGACCTGTATATGTGAGTGTGTGTAAATATAGCTGTTTTGCAATATATAATAAAGAAAGACAAGGAGCGCAAGATTTGAAATGCAAAAAACGTCCAATGCTTTTATTAATGATATATGAAAATGACACACAAAAGCCCTCACAAATGAAGCCACGGTGCCCCGGGTAAGACATCGGGCCATAAAGTTTCAAATTATTGTTTGTTACAAATTCAAAACAAAGAAGTTCATTACTGAGTGACAAAAGTAATAGGTATGAAGTCTTTCGCTGTCCAGTTGTTTGGTCTACCGTCGGTCGTAGGGTAGATCCAGATGTCGAATTCAGATTCCTCTACGTCATCTTCAATGGAATTTACTCCCGAGTTGCTGATGAACACAAGAGGTCTTCCAATCCTTGCCTTACGAACAGCCCTCTGAGCTTCTCTAGTGAAACCCAAACCAAACTTGTCAGTCTTCTGAGTGAAATCAGGAAGTCGGCCCCAGTTTGCGCACTCACCCTTCTCAACAACAGCCTGGGCATCCTTTAAGGAAGCCATCTTCAAAGGAGGGTCTTCAATCACAGTTTCAGCTGATGCCAGTTTCGGAGGAACCTCTTCAAAGTGCTGGAATGGAGTCTCAATGAATTCTCCATCCATCTCTATGTACCGGAACGAGTTGAGGTGGCTGACCAGGTATTCTTCCTCCCCCTGCACTGTCACAATTTTCCCTCTGACCGGGTATTTCAGCTTCTGGTGCAGTGTGGAGGTCACAGCTCCAGCCTTATGGATGCATGGACGACCCAGTAGACAAGAATATGATGGTCGAATGTCCATCACGTAGAATGTAGAATCAAAGACTTGAGAACCAACCCTGATTGGAATATCGACTTCACCATGTACCATTCTTTTAGACCCGTCAAAGGCCCGGACAACAATGTTACTTGGCTTTAGTTCCAACCCCTCGCAATCCAGCCTGTCTAGAGCTTTCTTAGGCAATACATTCAATGAGGAACCAATGTCAACCAACACATGTGCAAGAGTAGTGCCCCTGCATTCAATGGAGACATGTAGGGCATCATTATGGTTCTTCCCTTTGGTAGTCAGATCAGCATCGGAGAAACCCAAACCATTATCAGCAGTTAAGTTGGCCACACAATCGGTAAACTGGTCAGCTGATGTCTCTTGTGGCACGTGGGCCATCTTCAGGAAGGTAATCAGAGCCTTGGCATGGGCCTCTGAACATAATAACAGTGATAGCATAGAAATTTTAGATGGGGTGTGCCCCAGCTGCTCAACTACGTTAAAATCACTCTTCTTGATAATCTTAAGAATCTCTTCCATCTCCTGTTTGGAAGCTTCAACATTGACGGTCTTTGGTGCCTCTGTCTGGGCAGGCATATCTGTGGCGATCCCTTTGCCCCGAGCGTCAGATGACTCGGCAGCAGGGGTAGAAATTGGAACTTGATCAGGAAGGGAAGTAGGCACACTTGCAGGTGTGATGACAATAGGTCTCTGGACAGCTGGTGGAGCAATGTCAGGTGAGAAAAGCCTACCGATGTAGGTGACCTTGGCAGGCCCGGTGATGTTGCTGACGCCGGTACTAGTATCAAACTCTTGTTTAACACCAAGCACATAAACATCTGCCCCATAGTGCCAAGGGACAGCTTTGTCAGATGTGTAGGGGATGGGCCCCGGAACAGTGATGATTATGGGTGCAATCTTCTGAGCAGGCATGATTTTGACAGGCTTCTTTGAGGGAGCCTTGGGAGAATTGTTGAAAATAGTAACAATGGAAACTTCTTCAATAGGGGTAGCAGGAACAATAATCTTCTCAAACAAGATCTCTTTATTATCCATCAGGTTTTGGATACCTGACTTCAAAGAGGGGCAACCAGCAGGTGAAACAGAACATAGAGGGCAACCTTTGCTACATCCCGGAAATAAACCGGCTAGCAACAGGTTCCTTTTGATGGTCAACAGCGGAGTAACAATATCATCCACAGAGGCTACATACAGGTCTTCCTCTACAGCATTCACTCCATGCTTGGGCATGGGAGCAGTCACAACATTGGGCCTTTCGGGTGCCTCGAACTCTATCTCTTTAGCATTAATAAGGTCCTGAACCTTGTTCTTCAGAGCCCAACAATCATCCGTAGTATGCCCCGGGATGTCAGAGTGATAAGCGCAACGGGCGTTAGGATTGTACTTTGGAGATGTTGTGTTTACAACCTTCGGAGCTTCTTTTATAGTCACCAGATTGGTTGTCAGTAGCTGCGGCAATATCTGGGACAAGGTCATACTGAGTCGAGTGAACTTCCTTCTGGGTCTCTCACCCATTTGTTGGTTATGATGCTGAGGAGCAGCAGCAGGCTTTGAAATGACCACCGCGTTGACAGCTTGGCGGCGTTCCGGTTTATTCTGTCTCCTTGCACCATAGACAGCACTAGATTCTTTCTTGAAGGGCTTCTTTTCAGTGCTCGAGGAAGCACCTTTCTGTATCTTCCCAGACTTGATACCAGCTTCTATCCTCTCACCAGTCAAGATAAGGTCTGTAAACCCGACAGAGGAATTTCCAATCAAATGGTTGAAGAACGGACCAGACAGGGTCCCCAAGAACATATCCACAAGTTCACTGTCAGTTAGAGGTGGCTGCACCCTTCCAGCAAGGTCTCTCCACTTTTGAGCATACTCCTTAAATCCTTCACCCGTCCCTAGCGACATACCCTGGAGTTGGGTACGCGTAGGAGCGAGGTCGGAATTATACTGATACTGCTTATAGAATGCAGTAGCCAAATCCTCCCAGTTACGAATACTGGCTCCATCTAGCTGATAGAACCATTCGAGTTGAGTCCCTGAAAGACTATCCTGAAAGAAATGGATCCACAAATTCTTGTCAGCTGTATAAGGTTGGATCTTCCTTACATACGACCGGAGGTGCAGCTTAGGACAGGAAGCTCCGTCGTACTTGGCAAAAGCAGGTGCCTTAAACTTATGGGGAATCACCACCCCAGAGGATAAGCCTAGGTCTCCAAAGTCCAATCCGGGCACATTCTGAATCTCCATAGCACTTAAGCGGTCCTCCAGCTGTTTGTACCGATCCTCGGCAGGAGGATATTGCTCTTCATCATAATCCGTCTCGTTGTCGGAGACCACGGGACTAGGAACCCTTCTCACTTGTGGACTGTCTTTCCCTACAGAGGAAGTAGTCAGATCAACCTCATTTTGTAGTCCATTCCCAAATCTGCGTCCAGTGTTGAACAAGACGGTCCTCTTCTTCTTCTTCTTCAGAATCAGAGTCTTCAACTCCTATTGACCCTGGGCTAGGTTCATAACCAACTCTTGGAACTGGGCATTCTGGGCCTGGAGGGCCTTGATAGCTTGTTCGGTAGTAGGTTCGGAAGACATGATGATTGCTGAAATAAACAGCGAAGAAGATAAGTGACCTGTAAAAGGGGTACCTGTTATGCATATGATGAATGGTATGCTATTTATGCAATGCATTCAAGGGTTCGAAAATTCAAATTCGTTGCAGACAAAAAAAGGAACACACGTCATATTAAGAAATAAGTTGTTTAGTACATCAGTGCCTCATGGGCGAAATATTACAAAATACTTAATGCCAAAAGACACTGCGCATCCTCTTTGGAGCAATGTAAGTGTTAAGGGTCTTTTCCTCGTGAAGTAGGCGGGTGAGCTCCAAGACCTTCTTCTCGCTGGCATGTAAACTGGCTTCAAAAGAATTCTGCTCTTCCTTGAGTTGGATCCAACTCGTTTGCATTTCTTCCCATGATGTTGGCATGTCAAGATGCAGAATGGTGTATGGAACCTCTCCTTCCGTAATTGGCTCTTTGATCACGGGGAAAATGTGAGGATATGGCATCATAAGCTTCTGGGAGCGGGTTCGTACCCACTTGAGGTAAGGCTCAAGGGGGATGTAATTCTTGTGCCCTAGTGTCTTACTATCTACTTTGTTAGGCATCCTCCAAGCTCTGATGAACCTTTGGCGAAGTCCTTGCGCATCGTTGTCGAAGTCAAAAACTATGTCAGTAATCAGCATATCATGAGGGGCATCCCTCCGAGCATATCCAAATTTTCTCAAAGCCAGACAGGGGTTGTAGGTAATGCCTCCTCTAATTCCAAGTAAAGGAACATTAGGAAATTCTCCGCAATGATCAATGATAGTGACATTTTCTCTGGACCGAGAACACCAATGTATATCAGAATGTGTAAGAGTCATCAATCGTTGTGACCACCTTAAACCCCGCTCGTTCTTCAAAACTGATTGTGGAAGGTGCGAAATAAACCACCTTGCCAGGAGAGGAGTGCAGCACATGAGAACGCCTCTTTTTCTCATTGTTCGAGTGTAAAATGAGTGGAGGATGTCCCCAAGAAATGTAGGTACGGGATTCCTGGACATGAAAATCTTGACAGCATTTATATCTATAAGTTGATCAGGATTTGTGAACAACACCAACCCATAGACAAGGAGTGCCACAATCTCTTCAAAGGCTTGTAGGTCGAGAGAATTCCAACATTCTTGTGCCTTATCAAACAGGAACTTTGCCAAGAATCCCTTGATACCACTTCTGATTTCCCAATGCCCCTTGATGTCAGATGGTTGCAGACGTAATGCATGAGCAACCTCTTCAAGTTTTGGTTCCTTTTCCGTACCGTTGTAGGGTAGTTGACTAAGAATAGGAATTTTCAGAAGTTGAGAAAATTCTTCCAAAGTAGGCACCAATTGATAATTCGGGAATGTAAAACAGTGGTGTAAGGGGTCAAAGAACTGGAAGAGAACTTTTATCATATCTTCTTCAATGTTGGTGTTGACCAAGCTGAGTAGTCTACCATGTCTTTCACTGAAGGGAGAGCTCTCGGGAATCCTGGATGTAAGCTCCTTGAGTTGAGGAGGGATCCTTACAAGGTTGACCTGAATTGTTTTCCTGCAGAGAGACTCCATGTCCTACAAAACAAGAACAAAGATGAATATCTGAACCCTTGAAGTGGTTAGCAAATGCATATGATGCTTTATGATGTTATGATGTTATGATAAAGGCACACCATAAGTATTCACAAAAGGCAAACATGGTAAAGGCACACAAGTCACACAAGACAGCCCTTAGAGTTTAGGCCAGCATGGAGTTTTAGGTATTACCCTCTTGAAGTTAGTTGGCTCAAAACATGTCCTACAAATAGTAACCGGGTTCTAAGGAGCTCAATATCATTGGATTGTTTTCTATGTTCATTGTTTTGATTTAGCCACTTAACTGGCGACCAAAATATTCCAAGAAAACAACCCTCAATGAGTGTAGTATTGAGTATCTACCAACTTCAGACTGCACCAAAGTCGGTCATCTCACTACCCCTAAAGAGGCCAGGATGGTCAAGTAAGGTTATAAGGTCAGTTGATGCTTCACGACACCACGCGGCAGCCCCGTACTCTCCTTGACTTGACTCAAGGGTTACCGGTACTCACCAAAGTTCCACATCAACGTAGCAACTGCTTCAACCATGTCGGTATACCCCACACAGTTCCCTCACAGTTTGTTGCTACTTCTAAAGGGTATCCCCAGATCCGGGTTAGGTTCTATAAAACTCCGATACAAGCCCACAATATTAAAGCATTCAAGGCATACAATTGCAAACATAGTGATCTAATCCTAAGGTACACCTCACTTATTATAGAGTCCCCAGCAGAGTCGCCAGTTCTGTGATCGGTGGAAATAGAACTGACTGTTTTGAAATGCTGGTTCGCGAAATGTCGCGGTAAGCAAGAGTCGCCACCGTCTTTTATTTTCTCCAACAAGGAAAGGACAAAAGCACAGCAAAATTCCTTTTCGAGATGTTTCTCGGTTCGGGAGGTAGATTATAGAAAGGGAAGGTGTTAGCACCCTTTCTATCCGTGGTTATCCACGGGCTCTTAGGTACTTGCTCACTATGTTTTCAAAATGTTTTGTTTTTCTTGTGTTTGTGGGTTTTGAAAAAGTTTGTTTGAAAACTTCGATTTAACTCTTGTATATGTCCTCAAGAGTGTAGGAAGTGTTGTTTGAAAACTTTTGTCAGAAAAGTGTAAGTGCGAAAATTATTTTTTTATTTTGAAAGAGCAAGTATCTAAGAACCTCTACCTACTCAAAAGAAATTAAGCTGTGTAAATGTCCTTTATACAGTACTATCCCACTATTGAGAAGTAGGTAGCACCGTCGTTGGAGTTATTCGGGTCAATTCGATTATAGGGACATGTGGTCACCAAAGCAATAGTAGGACGCCTTAGCGGTAACCCTAATGTCCTAGATCCTTTTTATCTGAGGCAACCGTTTCGAGGCAACTTGGATCTTTAGACAGGAGGGCGACCTCTAAAACATCCTATACTTAATGACCACGTCGAGGCAACCAAGTGAGGCGTACCCTAAGAGTGGCATGTGCGAGTGTGTCAGGATTCAATTAAGTTATCTTTGCACATGTTATGGTGAGCTACATTTTGATTTTAATTTTCAGATAAGTCTTGTCATGCATAGCCTAATTAACATATATCTAACAGTTTAAATATTGCTGAAAATAAATCTACGCTATTACAAGGCGTCGGGTATTTACATCGCCAAAAACAACCCTTGAAAAGTAAATTGCGAGGAAATTAAAGAAAAGCGATAAAAAGTCCTAATTAACGCTATTACATCCTCGGAGCAAATACATAATATGATCAAAATTTAATAAAATAAACATACGCGCGAGAGAAAATTGAATCGAGGAGTCTTTTAGGGTTTTGACCCTTTTTTGAGAAAGAAAGAAGTTTTGGTTATTTATGAATTAATTAAATTAAACCTAAAACTAATTAAAGAAATATTTTTTTGAGTTTTTTATGTTTTAATGAAAATAAAATAAAAAGATGATTAAAATTGTCAAAACCCTAATTCTATGTTAATTTTATTTATTGTGAAAAAAATAATCAAAATTAACCTAATTAACTAAATTAATTACATTAGAATTTATTTACAAAAATAATAAATTAAAGGTGAAATTAATAATAATAAAAATATTTTAGTTTTCTGATTTTATTATGAAAATAATTAATTCGGTTAATTTAATAATAATAATAATTAATGGTTAAATAATTAAATGAAAAAATATAAAAGAATAAAAAGAAACCAGGGGGTGTTGGCCCATTTAGGAGGTACGTTTAGAATTTTGTGGCCCATTAACCTCAAGCCTGTTTGACTTTCCTGATCACCCAGGGCGCGTGTTGACTGGGAGTACAATGGTCATCCAGCTTTGGCCACTGGATCTATGCTGGAAGACACCTGGCGTGTAGATGATTGAGGTACATGGTAGATCACTTCCTGAAACCTGCATGTGATCATGTGAAGAAAAATAGAAACAAATATTTTGGGGGACCTGGGATTCGAACCCAGGTCCCAATGGTTTCAAGCCAACGCAACAACCACTACACCACTTGCACGCTTTTGTTATTTAGATACTATGCAATTATTATATGGGAAACTTAATCAATATGCTGAAATTATAAAAATGCGCTCTTCTTTTCAAATGGTCCAACCATGTACTAACACGTACTCATCTTCTTCCTTTGTACATATAAAAACAATATTAGATAGCGGGGGTTTTTAACCCCCACTAAACATGGTGACGAAAAATAGCGAATAGAGATGCAGTATATATAAATATTTCGTGATGGTTGATTTGGATTCGTCTGGTTCTCAGGATTCCAACCATGTGCCTTAGTGGTCTCAATTTCTCCTGGCTTAGGAATCCCCAATTTCAAAGCTCATGAACCCTAAAATTCAACCATGGCATCTTTGGATTCAGGACATTATAATTCAATTAACCTATGCCAATAGCTTCATGTGGTCTTTAGCAATGCAAAACAATCAAGAAATCATGTTAAATATGCATGAATTAAGCAATACGATTCTGGGAAAAAAACGCAAACCGTGGTTCTGTAATGGATGATTCTTTGAGTTTTAGCACGTGAATTCAATTGCAAATTATCCCTAGGACCTCCTGCAATGTGTTAGAATCAATAAAAACCTTGGAATCGTTCTAGAATTCCAAAGTCAGTTTTGAGTTTTCTTGGAAATTTTTCAATATGGCTATGGCTTTTCTGCAGCTTCTCTCACGTGTATGGCATTAGGGTTTGCTTGCATATATATAGAGGAATGGAATTAGGTCAAGATCTTGAACAAAAATCCATTGAAATGATGATTTGATCTTTCATTGAAAATCAAATCTTTTTGCATTTTCATGATTGGAAAAGGTTGCCAAATTTAGAGATTTTTGCATCTTTGATTTGCACACGAAATTGCCAGCATATCTTGACCATATTTGCTTCACAAAAAGATTGAAAAACCAAATCTTTGTATTTTCCTACAATTTAAATTAATTAAATGAATTAATATCAATTAAAAATCCAATTAATTAATAAAAAATAAGAAAATAATTCAATTAATCTTGATGGGTCGTGCATAGGCCATGGATGAAGTTTCAAGAAGAAATTTGAGGCCCATTAGCAAAAATAAGGTGTTTTGAGCAAAGTTGACTTTTGCAAATTCATAAAAATTTCCCAACTTATCCAATGCATATCTTGCTCAATTTTGATCATATGAACATGTTCTTGAACATTTTGGAAAGGTCTTGAAGTCCTCTAATCAATGCCTTTAGTCCCATGTCATTTGGAATTACCAATCTCAAGTTATGGTCTTTGACTCAAAGTGCATTTTTGTTGACTTTTGAATTTGGCCTATAATGTAGAAATTGATAACTTCTTGTGAGAGCATTTCTTAGACTTGGAGTGTGAAGATGGATTGTAGGAGATTGCATTCCCTTCAAAATGAGAATTGGATGGAATTTTTCTGATGAACCGTCAAAAAGTTATGCCCTAGTCAAGATACAGTTGACTTTTCTGCTGTCCAAAAATAGTAACTTTTTGCATCTTGATGAATTTTGAGCCATCCTTGTAGAATCATGATCAAGACTTGATCAAATGATGATTGTGGACTATAAATGAGATGTTGACCAAAAATTCTGACTTTTGACTATAAAATGACCATTTTGCCCTTGTAGTTGACTGTGGATCAAATGGAGCTTTTGACTGTGCAAATTGGCACTGGGAGTCTTGAAACTTGGCATGTAGGTGCTTGAGAATGTATATGGGCCTATGAGACTTGATTGAACCATTGAAAAACCCCAAATTCCTTGAAAGAACCAAAACCCTAATTTCAACTGGCTTAGGAAGTGGTTTGACAGTCTACCTCTTGAGCCATCTTGAGTAATTTGGGAAATTATTCTTGACAAATCTTGAGAGATATGGGAGGGAAAATTTTGGGGTACAACACAGCCTAACTGTGGATAATGGTTTAGGGTTTTCAGATGCTGATCTGACGCCGAGGGGAAGGAAGCATAATGAGGCATTGCATGTCTCAGTGGAATGTAGGGGCACAACTCTGGCTCATGTTTTGGTGGACACTGGCTCATCTCTGAATGTATTACCTAAAAAAGCTCTTGATAGACTTGAATGTGAGGGGTTGACTTTGAAGCCAAGCAACATAGTGGTAAGGGATTTTGACGGCTCGAAGAGGATGGTTCACGGGGAAGTGGATATCCCCATAAAAGTTGGAATCCAAACTTTCAATTCAAATTTTTATGTAATGGACATCCGCCCTTCATACTCCTGCCTGTTAGGCCGACCATGGATTCACAATGTTGGCGCTGTTACTTCTACGTTGCACCAAATGTTGAAGTATCCAGTTCAAGGGAAGATTATCACCGTTCATGGAGAGGAAGAATACATGACCAGCCATCTCAATTCCTTCAGATATATGGAATTAGATGGTGAATTCATTGAAACTCCATTTCAACACTTTGAAGAGGTCACCCAAGAGGTGGCAGTAACCAAGGTTGTGTCTCAGGTTCCCAAGATTAAAGGCCTACACTCCAGATGTCATCTTTGAAGGATGCCAAAGCAGTGGTAGAAGAAAGAAGGTGCACTATTTGGGGACAGCTCCCAGATATCCCATATAAGTCTGACAAGTTTGGCCTAGGTTTCACTTCAAATACTCAAAAGGCTATATGACGTGCCCGTCCTAGAGGGCCACCCTTGAAGATCAACAACCGTGAAGTCAACACAGTAGAAGATGGTGAAGATGGTTGTAACCTGGAGGATTGGATCTTCCTGACTGTCAATGGAGGGCTCAACAATTGGGAGGCTAGAGACTTCGTCCCGATCACTTTTATCCCTCAGTAATTTGTCTTTACATTTTGTTGGATCTGTAATATTCAAAACAATTCTCACTCTTAAAACCTTGTGTCTTACCCGAGACACAACGGTCCATTTGTAAGGGTTATTATCTCATTTTTCATATGACATCAATGAATCATGGATGTTTTCGCATACAAACTTTTGTGCTCATTATTTTTCTTTTACATTTTTACTTTCTTTCAAAGATAGCTATACCCTTACACACACCCACACTCATAATGCAGATATACATCCATTAGGGATCCCATGGGTAACGATACTGCTATGGCCTTTTGTGACTCTGAGAATCTAATCTACCAAGCCGAAGACGGCGGTGAGGGAGTTTGTGAAGTACCAGGGGAATTTTCCAGACTACTACAACAAGAAAAGAGAACCATTCAGCCTCACGAGGAACCCGTGGATACAATCAACCTAGGTACCGAAGAAGATAAAAAAGAGGTCAAGGTGGGTGCCAATCTGGAACCTAGTATCAAGAAGCGTCTGATTCAGTTGTTACACGGTTATGTCGAAGTCTTTGCCTGGTTGTATGAAGACATGCCAAGACTTGATGAATATATGGTGGTACATCATCTGCCTACAAGAGAGGATTGTCCGCCAGTAAAGCAAAAGGTTCGTCGAATGAGGCCGGATATGTCAGAAAAGATTAAAGCAAAGGTCATGAAGCAATTCAATGCTGGATTCTTGGCTGTCACCTCATATCCTCAATGGGTTGCCAATGTTGTTCCCGTACCCAAAAAAGACGGCAAAGTGCGAATGTGTGTGGACTACAGAGATTTGAATAGGGCGAGCCCTAAGGATGATTTTCCACTCCCTCACATTGATATTCTAGTTGACAATATAACACAACACAAAGTGTTTTCCTTCATGGACGGATTCTCAGGTTACAACCAAATTAAAATGGCGCCTGAGGACATGGAGAAAACAACATTTGTCACGCAGTGGGGCACATTCTTCTACAAGGTAATTCCATTCGTACTAAAGAACGATGGGGAAACCTATCAGCGTGCCACGGTAGCTCTATTTCACGACATGATACATCACGAAATAGAAGTCTACGTGGACGATATGATAGCCAGATCTCAAACAGAAGAAGAGCATCTTGACCACTTACAAAAACTGTTTGAGAGACTGAAGAAGTACAAACTGAGGTTGAATCCAAACAAATGCACATTTGGGGATATTCATTCAGCTGGTGAATATTCTGCCGGAAGAGACCCTGTCTGAGGATAACTCTTCGGGGAATAACTTGTTGGAGAGGAGATACTCTGTTGATAGGTCTGCTGGCTTGGAGAAGTAAACTCAGTTGGGGATGAATTTTCGTTGGTGATAATGAATTCTATTGGATATTGAATTTCTGCTTGCGAGAGAACTAAACTCTTCTTGGGGGAAGAATTTACTGCCTCACTCGCGATTGTGAACCTCAGCTGGAGAGAGTTATGTCTTGTTCGGGAAAGCTAACATCACTGTCTTTGGATACTTTTTACTCCGTGGGGAGTGTATGTACCATTACTCATGTTCTCAAGCTGGCTCTATCCCAGTACCTGATGGGCAGAGTAACTGTAAGGTTTGGGCACTTCTTGTTTTCCCTGTTTTTAGCATTACGAGCAATCGTCTTTTGTTTCTTGTGTAAATATTTATGAGTGGCAATTATTTTCAAATGCATATATCAAAAATGAATCATTGGACGTTCTTGTAAAACAAAACAGAAAAAGAAAAACAAATGGAAATTTCTTATAAAAATGAATTGTATTAATTTTTTTTGAAGTTGGCCTGTAATAGGCGTTTTATACAAGGAGGCTGACGTCCCAGTAAGAGAACATCGTCGAAATATGGAAATTATACAACTTGTGTAAAAGAAAGAAAAACAGATATGTGAAACGACCCCATTGGGTTCCAAATCTGCTATTGCCTTTATATCTTCAAGCCTCTCATTACTTTGCTACTTGGCCGAAGGTTGATCAGATTGATTGGTGTTGTCCGAGTTTGATAGCTGATACCGAAGTCTGGTTACGAGATGATCCAATGAGACATAATGTTACGCTTAGATCCCTAATTTTTTCCTGGACCGCCCTTTCGGGTTTTCAGTCCACCGGGAAACGCTTTTTTGCCCAAGTCGCCTTTTCAGGTTTTCGACTTGTCGGGTGTACAGTTTTTCATTTTCATCCCTTACTTTTTCCTGAACCCTTTTGGTTCGTCGGGAAGCCCTTATTTTTTCCTAGGCCAGTCAACCTATCGGGTCTTTGATTATGCGTAGTATCTTTTCA
Organism: Vicia faba; assembly: GCA_948472305.1. Classification (NCBI taxonomy): domain Eukaryota; kingdom Viridiplantae; phylum Streptophyta; class Magnoliopsida; order Fabales; family Fabaceae; genus Vicia; species Vicia faba. The sequence continues at coordinate 1,444,342,607 of OX451735.1, read as the reverse complement.
CTATGTCTGCATTGACGGGGTGAGGAAGGTCGTCACCATCCATGGTGGTTATAATCATAGCTCCTCCCGAGAAAATGTTCTTAACCACAAATGGCCCTTCGTATGTGGGGGTCCATTTGCCCCTGGGATAACCTTGCGGTAGTATGATGTGTTTGATCACTAGATCCCCGACTTGATATTCTCGACGTCTGACTTTCTAGTTAAAAGCCTTGATCACCCGCTTTTGATACGTCTGACCATGACAGATAGCAGTAAGTCTCTTTTCATCGATTAGATTCAGTTAATCAAGCCGGGTTTAGATTTAGTCGTCTTCGTTCGAACCCGCATCCTTCATAATTCTGAGAGAGGGTATCTGGACTTCAATGGGCAGGACTGCCTCCATGCCATATACCAAAGAGTAGGGTGTTGCCCCTGCCGATGCCCGTGTTGAGGTACGGTACCCATGAAGAGCGAATGGTAACATCTCGTGCCAATCTTTGTATGTCACTGTCATCTTCTGTACAATCTTTTTGATGTTCTTGTTAGCTGCTTCAACAACCCCATTCATCTTTGGCCGATAGGGAGAAGAGTTATGATTATGTATCTTGAACTGTTTACAGAGCTCAGTGATCATTGTGTTGTTGAGATTTGTACCATTGTCAGTAATAATCCTCTCGGGTACACCATATCGGCAGATCAGATTGTGTCGAATAAACTGCGCCACGACGTTCTTAGTTACTGTAGCAAAGGAAGTTGCCTCAACCCACTTCGTAAAGTAATCAATGGCTACCAGAATGAAACGATGCCCGTTAGACGCAGTTGGTCTGATCTCGCCGATCATGTCGATGCCCCACATTGCAAAGGGCCAGGGAGCTGTCAAAACATTCAGGGGAACCGGAGGTACATGCACCTTATCAGCATAGACTTGGAACTTATGACAGGTTCGAGATTGTTGATAACAATCGTCTTCCATGGTGGACCAGTAATATCTGGCCCGTAGGATTTTCTTCGCCATGGTATGTCCACTGGAATGAGTTCCGAAGGAACCTTCATGTAACTCTGCCATGATCCTTTCTGCCTCGCTCTTGTCCATACATCGTAGTAAGGTTAAATTATGGTTACGCTTATAGAGGATTCCATTACTGATGAAGAACTTCACAGCGAACCTTCTTAGAAACTTCTTATCATTAACAGATGCCCCCTCGGGGTATTCTTGAGCCTCAAGATACCTCTTTACCTCGTGGAACCAGGGTTTATCTACTACCTCTTCAGTCTCAATGTCGTAGCAATGTGCGAGTTCGTTCAACCTTTCAATGGTAATCTAGGGAGCTTCATTGTCCCACCTGACTTTGAACATAGAAGAAATGGTAGCTAGCGCGTCCGCTAACTGGTTCTCCTCTCGTGGGAAATGTTCAAAGGTTATCTCCTCAAAGTGTGGGAGCAATGTCAGTACGTACTCTTTGTAAGGAATAAGATTCGGGTGCTTCGTATCCCACTCGCCTTTGATCTGACTTATCACCAGAGCGGAATCCACGAATACACTTAAGAACTTAATCCTCAGGTCAATAGCAGCTCGAAGACCCATAATACATGCTTCATACTCCGCCATGTTGTTGGTGCAGTTAAAACATAATCGGGCGGTGAACGGAGTATGACAACCCTCAGGAGATATAATTACAGCACCAATGCCATTACCCAATGCGTTCGAGGCTCCATTAAAATACATAGACCATCGGGATCCCTCCTTAGGTCCTTCATCCGGTCCAGGTTCTTCGCAGTCGGTTACCAACATGATATTCTCATCCGAGAACTCGAAATTCATGGACTGGTAGTCATCCACGGCCTGATGCGTAAATGATCCGCCAATACACTCCCCTTGATTGCTTTTTGGGTTGTGTATTAGATGTTGTACTCGGTTAAGATCATCTTCCATCTTGCTATCCTTCCAGAGAGAGCGGGCTTCTGGAAAATGTACTTGATCAAATCCATCTTTGATATCAACAAGGTAGTGTGAGTCAGCATATACTGTCTCAGTCGACGAGCATCCCATGCCAAAGCGCAACAAGTTTTCTCGAGCAATGAGTATCAGGTCTCACAGTCGGTAAACTTTTTGCTAAGGTAGTAAATTGCATGCTCTTTTCGACCAGGCTCGTCATGCTTCCCCAACACACACCCCCATTGAACTGTCTAGCACTGTCAGGTATAATATCAAAGGTCTTCCTTCAACTAGAGGCATCAAAATTGGTGGTTCTTGAAGGTATTCCTTGATTCTTTCGAAAGCGGTCTGGAATTCATCATTCCATTTTACCACTTGATCTTTCTTTAGTAGCTTGAAGATTGGCTCACAAGTAGCAGTCAGATGTGAAATGAACCCGGCGATGTAATTCAGACGTCCCAAGAAACCTCTAACTTCTTTTTCTGTGCGGGGAGCCGACATCTCCTGTGTGGCTTTTACCTTTCCAGGGTCTACCTGAATACCTTTGTCACTGACAACAAAACCCAGAAGCTTACCAGATCTTACCCCGAAGGTGCACTTGTTTGGATTCAACCTCAGCTTGTACGTCTTCAACCTGTCAAACAGTTTCTGGAGATGATCAAGGTGCTCTTCCTCAGTCTGGGACCTGGCTATCATGTCATCAACATAAACCTCGATCTCGTGGTGAATCATATCGTGGAACAAAGCGACCATGTTGCGCTGATAAGTTGCCCCAACGTTCTTCAACCCAAAAGGAATTACCTTGTAACAGAAGGTGCCCTACTGTGTAACGAATGTTGTCTTCTCCATGTCCTAAGGAGTCATCTTGATCTGGTTGTAGCCATAAAAACCATCCATGAAGGAGAAGATCTTGTGCTGCACGATATTGTCGAATAGAACATCAATGTGAGGAAGTGGGAAGTTATATTTGGGGCTTGCCCTGTTCAGATTCCTATAGTCCATACACATCCGTACCTTACCGTCCTTCTTAGGTACCAAAACAACGTTGGCAACCCACTATGGATAAGAAGTGACAGCTAGGAATCCTGCGTCGAACTGTTTCATGACCTCTGCCTTGATTTTCTATGACATTTCAGGGCGCATACGACAGACCTTCTGCTTTACCGGAGGGCAATCTTCTTTAGTCGGCAGGCGATGTACCATAATATCAGTGGCCAAACCAGGCATGTCTTCATAGGACCAGGCAAAGATCTCAACATAGTCGTGTAGTATCTGTATTAACCGTTATTTGACACTAGGCTCCAAATTCACACCTATTTTAACCTCTTTCTTGTCTTCCTCTGTACCCAAATTCACTGACTCAACCGGCTCTTCATGAGGCTGTATGGCCCTTTCTTCCTACTGTAATAGTCTAGCAAGTTCTCCAGGCACCTCACAATCATCCTCACCTTCATCCTCGGCTTGGTTGATCGGATTTTTGAAGTCATAACTGGCAGTAGCAAAGCTGTTATCAATGGGATCCAGAGTGGATATGGATCTGCAGTATGATACGTGAGTGTGTGTAAGAGAATAGCTGTTTCGATAAAGTGAGAGACAGAAAAGAAAAACAAGGAGCGCAAAATTTGTATGCAAGAAATGTCCAATGCTTTATTAATGATATATGAAGTGACAAATAATAGCCCTCACAAACAAAGCCAACGTGCCTCGGGCAAGGCACCGGGCCAGAAAGTTTCAAATTGTTTATTACAAATCTTAAAACAAAAGTCAATTACTGCAGAATAAAAGAAACAGGTATGAAGTCCCTAGTCGTCCAGTTATTCGGTCCACCGTTGGTTGTTGGGTAGATCTAGCTGTCGATGTCTGAATCCTCTTCACTGTCTTCAATTGCATTAATTCCCAGATTGCTGATGTGTAGAGGAGGTCTTCCAGCTCGAGCGCGCCTAACAACCCTTTGAGCCCCTGTAGTAAAGCCCAAACCAAATTTGTCAGTTTTGTGAGTGAAATCAGTGAGCTGACCCCAATTGGTACACCCACCTTCTTCAACCACAGCCCTGGCGTCCTTGAGAGAAGCCATCTTCAGTGGAGGTTTGTTGGTAGTAACTTCAGTTGATTACGAGAACTGAGGGACCTCTTCGAAATTATGACAAGGAGTTTCTACGAATTCCCCGTCCATTTCTACGTAGCAGAAGGAATTGAGGTGACTCACCATATATTCTTCTTCACCTCGTACCGTAACAATCTTTCCCTTCACTGGATACTTCAGCATTGGATGGAGTGTAGAAGTAACTGCCCCAGCCTCATGGATCCAAGGACGACCCAACAAACAAGAATACGACGGCCTGATATCCATTACGTAGAAGGTGGACCCAAAAGTATGAGAACCCACTTTGACAGGGATGTCCACCTCCCCGTGCACCATTCTCTTCGATCCGTCAAAAGCCCTTACCACAATGTTACTAGGCTTTAGATTCAAACACTCACAATCTAAATGGTACAATGCTTTCTTTGGCAGAACATTCAGTGAAGACCTGGTATCTATCAACACATGGGCCATAGTGGTGCCCCGGCACTCAATCGAGACATGCAGAGCATCATTATGATTCCTTCCTTTCGGTGTCAGATCAGCATCTGAAAAACCCAGCCCATTGTCAGTGGTCAGGCTGGCCACACAATCTTTGAACTGATTTGCTGAAGTTTCCTACAACACATGCGCAGTCTTGAGAAATGCAATCAAAGCTTTTGCATGGGCTTCATAACACAATAACAAAGACAACATGTATATCTTTGATGGGGTGTGATACGGTGGAGAACTGACCTGAGGGTTTGCGTTTGTGTTTGCAAATGTTGCAGTTTAGCAAGAGTCGCCACCGACTTTTCTTTTATCCAAAAAGGAAAGGTGAAAAAGCATAGGAAAGACCTTTGAGATTGTTTCTTGAGTTCGGGGCGTAGATTATGAAAAGGGAAGGTATTAGCACCCTTTTCATCCATGGTTTTCCATGGGCTCTTAGTTACTTTTCTAGATCACTTGCTTTTGTTGTTTGAAAATGTGTTTGGAGTGGTTTTGAAAGTATTTTGCAAAAGAGGCCATTCGTTTAGGCAATCTTTGGAATGATTCTCATTTGTAAGAATGTACACAAAGATGTTTGTCTTTTTGAAAATGTTTTCAATGTTTGTAAGTTGTTTTGTGTATGTCTATTTTCAAAAATAGCAAGGATAGTTGTTTGGAAATAAAGCAAGTAACTAGAAGCAATCTACCTACTCAAATGTCTTTCTTATGCATTTTATGTTCCTTTGACATTGTTGTCTTACCATTGATTTGGTAAGCAACCCTATCTTTGGATGTAAACGGGACGGGCGTGGGTAATCGTATAACCATGATTAGCAATGTTGCAAAGTATCTTGGTATTTTCGAGGTACTAAGATCATTTTATAAGGAAACTTTGAATAGCGTCATTGAGGGACTATGATCTTTTGATTTTATTTATTTTACCAAGATACTTTGTATGCGTAACATGGTTATTTTTGTATAAGGCAACCAAGTGGAGAAACCCTAAGAGTGTTTGTGTGCAAGTGTGTTTGAATGTATGCTTTTGTCTTTGATTTTTTTGGTGGTCTATTTATTGATTTTATCTTGCGTTTACATTTGAAAGCGATAAATTGCATAAATGTAAAGTTCTACGCTATTACAATATTTAGGGGGTGGGGGTACAAATTTATGAATGGGGAGTACCAGCGAGAAAAATAAAGAAAATAACAAGGGGAAGAAAGAAAGAAAAAGGAAAAGGGTCAGCGTGCTGCTGAGAGGAAGTCAGAAGTTCTGACCCTGACCTGCTACAGAACAGCAACCTGTTAGTGAAAATGTATATGTCAGAAGTTCTAACCCTGGTACGCTGCAAAACAGAAACCTGTTAGTGAAAATGTATGGGGTCAGAAGTTCTGACCCTGCTGGGAACACAGTAATTTTCAGAAGTTCTGATATTACTGATAACAAAACAGGTTCCAGAAGCGCTGGTGCCAATGTTAGAACTTGGTTTCCCTCTGTGCTAGTCAGAACATCTGCAATTTGGTTATTTCTCCACAAAACAGAAGACATGCCTAGGACAATTTCAGAAGGTGCCATAACGTTTTAGAAGTCAGAACCAATGATCAGAGGTAAGTTCTGAACTGATTCGTTCTCTACTTAAGCATACAGAGGCATGAAAATCTCAGAACATGCACAACATCAGAAGCATGATATCTACATTGTGTTTTTGAGCATGCAAATCTGGTGATGCTTAAGTAATGTGGTGAGGGTCAGCAAGTGCTTACCTTGCAACTCTGATGATATTCTGAACAACTTCTTTGAATAGATGGATGGAGGGTATATGTGTGAGTTAGAAAACTGTATGGGTGTTTTTTGGTCAAGAAATGTTTTGAGAACAAATGGGGTTTGAAAGCAGGAGATTCAAAGTTAATGGTTGGTATGATGTGTTTACAGTTTCTTGAAACTCTGGGAATTTTGGGCAGAGATTCAAGGTGTTTTCTTGCTAAAACTTTTTGTTTGTTTTCAGCAATTTTTCTGAACTTGGACCGGGGTTTTTCAATGGAAATGGTGTTCTATTTATAGGAAACGCTTTGTGGGTTTTTAAAACGTTAAGTGGCGCCAATATCATGCACTAGATGTTGACTTACTCTTGAAGAAAGTTCATAAAAAATTGTGATGATTGACAGCTTTTAGCCTAGGTTGGGTTAGTAAGCGAGGATTAATGAAAAGTGACACCCATGAGCGAAAAGTAGCACATGAACCCATACCTAAATCTGCACAAGAGCGTTGCTATGCTGCACGTGGAGAGACCCTTTGGACAAATGCTTTAAAGTGGTTGTGAGCATTAATGAGCATTAAATGGTGATGAGATTGGTCAAGAATAAGAAATCTTGTAATATGAGTTTTGCATCATTACTTAAATCTGAGCCAGTAGTTCCACTTCAGCATAGTCCAAAACAACGCACCCAAGTTTTGATCTTGGTATCCTGTTGCCTCAGCAAATTTTGAGGGTTCTCTAGGCTTTCCAGCATGTTTTATAATCTTCTGTTCTTACCTTGGCAGATTCTGACTGAACTTGCGTAGCTGTTGAAGAGCTACATTTTGACTGAATGTTATGTGTTAAGCTAAGTTTGCAACTTCTGACTGAGCTGGCGTAGCTGCTGAAGAGCCACATTCTGACTGAATGTTATGTGTTGAGCTAAGTTTGCAACTTCTGACTGAGCTGGCGTAGCTGCTGAAGAGCCACATTCTGACTGAATGTTATGTGTTGAGCTAAGTTTGCAACTTCTGACTGCTCCTGCCTGGAGGTTGGTTCAGAAGTTCTGAAGTGTCATTTTTCTTAAATACTTTAGTAAATTTCTAAGTATTTAGAATTTAACTTTTTCAAGGTAAATTTTGACTTTTGAGCTTCTTGATGAAACAAACTTCATATTCCAACATGTCTTGATGAAATATGATTTTTTTGTTTTGATTTTGATCCAAAAACCAAAGTTTGACTTTTTTAGATTGCAAATGACCATTTTGCCCTTGTAAATGGCTTGCTTGGAAAGAAATGATAATTCAAGGCTTGGATTTGTTTAAGAGAAAACTTTGAGAATCCAGGGTGATTTACTGAAGAATGAGATGGAAAATTTTGGGGTACAACAACTGCCCCTGTTCAATCTTCTTAGACCTGAGGAGTTAGATTGGCGAGATTTGCCATTCGTGACTCGAAGGTGGAAGATGATTGGACACTAGAGTGCCCAGAAATTTGCACTCGGCGGTGATAGGAGGTATGAGCTTAAAGATGCCATTTGGAGAGGTAATAAAATCTTGTTGGGGATGGGCTTGTAGATGCCATCCAAGAATGTTTATTGAGAAGTAGTTTGTGAGTCAAAACTCAGAATGACGTCCGTGTCTGGAGCGTACTTGAAGGTGTCTCCGAATGAGTATCAGAATGGCTTCCGGGTCTGGAGCGTATATGAACTGTATCAGGAGTGTTGATATCTGAATGAGTATCATAATGGCTTTCGTGTGTGGAGCGTATCCATACTGTATCAGGAGGCATTTTTGAATGAGTATCAGAATCGCTTCTGTGTCTGGAGCGTATCTAAATTGTATCAGGAATGTTGAATCTGAATCTGAATGAGTACCAGAATAGCTTCCGTGTCTGGAGCATATCTGAACTGTATCAGGAATGTTGATATCTGAATGAGTATCAGAATGGCTTCTGTGTCTGGAGTGTATCTGTACTGTATCAGGAGGCATTTTTGAATGAGTATCAGAATGGCTTCCATGTCTGGAGCGTATCTGAACTGTATCAGGAGGCATTTTTGAATGAGTATCAGAATGGCTTCCATGTCTGGAGCGTATCTGAACTGTATCAGGAATGTTGAATCTGAATCTGAATGAGTACCAGAATGGCTTCCATGTCTGGAGCATATCTGACTTGTATCAGGAATGTTGATATCTGAATGAGTATCAGAATGGCTTCCGTGTTTGGAGCGTATCCGTACTGTATCAGGAGGCATTTTTGAATGAGTATCAGAATGGCTTCCGTGTCTAGAGCGTATCTGAACTGTATCAGGAGTGTTGATATCTGAATCTGAATGAGTACCAGAATGGCTTCCGTGTCTGGAGTGTATCTGAAATGTATCAGGAGTGTTGATATCTGAATGAGTATCAAAATAGCTTCCGTGTCTGGAGCGTATCTGAACTGTATCAGAAGGTTGAATCTGAATGAGTATCAGAATGGCTTCCGTGTCTGGATCGTATCTGAACTGTATCAGGAATGTTGAATCTGAATCTGAATGAGTACCAGAATGGCTTCCGTGTCTGGAGCATATCTGAATTGTATCAGGAATGTTGATATCTGAATGAGTATCAGAATGGCTTCCGTGTCTGGAGAGTATCTGAACTGTATCATGAGTTGCATATTGTTAACGGTAGCTATTAATCTTATCCTGAAAAGGGCAAAATGTTAGCTGAAACACCCAGTTATGTTGCATGAAATGTATGATGCAATGTATTGGTTTTATTTGACATTTATGATATATGGATGCAATGTATGCGCATATGAGCTGATTTGCTATAGTTTTTTTTTAGAAAAATAAATCTCTGACTGCTGCCGAGGATATGTAAGTTTTCATATCTTGAAGTCGAAGCATTGATGAATTTCTGCTGAGAGAAATAAACTCTTGTTGTAAGGGAAATGCCATGTATTGCTCGTAAGATCTGCTTGGGGCAACCTGAAAATCTTGACGACTTCTACTGGGGATTAACCAATGGGCATCTTTGTTCCGTTGGGGAGTATTGAAAACTCTGTGGGGAAAAAGTTATGTTCCTGCTTAGGGAAGAATTCTGGAGTCTCGTTTGTCCGTTGCTTTACTGGGGAATTATCCTTGGCTGGAGATAATCAAAAGTTAGCTGCTATCTGGTCGGATTCCAGGCTTTATAACGACTTGCTGGGGATAAGGAAGTTTACTGTTATCTGGTCGGATTCTAGGCTTCACAGTAACCTGATGTAGAGTAGTCTACTGGGGAAGAGGAGTTGTGGTCCTTTGATTTGTAGTAGTCGGAGAGGCAAATTCAAACTAGGGAATCTGTAGTTTGTTGGGGGTATATGAATTTCCACGTCTCGAAGTTGAAATATTGATGAACTCTTGTTGAGAGGAGTAAATTTCGTTGTGAGGGCAATGTCGTGTATTGCTTGTAAGATCTGTTTGAGGAATCCTGAGAAATTTGGTGATTTCTACTGGGGATTAAAACCTGAACTTTTGTTCCTGCTGAGGATTAGCTGGGAGTCTTGTTCTGCTGGGGAGTTATTGAAAACTCCGTGGGGAATATGGAGTGGTCTAGAGACGTTTTCCTGCCTTTTCCACCTATCAGCAATTGTCTTTCTCATCTTGTTTATTTGTAAATAGTAATTATGTTCAAATGCATATGTTCATCAATGAATCATTGGACGTTTTTGCAAACAAAACACAATTGTGAAGAAAAGACAAATAGTTTTTTTTTGCACTTTCAAAGAGATATCTTTGCATTGACTTTGAATAAGTATTTTGTACAAAGGAGACAAACATTCTAGTAAGAGAATGGTGCCATAAAAACAAGAAAGATTTATGCAAAGAAAGATAGTTATGTGTAATAATCCCATGGGGTTCCCACTCTGCTATAGCCTTCATATCTCTGAGTATCTTGTCTATTTGTTGCTTCGTCCGAAGATGATTGAATTGATCAGAAACTTCGAGCTTGTCAGTGGAAGTCAAAGGTTGTCCGTAAGTGATCCGACGGGACATAGTCATACGCTTTAATTCCCTAACTTTTTCCTGGACCTCCCTTTCGGGTTTTCAGTCCACCGGGAAACCCTTTTTTGCCCAAGTCGCCCTTTCGGGTTTTCAACTTGCCGGGTGTACAAATTTTTTTATTTTATCCGTAATTTTTTCCCGAACCTTTTTGGTTCGTCGGGATGCCCTTATTTTTCCTAGGTGTGTCAACCTAGCAGGTCTCTTATGCGTAGTATCTTTTAACTATGTCTGCATTCGCAGGGTGTGGCAGGTCGTTGCCATCCATGGTGGTCAAGATCATTGCCCCAACGGAGAATATGCTTTTGACTACAAATGGTCCTTCATAGGTAGGAGTCCATTTGCCCATGGGATCACTTTGCGGCAGGACGACACGTTTGATCACTAGATCCCCAACTTGATATATTTGGCATCTGACTTTCTTGTTGAAAGCCTTGATCATCGGTTTTTGATACATCTGACCATGGCAAACAGCAGTAAGTCTCTTTTCATCAATTAAGTTTAGTTGGTCAAGTCGAGTTTGGATCCAGTCGTCTTCACTCAAACCCGCATCCTTCATAATCCTTAGAGAGGGGATCTGAACCTCAATAGGCAAAACAGCCTCCATGCCATATACCAAAGAATAAGGTGTTGCCCCGGTTGAGGTGCGAGCCGTGGTACGGTACCCGTGGAGAGCGAATGGTAACATCTCATGCCAGTCTTTGTATGTGATTGTCTTCTTTTGTATGATCTTTTTAATGTTTTTATTTGCAGCTTCGACAACACCGTTCATCTTTGGCTGATAGGGAGAAGAATTATGATGCTGGATCTTGAATTGCTCACACAAGGCGGTGATCATAGTGTTATTAAGGTTTGTACCATTGTCAGTGATGATTCTCTCCGGGATACTGTATCGGCAAATGAGATTTTTCTTGATGAAGCGGGCAACAACATTCTTAGTAACGGATGTGAAGGAAGCTGCTTTGACCCATTTGGTAAAGTAGTCAATGGCCACTAGGATGAAACGGTGTCCATTGGAGGCTATTAGCTTGATCTCCCCAATCATATCAATTCCCCACATAGCAAAGGCCCAAGGAGCCGTCAAGACATTCAGAAGAACCGGAGGTACGTGCATTTTGTCAGCATAAATTTGACACTTATGGCAGGTCTGAGAGTGTTGATAGCAATCCGCTTCTATGGTAGACCAATAATAGCCTGCCCGTAGGATTTTCTTAGCCATCGTATGCCCACTAGAGTGAGTGCCAAAAGTACCTTCATGTAATTCAACCATGATCTTTTCCGCTTCAACCTTATCCATACACCGAAGCAGAATGGAGTCATGATTACGCTTGTACAGAACGCCATTACTCAAGAAGAACTTAGCAGGGAATCTCCTTAAGAACTTCTTATCATTGATTGAAGCCCCTTCTGGATATTCTTGAGCCTCGATATACCTCTTGACTTCATGAAACCAAGGCTGGTCCACTACCTCTTCAGTATTAATCTCGTGACAGTGTGCTGGTTCATCCATTCGTTCGATGGTGATATGGGGAGCAGTGTTATCCCAGTTAAGTTTAAAAATAGATGACATTGTATCTCGAGCGTCTGCTAGCTGATTTTATTCTCGCAGGAAATGCTCGAAGGTAATCTCCTCAAAATGTGGTAGCAATGTCAAAACATGTTCTTTGTAAGGGATAAGGTTTGGGTGCTTAGTGTCCCATTCCCCTTTGATCTGACTGATGACCAAAGCTGAATCTCCAAACACATCTAAAGATTTGATTCCCAAGTCTATGGAAGCTCTGAGACCAAAGATGCATGATTCGACTCCGCCATGTTGTTTGTACAATTGAAGCAAAGTATGGCAGTAAAGGGAGTATGACACCCTTCAAGAGATATGAGTACAACGCCGATACCATTACCAAGTGCATTGGATGCTCCATCAAAGAACAGGGTCCATCGGGATCCTTGTTCAGGTCCGTCATATGGTCTGATTTCTGCACGGTTGTCTAGCGTCATGATGTCTTCATCCGGGAATTCAAACTTCATCGACTGATAGTCTTCTACAGCTTGGGGAGCAAGGTGATCATCCATTACACTGCCCTTTATGGCTTTCTGGGTAGTATATTGTATGTCATATTCTGTTAGGATCATCTGCCATCTATCTATTCTCCCAGACAGAGCAGGCTTTTCGAAGATGTATTTTATCGGATCCATCTTAGATATCAACAAAGTAGTATGAGTCAGCATATACTGTCTTAGCCGGTGAGCAGCCCATTCCAGAGCGCAACAAGTTTTCTCAAGTAGTGAATATCTGGTTTCACAGTCGGTAAACTTTTTGCTCAGGTAGTAAATAGCATGCTCTTTTCGGCCAGACTCGTCATGCTCCCCTAATACACACCCCATTGAGTTCTCTAAAATAGTCAGATACATGATCAGTGGTCTTCCCTCTACTGGCGGCATCAAAACAGGAGGCTCTTGTAAGTACTCTTTGATTTTGTCGAAAGTAGTCTGGCATTCATCATTCCATTTAACTACTTAGTCTTTCTTCAGTAGTTTGAAGATTGGCTCACAAGTAGTTGTTAGGTGAGAAATGAATCTGGCAATATAGTTCAGGCGTCCCAAGAATCCTCTGACTTCCTTCTCAGTATGAGGAGCAGGCATTTCTTGTATTGCTTTAACTTTGGCAGGATCAACCTCGATGCCTTTGTTACTGACGACGAAACCTAGGAGTTTACCGGACCGGACTTCGAATGTACACTTGTTTGGGTTCAACCTTAGCTCATACTACTTCAGTCTCTTAAACAACTTTTGCAGGTGATCAAGGTGCTCTTCTTCTGTTTGTGATCGGGCTATCATATTGTCTACATAGACCTCTATTTCATGATGTATCATGTCATAAAACAAAGCTACCATGGCGCGTTGATAGGTTGCCCCAGCATTCTTCAGTCCGAATGGCATCACTTTGTAGCAGAATGTCCCCCATTGTGTGACAAATGTAGTTTTCTCCATGTCCTCAGGTGCCATTTTGATTTGGTTGTAACCTGAGAATCCGTCCATGAAGGAAAACACCTTGTGCTAGGCTGTATTGTCAACCAAGATATCTATGTGGGGAAGTGGAAAATCATCTTTAGGGTTGGCACTATTCAAATCCCTATAGTCCATGCACATTCGTACTTTGCCGTCCTTTTTAGGTACGAGAACAATGTTGGCAACCCATTGAGGGTTGGAACTGACAGCCAAGAATCCAGCATTGAATTGTTTCATGACTTCCACTTTTATCTTCTCTGACATATCAGGTCTCATGCGACGAACTTTTTGTTTTACTGGTGGACATTCTTCTCTTGTTGGTAGACGATGTACTACGATGTCGGTATCGAGTCCCGGCATGTCTCCATATGACCAGGCGAAGATCTTAACATAATCCTGCAACAGCTGAATCAGACGCTCCTTGACACTAGGCTCTAGATTGGCACCCATCTTGATTTCTTTTCTATCCTCCTCGGTACCCAAGTTGATTGTATCCACTAGTTCTTCATGAGCCTGAATAGCTCTTTCCTCTCGTTGTAGTAGTCTGGCCAATTCTCCTGGTACTTCACAATCTTCCTCACCTTCGTCTTCGGCTCGGTAGATTAGATCCTCAGAGTCACAAAAGGCCATAGCAGTATCGTTACCCACGGGATCCAGAATGGAGGGGTACCTGCATTTGTGAGTGTGGGTGTGTGTAAGGGTATAGCCATCTTTTAAAATGAAAACAAATGCAAAAGAAGAACAAGGAGCATAAAATTGTGTATGCAAAACGTCCGTGATTCATTGAATGGCATATGAAGATGAAATAAAAACCCTTACAAATGGACCATTGTGCCTCGGGTAAGACGCAAGGTTTAACATGTGCAAATTGTTTGTGAATATTACAGGTCCAACATAAATATAGAAGATAAATTACTGAGGGATGAAAGTTATTGGGACAAAGTCTCTGGCTTCCCAATTGCGAAGTCCTCCGTTGATAGTAGGAAATATCCAATCCTCTAAGCTGCAATCCTCTTCACCCTCTTCCACTGCATTGACCTCTCGGTTTCTAATCTTCAAAGGTGGCCCTCCCGTACGGGCACGGTGCACAACCCTCTGAGCACTTGAAGTAAACCCTAAGCCAAACTTGTCAGATTTATACGGAATGTCCGGAAGTTGTCCCCAGATGGTGCATCCACCCTCCTTTACTACTGCCTTGGTGTCCTGCAGAGATGACATCCAGAGCGGAGGTCTTGTGATCTTTGGGATCTGGGATACCGTCTTGGTTACTGCTACCTCTTGAGAGACTTCTTTGAAATGTTGAAAAGGAGTTTCAATGAATTCTCTGTCCAACTCCACATACCGGAAAGAATTGAGATGGCTAATCATATATTCTTCCTCTCCGTGGACAATGATAATCTTTCCATGGACCGGATATTTCAGCATCTGGTGTAGTATGGATGTGACAGCACCGGCATTATAGATCCACGACCGTCCTAGCAAATAGGAGTAAGAGGGGAGGATGTCCATTACATAGAAGGTTGAGTTGAAAGTTTGAGTCCCAACCTTTATGGGGATGTCCACCTCCCCGTGGACCATCCTCTTTGAACCATCAAATGCCCTTACAAATATGTTACTGGGTTTCAATGTTAATCCTTCGCAATCTAGTCTGTCGAGAGCTTTCTTCGGTAAAACATTCAAAGATGAGCCGGTATCCACCAAGACATGAGCCAGAGTTGCTCCTCTACATTCCACAAAGACATGCAATGCCTCGTTGTGCTTTCTTCCCTTTGGTGTCAGATCAGCATCTGAGAAGCCTAGGCCGTTATCAGCTGTCAAGCTGGCCACACAATCTTGAAATTGGTCAGCAGACATCTCTTGAGGCACATGAGTTGTCTTCAGAAACTTCACCAGAGCTTTCGCATGTGCCTCCGAGCACAGTAACAAAGCTAGCATGGAGATTTTGGAGGGAGGTTTCCCCAATTGTTCAACTACATCGTAGTCACTCTTCTTTATTATTCTCGGGATCTCCTCCATTTCCTTTTTGGAGGTTTCGGGGATAGTCAGTGGTTGAGCCTTCGTCCGGACAGGCTCTTCTTGAATACTCTTTCCTCGAATTTCAGCAGTAGGGGTATTGGTAGGGATAACAGTAGGGGTTGTGTCGTCCTTGTCAATAGGAGTACTTGCAGATATGTTTATTGGTACGGAGGTCACTTTTGGAGCAGCTACGAGTCCAAAAACTGCCTTTGGAGGGGCAATTTCTGGAGAGAAGATTCTACCGCTACGGGTAATCTTACTAGTTCCGGAAATATTGCTAATGTCGGAGTCTTCTTCAGAGCTTATTTCTTCGGCGACCAGCCCATCTTGTTTGATACCATGGTAGTAGATGTCTCCACCGTAATTCCACGACACTGTTTTGTTTGATTCATATGGGACCGACCCGGGCATTGTGATTATAAGAGGAGTAGTTTTTGGAACTGATGTAATCCTAACGGGTCTTTTGGGGACCCTGGAAGAATTGGAGGAGATGGTTATGATTGAAACGTCTTTGACAGGAACAGGTGAAACAGGTGAAACAGGAGTACTTTTAAACAGAATCTCTTTATTGTCTATCAAGCGTTGAATGCCTGTCTTCAACAAAGGGTAAACAATTGGTGAGGATAAGCAGAGATGGAAGTCTTCATTACAACCCGGGAATATACCGGCCTTCAACAAGTTTATCTTAATGATTGGGAGGGGAGTCAAGAGTTCATCAACTGTAGTAACAAACAAATCTTCTTCGATAACATTGGTGTTGTGACCATGTCTAGGCATGGGAGCAGAAATGACGTTTGGTTTCTTGGGTACATCAAACTCAATCTCTTTTACATCTATAAGACCTTGAATCTTGTTTTTCAGGGCCCAACAGTTGTTGGTGTCATGACCTGGACTTTCAGAATGTTATGCGCAGTGGGCATTTGGGTGATAATAAGGAGACGCAGTGTTGGGGTTCTTTGGAGCTTCCTTCAGAGTTGTCAAATTAGACTTCAAGAGATGTGGTAAAACCTGGGTTAGAGTCATATTGATTTTGGTGAATTGCCGGACTGGCCTTTCCACCCTCGGTTGGTTACCTCTTGGTTGATCAGATGTAGGATTTGGGATCATAATAGCTCCCACCATTGGTCGGCGTTCAGCTCTCCTTTGGTTCCTTTGTGGGTAAACAGCAGATACCTCCTTCTTCCCAGTAAAAGGCTTTCTCACAACTGTGGAGGTAGATGAATCCTTCTGAATCTTTCCAATTTTTATGCCAGCCTCCACCCTCTCTCCGGTTAGTATTAATTCAGTAAATCCAGCAAATGATCTTCCAATCAGATGGTTGAAGAAAGGACCCGACAGAGTGCCTAAGAACATGTCCATTAATTCCCTTTCAGACAGAGGGGGTTGAACTCTCCCAGCTAGATCTCTCCATTTTTGCGCGTAATCTTTGAAACCCTCATTGAAAACCATAGCCATACTCTGAAGTTGAGTACGGGTAGGCGCCAAATCTGCATTATAATGGTATTGCTTATAGAAAGCTGCAGCAAGATCTTCCCAGTTGTGGACGTTGGCCCTTTCCAATTGGTAAAACCAATCGAGTTGTGTTCCAGATAGGCTATCTTGGAAAAAATGCACCCATAGATCTTTATCGGCGGAGTGCGGCTGGATCTTTCTCACATATGATCGGAGGTGCATCTTAGGACGTGACATCCCATCATACTTTGCAAACAACGGCACTTTGAACTTTGGTGGGATCACAATTCCCGACACTAGTCCCAATTCTTCAAAGTCTAGACCTGGTATCCTCTGTATTTCCATAGCGTCCAAACACTCTTCAAGATGTCTGTACTTATCATCTGCCGGAGGATACTGTTCTTCGGAGTAATCTTCCTCTTCTTCCTCTTATTCAGATTCTGACGGAATCGCTGTTTCCTTTCCTTTTCCTTCTCTTTCATCAGATGTTGTTGCAAAATCCAAGGTTCTTCTAGTCTGTCCTTGAAACCTTCTCCCTATAATCACAACACCGGTTGGTTTCTTCTCTTTCTTCTTCTTCTCTTTGGATAACAAGGTCTTCAACTCCTCTCGTCCTTTGGCCAGGGTAGTGAGTAACTGTTGAAACTGTCTGTTTTGAGCTTGAAGATCTTTGACTGTCTGTTCGAGATCCATCTTACTAAAATAAACAGCAGAGAGATGAGGGAACTTATTGCAAAAGACCTGTTTATGTTATGATGAATGGTATGTGCATATGCAATGTTTTCAAGGATTTTTAAAGATTCAAGTTCGCTTTAGACAAAAAGGAACACACGTTATATGAGGTAGAGTTTGAGTACATCAATGCCCCTTGGGCAAAATAATACAACACTCTAAGATAAAAAAGTAGTGTGCATCCTCTTCGGTGCAATGTAGGAATTTAGAGTCTTCTCCTCGCGAAGTAGCCTAGTGAGTTCCGAAACCTTCTTCTCGCTTGCGTAGAATTGGGCTTCGAAAGTATCATGCTCTCCTCTAAGCTGTATCCAATCCTTTTGTAGATCTTCAAGAGATGTGGGCATGTCAGGATGTAGGATAGTGTATGGAACTTCTCCTTCCTTAACAGGCTCAATGATTACCGGGAGAATGGAAGGATAGGGCATCATAAGAATTTGAGCGCGGGTTTGTACCCACTTGAGGTAAGGATCAAGAGAGATGGAATTCTTGTGTCCCAAAGTCTTACTATCCACTTTGTTTTGCATCCTCCATGCTCGGATGAATCTCTGGTGAAGACCTTGATTGTCGTTGTCGTATTCGAAAACCAAGCCTTGAATCAACATCTCGTGCGGGCCATCTCTTCGGGCAAAACCAAACTGTCTTATAGCTAAGCATGGGTTGTAGGTGATGCCTCCCCTAACGCCAAGTAGAGGGAAATTAGGGAACTCCCCACAACGGTCAATAATGATAACATTCTCCTTGGATTGAGAGCACCAATGAATATCTGAATGTTTGAGCGTCATTAATCTTTGTGACCACCTTAATCCTTGCTCATTCCTCAAGATTGATTGGGGAAGATGAGAAATAAACCATCTTGCCAGGAGGGGAGTGCAACACATAAGGACACCTCTTTTCCTCATTGTACGAGTGTGAAAAGAGTGTAGGATATCCCCTAGCAATGTAGGCACCGAATTGCGTGACATGAAGATTTTGACGACACTTATATCTATGAGTTGGTCAGGATTGGGGAACAAGACCATCCCATAGATAAGAAGAGCCAAAATTTCCTCAAAGGCTTGCAAGTCTAAGGAATTCCAACAGATTTGGGCTTTCTCAAACAGAAACTTTGCTAAGAAGCCTTTGACACCACTCCTAGTTTCCCAATGAGTTGTGACATCAGACGAGTGCAAGTGCAAAGCTTGAGTAATCTCTTCTAGCTTTGGGTCTCTTTCCGTACCGTTGAAAGGTAGTTGATTTATAATGGGAGTCCTCAAGAGTTGAGAGAATTCTTCCAAAGTAGGCACAAGCTGGTAGTCGGGAAATGTGAAGCAATGGTGCAAAGGATCAAAGAATTGAAAGAGCACCTTCATCATATCCTCATCCGTGTTGGAGGTGACCAAGTTGAGTAGGCGACCATGTCTCTCAGTAAAAGGAGAGCTTTCAGGGACCCTTGAAGCTAGATCCTTAAGTTGAGGAGGAATTCTTACGAGGTTGACTTGGATAGTTTTCCTGCGGGGTGAATTCATATCCTACAAAACAAGAACAAAGATGAATCTCCAAAATCCTTGAAATGGTTAGTGGATGCATATGATGTTCATGATGTCCATGATGTTATGTACAAGCATGCATATACAAACAAAGCAATCAAGTTCCTAGTTTAGGCTTGCATGGGGTTTTATAGGTAAGTACCCTCTTGAAGTTTAGTTGGCTCAACCTGTCCTAGCAATAGTAACCGGGTTCTAAGGAGCTCAATATCACTGGATTGTTTCCTTGTTCATTGTTTCAGCTCAAGCCTCTTTAATGGCGACCGAAATATTCCAAGAAACCAACCCTCAATGAGTGTAGTATCGAGTATCTACCAACTTCAGATTGTACCAAAGCCGGTCATCTCACTACGCCCTAAAGGCCAAGTTGGTCAAGTAAAGGTTCTAAAAGTTTGTTAGTGCTTCGCGACATCACTCAGCGGCCCTATATTCTCCTTGACTACTCAAGGGCTACCGGTACCCACAAATATGTCACACTAACATAGCTATTTCTTATACTATGTCGGTATACCCCACACAGTTTCCACAACGTATTGCTATTTACCTATAATGTATCCCCAAATCCGGGTAGAGGATTCAAACCCAAACAAAGAACCGTAATGTAAAGCAAACAAAACAAGCAATGTAAGCAAGTAAATGTGACCTAACCCTAAGGTAACCCCACTTTTTTTCAATAGTCCCCAACAAAGTCGTCAGTTCTGTGATACGGTGGGAGAACTGACTTGAGGGTTTGTGTTTGCAAATGTTGCGGTTTAGCAAGAGTCTCCACCGACTTTTCTTTTATCCAAAAAGGACAAGTGAAAAAGCACAGGAAAGACCTTTGAGATTGTTTCTTGAGTTCGGGGGGTAGATTATGAAAAGGGAAGGTATTAGCACCCTTTTCATCCATGGTTTTCCATGGGCTCTTAGTTACTTTGCTAGATCACTTGCTTTTGTTGTTTGAAAATGTGTTTGGTGTGGTTTTGAAAGTATTTTGCAAAAGAGGCCATTCGTTTAGGCAATCTTTGTAATGATTCTCATTCGTAAGAATGTATACAAAGATGTTTGTCTTTTTGAAAATGTTTTCAATGTTTGTAAGTTGTTTTGTGTATGTGTATTTTTGAAAATAGAAAGGATAGTTGTTTGGAAATAAAGCAAGTAACTAGAAGCAATCTACCTACTCAAATGTCTTTCTTATGCATTTTTTGTTCCTTTGACATTGTTGTCTTACCATTGATTTGGTAAGCAACCCTATCTTTGGATGTAAACGGGACGGGCGTGGGTCATCGTATAACCATGATTAGCAATGTTGCAAAGTATCTTGGTATTTTAGAGGGACTAAGATCATTTTATAAGGCAACTTTGAATAGCGTCATCGAGGGACTATGATCTTTTGATTTTGTTTGTTTTACCAAGATACTTTGCATGCGTAACATGGCTATTTTTGTATAAGGAAACCAAGTAGAGAAACCCTAAGGGTGTTTGTGTGCAAGTGTGTTTGATTGCATGCTTTTGTCTTTGATTTTTTTGGTGGTCTATTTATTGATTTTATCTTGCATTTACATTTGAAAGCGATAAATTGCAGAAATGTAAAGTTCTACGCTATTACAATATTTAGGGGGTGGGGGTACAAATTTATGAATGGGGAGTACCAGCGAGAAAAATAAAGAAAATAACAAGGGGAAGAAAGAAAGAAAAAGGGAAAGGGTCAGCGTGCTGCTGAGAGGAAGTCAGAAGTTTTGACCCTGACCTGCTGCAGAACAGCAACCTGTTAGTGAAAATGTATAGGTCAGAAGATCTGACCCTGGTACGCTGCAAAACAGAAACCTGTTAGTGAAAATGTATGGGGTCAGAAGTTCTGACCTTGCTGGGAACACAGTAAATTTCAGAAGTTCTGATATTACTAATAACAAAACAGGTTCCATAAGCGTTGGTGCCAATGTTAGAACTTGGTCTCCCTCTGTGCTAGTCAGAACATCTGCAATTTGGTTATTTCTCCACAAAATAGAAGACATGCCTAAGACAATTTCAGCAGGTGCCATAGCGTTTCAGAAGTCAGAACCAAAGATCAGAGGCAAGTTCTGAACTAAATTGTTCTCTACTTAAGCATACAGAGGCGTGAAAATCTCAGAACATGCACAACATCAGAAGCATGATATCTACATTGTGTTTTTGAGCATGCAAATCTGGTGATGCTTAAGCAATGTGGTGAGGGTCAGCAAGTGCTTACCTTGCAACTCTGATGATATTCTGAACAGCTTCTTTGAATAGATGGATGGAGGGTATATGTGTGAGTCAGAAAACTGTATGGGTGTTTTTTAGTCAATAAATGTTTTGAGAACAAATGGGGTTTGAAAGCAGGAGATTCAAAGTTAATGGTTGGTATGCCGTGTTTACAGTTTTTTGAAACTCTGGGAATTTTGGGCAGAGATTCAAGGTGTTTTCTTGCTAAAACTTTCTGTTTCTTTTCGGTCATTTTTCTGAACTTGGACCGGGGTTTTTCAAAGGACAATGGTGTTCTATTTATTGGCAAAGCTTTGTGGGTTTTTAAAATGTTAAGTGGCGCCAATATCATGCACTAGATGCTGACTTACTCTTGAAGAAAGTTCATAAAAAATTGTGATGATTGACAGCTTTTAGCCTAGGCTGGGTTAGTAAGCGAGGATTAAGGAAAAGTGACACCCATGAGAGAAAAGTAGCGCATGAACCCATACCTAAATCTGCACAAGAGCGTTGCTATACTGCACGTGGAGAGACCCTTTTGGACAAATGCTCAAAAGTGGTTATGAGCATTAATAAGCATTAAATGGTGATGAGATTGGTCAAGAATAAGAAATCTTGTAATATGAGTTTTGCATCATTACTTAAATCTGAGCCAGCAGTTCCACTTCAGCATAGTCCAAAACAACGCACCCAAGTTCTGATCTTGGTATCCTGTTGCCACAGCAAATTCTGAGGGTTCTCCAAGCTTTCCAGCATGTTTTATAATCTTCTGTTCTTACCTTGGCAGATTCTGAATGAACTTGTGTAGCTGCTGAAGAGCTACATTCTGACTGAATGTTATGTGCTGAGCTAAGTTTGCAACTTCTGACTGAGCTGGCGTAGCTGTTGAAGAGACACATTCTGACTGAATGTTATGTGCTGAGCTAAGTTTGCAACTTCTGACTGAGCTGGCGTAGATGCTGAAGAGCCACATTCTGACTGAATGTTATGTGTTGAGCTATGTTTGCAACTTCTGACTGCTCCTGCCTGGAGGTTGGTTCAGAAGTTCTGAAGTGTCATTTTTCTTAAATACTTTAGAAAAATTCTAAGTATTTAGAATTTAACTTTTTCAAGGTAAAATTTGACTTTTGAGCTTCTTGATGAAACAAACTTCATATTCCAACATGTCTTGATGAAATATGATTTTTGTGTTTTGATTTTGATCCAAAAACCAAGGTTTGACTTTTTTTAGCTTGCAAATGACCATTTTGCCCTTGTAAATGGCTTGCTTGGAAAGAAATGATAATTCAAGGGTTGGATTTGTTTAAGAGAAAACTTTGAGAATCCAAGGTGATTTCCTGAAGAATGAGAGGGAAAATTTTGGGGTAAAACAGGGTCTGCCCCAGATGCTCGACCACATTGTAGTCGCTCTTCTTGATAATTCTCAGTATTTCCTCTATTTCTTGTTTAGAGGCTTCCACAATGATTTTTCTAGGCGCCTCCGTCCGGGCAGGCTCACCTATAATTTCCTTGCCCCGAGTCCCAGATGGCTCAGCAGCAGTGGTGATAATTGGAGTAAGAACTGGAACAGTAGTTGATGTACTAGCGGGAACAGCAAATGGAATGACAATAGGTTTGTTGACAGTCTCAGGGGAAATCTCGGGAGAAAAGACCCTTCCACTTCAGGTAACTTTACTAGTCCCGACAATATTACTGACATCAGTATCAGCTTATTCATTATTCAGATCTTGCTTAATGCCATGATAGTACACATCAGCACCATAATGCCATGGGACAACCTTGTCTGGGGTGTACGGGATGGGACCAGGAACAGTGATTATCAGCGGAGCAATTCTTTGAACAGGTGTAATCCTAACAGGTCTTCTCGAGGAAACCTTGGAAGGATTGGCGGAAATGGTTATAATGGCCACGTCTTCATTCGGAACAAAAGGAATCATAGTCTTCTCGAACAAAATCTCTTTATTATCCATTAGGCGTTGAACACCGACTTCAACAAACAGAAACCGGAAGGTAGAATCGAACACATGTGGCAACCTTAACAGTCATAAGAGGAGTAGAAATTTCTTCAACAGAGGTCACAAACAAATCAGTGTCAACAACATTAACCCCCCGACCATGTTTGGGCATGGGAGCAGTTATAACATTCGGCTTTTTTGGAGCATCGAACTCTATCTCCTTGGCTTCAAGCAAGTCTTGTACTTTGTTTCTCATAGCCCATCAATCATTTGTATCGTGGCTAGGACTCTCAGAATGGTAGGCGCACCGCGCGTTAGGATTTTATCTGGGAGAGGTAGTGTTTGGATTCTTGGGAGCCCCTCTCAAGGTCGCCAAGTTGGATTTTAATAAATGAGGCAGAACTTCAGCCAACGTCATGCTAATGCGGGTAAACTGCCGCTATGGTCTTTCCACCCTTTGTTGATTTTTGCGTTATGGAGAAACTGCGGGTCTTGGTATCACTACAGCATTTACCGTTTGACGGTGTTCAGATCTGCTATGGCCCTCGGGCTATAGACTGCACTGGCTTCCTTCTTACCAGTGAAAGGCTTCTTTGCTGAACTCGAGGAGGCATCCTTCTGTATTTTACCACTCCGAATTCCAGCTTCTACTCTTTCTCCAGTTAAAATCAGCTCGGTGAAACTAGATGGCGAGCTGCCAATTAAGTGATTGAAAAGTGGACCAGATAGCATCCCTAGAAACATATCAACCAACTCCCTATCAAACAACAGAGGTTGAACTCTTCCAGCCAAGTGTCTCCATTTTTTAGCATAATCTTTGTAACCTTCACCTGCACCCATGGATATACTCTGGAGCTGAGTACGAGTGGGAGCAAGGTCGGCATTATACTGATACTGCTTGTAGAAGGCAGCAAAAAGATCTTCCCAGTTTCGGACATTGGCTCCCTCCAGCTGATAGAACCATTCAAGTTGAGTCCCTGACAGACTATCTTGAAAGAAGTGCACCCACAAATTTCAATCAGCTGTGTGGGGTTGGATATTCCTAACATACGAGCGGAGATGGAGTTTTAGGCAGGACACCCCATCGTACTTGGCAAAAACTGGAGCTTTGAACTTCTGAGGGATGACTACTCCCGATACCAGTCCCAATTCTCCAAAATCCAAACCAAGTATCTTCTGAACTTCCATAGCACTCAGACGGTCTTCTAACTGCATGTATATATCCTCAGCAGGAGGATATTGCTCGTCATCATAATCAGTATCATTGTCAGAAACTGCAGGACTAGGGTCCTTTTCCCCTTCTTGGTTCTCCCCTTCCTTGGATGAAGATGTCAGATTAGTTTGATGCTTCAACCTTTCTCCAAATCTTCTGCCCATATTCAGAATACCAGTCTTCTTCTTCTTCTCTTTCAGAATGAGGGCTTTCAGATCCTATTTCCCTTTTGCCAGACTGATGAACATCTGTTGGAACTGGGCGTTCTATGCCTGAAGATCTTTGATGACTTGATCGGAAGACATTTATGTGTGGAATAAACAACGAAGAAGATGAGAAACCTGTAGTGGTACCTGTAATGATGTGTATGATAATGGGATGCGCATGTGATGATTTCAGAGACTTCGGGAAATTTAAATTTGCAAACCAAAATAAACAAAAACTTTATTAGCTTTAACTTTGAAGGTTCAACATGCCTTTAAGGCGTTACAAATAAGTAAATAAAACAATTCTAAAACTAGAAAAGAAAATTCAAAAGTCCCATGGACGCTTTCTCTTTGTGTTGGTATAATCATTGAGTACTCTTTCTTCCTCGAGCTGCCTGGTGAGCTTCAAAACCTTCCTCTCTTGCTCATGGAACTGCTCTCTATAAGTATCTCGCTCATTCTTCAGCTGAATCTAAGACCTCTATAACTCCCCAAGATCAGTGGGCATGTAGGGATAGAGAACCGTGTAAGGAATGCCTTCTTCATTAGTGGGCTCCACAATCACTGGTAATACGGCCACATAAGCCATCATAAGCTTCTAGGCACGAGCTCGGACCCATTGGAGGTAAGGCTGCATAGGAATGGAGGTCTTTGGTCCCAACTCTTTGGGGTCAGATCTGTTTACCATGCCCCAAGCTCGTATGAATCTTCGGTGATACTCTTTAACATCATCCTCATAGTCGAATACAATGTCCTCAATAAGTAACTCATGGGGACCATCCCTTCGAGCACGACCAAATTGTCGCAAAGCTAGACAATTATTGTAAGTTATACCCCCTATAATACCAAGTAATGGGACATTAGGGTACTCCCCACAGTGGTCAATAACAACAATGTCTTCCATAGCTCGAGAACACCAAAGAATATCAGTATGAGCGAGTGACATTATTTTGTGCGACCAACCCAAACCTTCTTTGTTCTTCAGTACAGACCTAAGGAGGTGAGAAATAAACCACCTTGACAACAACGGCATGCAGCACATAAGAGTCCCTCTTCTCTTCATGGTACGAGTATGGAGAGCGTGCAAAATATCTCCAAGCAAGGTAGACACAGGGTTGCAAGAAAGGAAAATCTTGATAGCATTCACATATACGAAGGAGTCCGGATTAGGGAAGATAACTAAACCATAGATAAGAAGAGCCAAGACATCCTCAAAAGCCTAAAACTCCATATCATCCCAAAATAGTTGAGCCTGGTCTATCAGAAATTTGGCTAGAAAACCCTCGACTCTGCTTCGAGTTTCCCAATTGGATACCACGTCGGCCCGTTTCAAATGCAAAGCTAAGGCAATGAATTCTGGCTTAGGAACTTATTCCATACCTGTGAAGGGTACCTATTCAATAATGGATATGCCCAATATATGAGAGAATTCTTCCAAGGTGGGTACCAACTGATAATCTGGAAAAGTGAAGCAGTGATGCTTGGGATCGAAGAACTGAAAAAGTATGCTCATCATCTGTTCATCAGGGTTTGAAGTAACCAGGCTGAGAAGTTGACTGTGTCTCTTAATGAACATAGAAGTTTCAGAAACTCTTGATACTAGCTCTTTGAGTTGGGAAGGTATCTCCACAAAGCTGATTCGAATAGTATTCCTACGCATGGAAGCCATGATCTGCAAAACAAAACAAAACAAAGATGAATTCCCTTGGTCTTTGAAATGGTTAGTGTAATGAAGCATGAATTCCATGTTATGATGCATGATGTCATGATAAACCACAGGTATAGCAAACACAAGTATTGCAAACACAGTAAAATCAAAGCCCTTAGGTTTAAGGCTTGCATGAGGTCAAAGGTAATACCCTCTTGAAGTTAAGCTGGTTTCAAACATGTCCTAGAAAAATTAACTGGGTTCTAGAGGATCTCAATATCACTGACCATCCTTTACCGGTCATGGTTTCAGCTCACGCAATCTTTTCTTGCGGAAAAATATTCTGAAAGTCTGATCTCAATGAGTTTAGCATCGAGTATCTACCAGTTCTCAGATCTACACCGAGGCCGGCTATCTCGCTACTTTCTAATGGCCAAGTTGGGCAATTAAAGGTTCTAAGGTCATTTGATGCTTAACGACACCACGTGGCGGCCCCGTATTCTCCTTGTTTCTCCACAAGGGATACCGGTACCAACCAAATTGCCACACCAACATAGCTACTACTTCAAACGTATCGGTCTACGCCATACAGTTCCCTCACAGTCTATTGCTACTTACCTAAAAGGTATTCCCCAGATCCGGGTGTAGGATCTATAGTAACCCCAAACAAAACCCTCAAAAATAAAGCAAACTAAGCAATCAAGAGAAGCAATTTAAATGACCTAGATCCTAAGGTATACCCCACTTATTATTCCTCAGCAGAGTCGCTAGTTCTGTGATATGGTGGCAGAACCGACTGTTAATACTGGTTTGCATTTTGCATTTTGCATTTTGCATTTTGCGTTTTACGTTTTGTGTTTTCAAAATGTCGCGCTAAGCAAGAGTCGCCACCGACTTTTATTTCATCCAACCAGAAAGGAAAAAAGTACAGAAAAATCCTTTTTCGAGATATTTTGAGTACGGGGGGTAGATTATAAAAAGGGAAGGTGTTAGCACCCTTTCTATCCATGGTTTTCCAGGGGCTCTTAGGTACTTGCTCATTTTTAAATTGCTTGTGTTTGTGTGTGTTGTACCCAAAAATTTTCCCTCCCATATTCTTCAAGAAATTGCCAAGTCATGCTTCAAAATTCTCCAAGGGTTGCACAGTGCAAGGGCCTCCTAAGCAGTCAAAATTAGGGTTTTGGTTCTGATCAAGAAAATGAAGTTTCCAAGGGTCCAATCAAGTCCCACATGCCTACAAATATGGTCAAGCATCCTCATACCAAGTTTCAAGGCTTTCAGCACAAAATTGCACCGTCAAAACCCTAATTGCAC
This sequence comes from Vicia faba, assembly GCA_948472305.1. NCBI lineage: Eukaryota > Viridiplantae > Streptophyta > Magnoliopsida > Fabales > Fabaceae > Vicia > Vicia faba. Next base: position 1,444,315,118 of record OX451735.1, on the reverse strand, counting down.
TACAGTCAACTGTAGGGGCAAAATGGTCATTTGACAGTCAAAAGTTCAAATTTTTGGTCAACATCTCATTTTGAAGCCACAAACATCATTTGATCAATGCTTGATCATGATTCTCAAAGCTTGGCTCAAAAATCATCAAGATGCAAAAGTTTCCTTATTTGGACAGCTGAAAAAGTCAACTGTAAATTGACCAGGGCATAACTTTCACATGGATTATCAGAAAAATTCCATCCAAATCTCATTTTGAAGAGAAAGACATGTCCTACAACTCCTCTTCATACTTCAAGTCCAAGAAATGCTCTCACAAAAAGTTATCAATTTCAACATTATAGGTCATTTTCAAAAGTCAACAAAAAGGGACTTTAAGTCAAAGGCCATAACTTGATATTGGTAAATCAAAATGACATGGGAGCATAGGCATTGGTTAGAGGACTCAAAGACCTTTCCAAAATGTCCAAGAACATAAGCAAAGCTTAAAAATTGAGCAAGTTATGCCTTGTGGAAGTTGGGAAATTTTTGGATATTTTGAAAAGTCAACATTGATTCAAATGACCTAAAATTGCTAATGGGCCTATTTTTCTTCCATAATTCATCATCCAAGGCATGTACACGACCACTTGGCCCAAAGGGAAGTCTTTCTTCATTATTTATTTATTTATTTGGATTTTTATTATTAATAATTAATTTTAATTAAATAAAATACATGAAAAATGCTAAACCTAATTTTTCAATCTTTTTGTGCATATTATATCCTCAAGATTTCGTGCCTAGCCAAATATGGAAAGAACCAATGGAATTGGATGTGATTTGCATCAAAAAGCATGTGAAAAAGATTTGAAAGTCATGGTTAAAAAAATCAAATATCATATTCATTAATTCATGGATTTTGATCAAGTTTTTCAACCCTAATTGGTTCCGTACATAAGCACAAGCAAGACCTAATGCCTCAGGACCACAAAGCTGCGCAGAAAAAGCATATGAACACTTGAATTTTTTCTTAAAAACTCAATTCTGAAAACCTATTTGCAGGTCGATTCAAGCCAAGAAACTCATCCTATTGCCTTCCAATGACCTCAAGCAACCTTCCTGGATCAAAAACATCAATCCTAACCCTTTGAATCATTATACAGAAGTCCAACTTTTCTCACTTTTTTTCATAATCGTGTTTTGAGATTCAGGCATTTTCATTGCATAATTTTAATGGATTCTTACTAAATGATGCATTCTGAAACTAACCATCTACTTTAATTGCGTTTTTATACATTGTGTGCAAATTCACCATTGTTGCTTTTTAGGGTTCTTAGGTTTTCAAATTAGGGGTTTTCGTTTGAGGAACAATTGGCGTGTAAGACCTAGACCATTCAATTCAGGGCGTTTGGACGAAGAGAAATAAGCCCTCGCGCCTAATTTATGAGGCCTTATGGCCTGTTCGCTATTTTCTGTAAAGATGCTTTCTGAAACGGTGTAAAAACCGTTGCCTATGTTTTATTGTATTTTCAGGAAAACACAACGAAGAGGACGATGAAGTGGAAGGCGCTGATTGGACCATTCAAATTCTTCGCGCGTTTTTTGAGCCACTGACTATTTTTCTTTTATAATGTTTGTTAGTTATTATATGTTAAATGCGCGTGGGATGGCTCAGTGGTACATGTATAGGCTGGTAACGTTCATGACCTGGGTTCGAGCCCCAGGTCTTCACCCTTTCAATATTGTTTTGCAACTAATATTCCTATGCAGATTCAATATCAAAGCACACCGTACGCCTTCAAAATCAAACGTCCACGCGTCCCACTGGATTCAATCAAGGGCTAGGATCTGAAGAGCATGGTGTACGTGGGTCAACGCTGATGCACGCTAGTGGGGAAAGTCCACCAGGCCTGAAGCATTGGGCCCAGATTTGCTAAAAGAAAACCTCCTATTTGGGGTCTGAACCCCCTAGGTTTGCAAACCCTTTTTATTATTCTTTATTTTTCTTTATTTTTTTTACTTTCTTTTAATTATTGTTTTTTTATATTTAATATTTTCATAAAAACACAAAATACCATAAAAAAATCAGAAAAGATGAAAAATAATAAATATTTTATTTTAATAGTTTGTAAATAAATTCATTAATTAACTAGTTTTAAATTAGGTTTTAATTTTAACTTCTTTTAATAAAAATCTAAAAAATATAGAATTAGGGTTTAATTAATTTTTATCCTTTCTTTTTATTTTCTTTCATAATAATTAAATAATTAAATATTTATTTTTGTAATTGAAATTGCATGTAAGTTAATTAGGGTTAATTTTAGGTTAAACTTTAATATGTTTTCTTAATAAATTAAAAACAACTAGAATTAGGTTTAATTGCATTTAATTCTTTTTCCCATTAAAATCATAAAATACCAGAAAATACCAAAAACAAGTTCTCTTTCTTTTTAATTAATTAATTCCATCATTAATTTAATTTTGCAAAAAAGGGTCCAACGCCCTCGTTTTAATTCTTATTTAATTCGCATATTTATTTTATTTCTTTTAATATTTATGTATCTCTCCCAAAGCCGTGTAATTAATTTCTAGCACTTTATTTTCTTTACTTTCTTTATTTTTCTGTCAAATCGGGTTCAAGAAATTTTGGCGATGTGGAACCGCGCCTTTTGTAATAGCTTAGGATTTTATTTCTCGCACTTTTAATTGTTAATCAAGGCATGAAAGAATGTATGGACAAAAATAAAAACAAACGCTAGATCACCGATAACATGACAAAGGACAAAAATATCCGAAAACGACACACAAATCACACACCACCCCTAGGGTACGCCTCACTGTTGCCTTGCCTCGAAAGGTGATCGTCGAGTAGAGGATGTCTTAGTAAGTCCTCATGATCCGGGAACCTGGCATGAGGGTAGCTTCTAAGGTGTCTTCCCATTGCTCTGGTGATCACCATGTCCCAAACCTCGAATTGACCCGAACACCTCCAACGGTGGTGCTACCTACCTCTCAATGGTGGGATGGCACTACCTTAAGGACATTTACACAGCCTAATTCCTTAGGGTAGGTAGACGACTCATGGATACTTGCTCTCTTCAAAAACAAACGAAAATCTTTTCACACCGACACTTTCAAAAAGCTTTCAAAACAATTTTTCAAACACTCTTGAGGACTGATACAAGAGTCGATCTGAAATCTTTAAACGAAACTTTTTTCAAACTCACTCACATTTGAAAAGCAAACACTTTTGAAAACACAATGAGCAAGTATCTAAGAGCCCATGGATAACCATGGATAGAAAGGGTGCTAACACCTTCCCTTTCTATAATCTACCTCCCGAACCGAGAGCAATCTCTTTAAGGAATTTTTATGTGCTTTTGTCCTTTCCATTTGGAGAAAATAAAAGACGGTGGCGACTCTTGCTTCCGCGACATTTCGCAAACCAGCTTTAAACAGTCAGTTCCAGATCCACCGATCACAGAACTGGCGACTCTGCTGGGGATGTCTTATAAAAGTGAGGTGTACCTTAGGGTTAGTTCATAACTGTGTTTTCAATTGTATTTCTTTGCTTGCTTTAAATTGTGGGACTGTCTTGGGAGTTCTATAGATCCTAACCCGGATCTGGGGATACCTTCTTAGAAAGTAGCAACAAGGCTGTGAGGGAACTGTGCGGGGTATACCGACATGGTTGAAACAGTCTGCTACGTTGATGTGGCACTTTGGTGTGTACCGGTAACCCTTGAGTTCAGTCAAGGAGAGTACGGGGCCTCCGCGTGGTGTCGTGAAGCATCAACAGACCTTAGGAACCTTAATTGAACTATCTTGGCCTCTTTAGGGTAGTGAGATAACTGACTTTGGTGCAGTCTGAGGTTGGTTGATACTCGATACTACACTCAATTGAGGGTTGCTTTCCTGGAATATTTCGGTCGCCAGTTCAGTGGCTAAATCGAAACGATGAACAATGAAAGCAATCCCGTGATATTGGGACCCTTAGAACCTGGTTACTTCTAATAGGACAGGTTGAACCCACCAACTTCAAGAGGGTACTACCCAGACCCCATGCTGGCCTAAACCCTAAGGGTTTCTCTTGTGTGACTTGTGTGCCTTCCAACTTGACTACTTGCATGCTTGTTATCTGACACTTGAGTTTCCCTTGCAGGTTTTGTTTATAGTCCTTAATAGGGACTCATAACAGGGTATACTAAGTTTCCCTTGCAGGTTTTGTTTATAGTCCTTAATAGGGACTCATAACAGGGTATACTAAGTTTCTTACAAGTTTTGGTTTGTAGTCCTTAACTGGGACTCATAACAGGGTGTACTAACTACTTGCAGGTTCTGTTTATAGTCCTTAATTGGGACTCATGACAGGTTTTACTTGAGTTTCTTGCAGGTTTTGGTTTGCAGTCCTTAATTGGGACTCATAACAGGGTTACTTACATTACCCCATGCATCATGACATCATACCATTACATACATCCTAACCCATTTCAAGGATCTCAAGGGTTTGTGATGCAGGTCATGATGAATCAAACATCTAGCAAGGGGCAAAGAGTATTTATTTTCCCCTAGCCAAAGTTGTCAGAGGCTATGACCCACTTGATATGGTGAGCTTTGACTCTTGAAGAAGGTTCCCCTAACCAAGGTTGTCTGGAAACCAGAACTAGACATGATGACTAAAGTCAGGGGCTATGACCCACTGGATATGGTGAGCCCTTGACCCTTGAAGAAGGACTCTCAACAACATGGAGCTCCTTCAATCAAGCTACCGGACCCAAGTTCTAACAAATTTTCTTGTTTACCCTGCGAGGTCCTTGAAAACATTACATGCATGTCATACTCATCATTGCATAACAGGTATCCTTGTTGCAGGTCACTTACCTTTCTCGCTGTTTATTTCAGCAATGGCTTCACAACAAGATAACCAGGACCTTCACACTCAAGAGACTCAGTTCAAGGAGATCTTCCTAAGCCTATCCAAGGGGCAGGAAGAGCTGAGGACGCTCCTCATGGGGAATCTGATCAGAAAGAGTCCTGAAGATGACAAGGACGTACAGCTGAAACGTCTACAAGCTGAGGTAGACACATTGAAAACCCAGATGCTGGGGCAAAGGGCCCTCATTCAAGGTTTAGCTCAGGAGCAAGGAGAGCTGAGAGCCATGATCAGCCAGCTTTCTCAAGGCATGAAGAAACCAGCCCAAATCAGGGACCAGGTCATGGAACAACTTTCAAGAGGGCAAAGGTCGGGTCCAATGAATAGACCTCTCCGAGTTGCTACTACTTCTCAGGTCCAACAACGACCTCGCCAAGAACAGCGGGTTGAGCAGAACAGGTCGGGCGAGCCTAAGAGACAATTCACCTACATCAACATGTCATGGTCACGAGCTTTGCAGCACATGTTAAGGATGAACCTGATTGCGGTGATCAACCCTCCTGCAAATCCAAAGACTTCCTCTCCAAATTACAACCCAGAAGCAAGGTGCGCTTACCATTCTGGTAGCCCGGGGCACGATACTGAGGAGTGTTGGGCACTGAAGTACAAGATTCAGAGCATGATCGATGCTAAAGAGATCGAGTTCGAGCCCGCCAAGACTCCCAACGTGATCACTGCTCCCTTGCCAAAACATGGCTAGGATTGAGAAATTTTTGTTCATTCGAATGTTCAAGTTACAATTTTCTTTTGTTTAAACATTTACTCATGTTAAACATTGTTATTTCATTAATGCATCGCATATGTCTGTTCTGAAACAATATATTCGTATTCACTAAATGCAAATTATTTTCATATTTTTTCTGATGATCAACTCTTAAATAATAATTCTAAGCCTCTTGAGGGAGGATGACGAAAACGATACCACGATCTTTACAGTATGCTTTTGAACAGACCCCGCTGATGAGGTACATGCATTGTTTCAATCCCTAAACACTGGAGTTATAAGGAAGATAATCCCTCGTCAACCCCTCTGAGCCAAAGAAGTAGGAGTTTTTCTTTTCGAAAATTAAAACCCTTAATCATAACCTGGGGCAGGGTAGTTCTCTCAGTTGATCCAAGTGCATAACGAATGGCACCAAAGAGATCCTTGCGAAAAAAAGAAAGACAGTGATGGTTCCGAACAATCGTAAAGACAGGCAGTCATTATCAAAAAAGTTCATAAATGAAAAGCCCAAAAAGTCAAAACCTATAAAGGGGACTTACGAAACTGGGGCATCCCGCTGACTGTAATTCCAAAAAAGGAAACAGCTCAGGCAAAAAACAGGGATAACAAAATCAAAAAGAAAGAGGTCTTATAAACCCTCAACAATAACAAAAAGGAATGACTGTCTATCCAACATAAACGTTCAGTATCCGACCATCACTGGAAAATCAGAGCAAAGACTCAAACAAGGTCTAACGTATGATCAACTGAGTTTAGGTTTGGAGAACATCACGAAGAGCGGGTGGGTACAAATAATTTGAGCCTTTATCCTTTGTTTCTTAAACCGTGAACCAAGCCACGTTATAACCCTTAAAAGTCCTAGCTGAAGCATGGGTTAGTTCGAAAGCGTACTGTTACCAAAGGTATCCTGACTCCTTAAGGCTCGTAATAAACTAACGAGTTGACATCACGTTTTACAAACATTCACTTGTTTTATGAAAGAGAATGCATTTTCAAAATCTTCAAGACAGACATAAGCTTTGCATTTTTAACATAACTTTGTTTGCATATGACTTTTTGTTTGAACAGCAGGAAAATTCGCACGATGAATGCCTAATGAACGAAAGCACCTCCAATCAAGGGGCATGACATGAACATGGTCCATTATCTGGGGCAGTCCAGTCAAGATTCGGAGAATCTCTCAAAATGCCAAGATAGCCTGGGGAAAATCTCCGCCTGAGTCACTTAGGGCATTCCAACAACGAATCTTGCCTGATCAAACACCTTCTGGTGGCATGACAAAACACTTCTAACAGGGGCAACTTCCTACATCCGGAGAGCATGGACATAGTCGAAAAAATACTACGCATAATCAAAGACCCGCTAGGTTGACATACCTAGGCAAAAATTAGGGCTTCCCGGCGAACCAAAAGGGTTCGGGCAAAAAAAGGGATGAAATGAAAAAAATTTTACACCCGGCAAGTCGAAAACCTGAAAAGGCGGCTTGGGCAAAAATGGGTATCCCGGTGGACTGAAAACCCGAAAGGGCGGTCCAGGCAAAAGTTAGGGATCAAAGCGTACGACTATGTCCTGTCATCTTGTCACCTGCCTATCAGAAGAAGGTTTGTCCATCAACAACTATCAGCACCTCACAGGTCCTCTTCTCCCACCTCAGAAACAGGGGCAATAAAGAGTTGTTTAAGCAATCTAATTGTTCTGTCCTCCAAGGTACCAAGGTGAGTTCAGCTGAAGAACATAACCAGCATATCCCAATTCCCCAGAGAGTGAGCCAGCAAGACAGTACACTCTCCCCAGGCAAAGCTATTATCAAACTTAAGGAAGTTGGGTATCCTTCAGCAGATCTCAATATTCCCCAGCAGTATATACGCATTCCTAACAAGTATCCCCGACAGTCTTGACCTAAAGATTGTTCCCCGACGGTCTATCAAACATTCAATGGAGTCACTTCCCCGTTACAGTTCGAACTTCCCCAGGAGTGTCCAATCTAGTTCCCAAGGAAAGTTGGAATCCACCTCCCCAAGCAGTAAGCTTATCCCCAGTAGATTCTGGAAGCTTATCCTCGCAGAGCACGAACGCGTCTCCCGGCTTTATTCAAAGAGTTATGTCCGTACCAGGATATAACTGGGTTATCCTCAGCCAATAACCACGGAAAGATCGTCCTCGGCGAAGTCCTCTTATCCCCAGCGAAGTCTATCAACACTTCCAACACAACAATGGTATCCCCAGCAAGTTATTATCAACACTCAGCAAAGTATCTCTCTCCCCACAGAGTATTGCTTCCCAGCAAGATCGTTAGAGTACTTTTCTCCCTGCAGAGTAATCCATTCGCCAAATTTATTCTCCAACATCAGCCCAGGAGTGACTTCCCGGCACCCGTCAAGGATTTACTTTCCTAGACGAAATATGCATTCATAAACGTCTTCATACATTATAGCATGCATATACGTATCATGAACATACAATCTCATTCATTCTGAGAGCATCTCACACGTCATACCACATGACATCGCATACAACTAACGCTTGTCTTTTCAGGATAAAAATACAAAATTGATTACCGTCAATGGTCGCAACTAAAGATCCGATTCCTGAATCTTGCCAGGGTGTATCTATTGACGACCAATTACCAGATCCGATTCCTGTATCTTGCCAGGGTGTGTCTGAAGAGTTCGAGGATCCGATACCTGAATCTTGCCAGGGTGTATCCGTTGAAGACTAACATTACCAGATCCGATTCCTGTATCTTGCCAGGGTGTGTCTGAAGAGTTCGAGGATCCGATACCTGAATCTTGCCAGGGTGTATCCGTTGAAGACTAGCATTACCAGATCCAATTCCTGTATCTTGCCAGGGTGTGTCTGAAGAGTTCGAGGATCCGATACCTGAATCTTGCCAGGGTGTATCCGTTGAAGACTAACATTACCAGATCTGATTCCTGTATCTTGCCAGGGAGTGTCTGAAGAGTTCGAGGATCCGATACCTAAATCTTGCCAGGGTGTATCCGTTGAGGACTAACATTGCCAGATCCGATTCTTGAATCTTGCCAGGGTGTATCCGTTGAAGACTAACATTGCCAGATCCGATTCCTGTATCTTGCCAGGGTGTGTCTGAAGAGTTCGAGGATCCGATACCTGAATCTTGCCAGGGTGTATCCGTTGAAGACTAGCATTACCAGATCCGATTCCTGTATCTTGCCAGGGTGTGTCTGAAGAGTTCGAGGATTCGATACCTGAATCTTGCCAGGGTGTATCCGTTGAAGACTAACATTACCAGATCTGATTCCTGTATCTTGCCAGGGAGTGTCTGAAGAGTTCGAGGATCCGATACCTGAATCTTGCCAGGGTGTATCCGTTGAGGACTAACATTTCCAGATCCGATTCCTGTATCTTGCCAGGGTGTGTCTGAAGAGTTCGAGGATCCGATACCTGAATCTTGCCAGGGTGTATCCGTTGAAGACTAACATTACCAGATCCGATTCTTGTATCTTGCCAGGGAGTGTCTGAAGAGTTCGAGGATCCGATACCTAAATCTTGCCAGGGTGTATCCGTTGAGGACTAACATTACCAGATCCGATTCCTGTATCTTGCCAGGGAGTGTCTGAAGAGTTCGAGGATCCGATACCTGAATCTTGCCAGGGTGTATCCGTTGAGGACTAACATTTCCAGATCTGATTCCTGTATCTTGCCAGGGTGTGTCTGAAGAGTTCGAGGATCCGATACCTGAATCTTGCCAGGGTGTATCCGTTGAAGACTAGCATTACCAGATCTGATTCCTGTATCTTGCCAGGGTGTGTCTGGGGAGTTCGAGGATCCGATGCCTGAATCTTGTCAGGGTGTATCCGTTGAAGACTAACAATACCAGACTCGATTCCTGTATCTCGCCAGGGCACGTCTGAAGAATTCGAAGATCCGATTCCTGTAACCAGTCAGGACATATCTACACAAAGCATCTGAAAACCAGCTCCTGCAACATGTCAGGTACTCATTTTTCTTTTGCAGGTACGTAAGTTCTCGCTAAGGAATCTCTTACGCGATCAACATCCAGATGGCATCTATAAGCCCATTTCCATCACACTGCTACTATGTGAGCGCAAATTTCTGGGCACTCTAGTGTTCAATCATCTTCCACCCTCGGATTACGAAAGGCACGTCAGCCAGTCTGCATCCTCAGGTCTAAGAAGATTGAACAGGGGCAACTGTTGTACCCCAAAATTTGCCCTCCCATATTCTTCAAGAAATTGCCAAGTCATGCTTCAAAATTCTCCAAGGGTTGCACAGTGCAAGGGCCTCCTAAGCAGTCAAAATTAGGGTTTTGGTTCTGATCAAGAAAATGAAGTTTCCAAGGGTCCAATCAAGTCCCACATGCCTACAAATATGGTCAAGCATCCTCATACCAAGTTTCAAGGCTTTCAGCACAAAATTGCACCGTCAAAACCCTAATTGCACTACAGTCAACTGTAGGGGCAAAATGGTCATTTGACAGTCAAAAGTTCAAATTTTTGGTCAACATCTCATTTTGAAGCCACAAACATCATTTGATCAATGCTTGATCATGATTCTCAAAGCTTGGCTCAAAAATCATCAAGATGCAAAAGTTTCCTTATTTGGACAGCTGAAAAAGTCAACTGTAAATTGACCAGGGCATAACTTTCACATGGATTATCAGAAAAATTCCATCCAAATCTCATTTTGAAGAGAAAGACATGTCCTACAACTCCTCTTCATACTTCAAGTCCAAGAAATGCTCTCACAAAAAGTTATCAATTTCAACATTATAGGTCATTTTCAAAAGTCAACAAAAAGGGACTTTAAGTCAAAGGCCATAACTTGATATTGGTAAATCAAAATGACATGGGACTAAAGGCATTGGTTAGAGGACTCAAAGACCTTTCCAAACTGTCCAAGAACATAAGCAAAGCTTATAAATTGAGCAAGTTATGCCTTGTGGAAGTTGGGAAATTTTTGGATATTTTGAAAAGTCAACATTGATTCAAATGACCTAAAATTGCTAATGGGCCTATTTTTCTTCCATAATTCATCATCCAAGGCATGTACACGACCACTTGGCCCAAAGGGAAGTCTTTCTTCATTATTTATTTATTTATTTGGATTTTTATTATTAATAATTCATTTTAATTAAATAAAATACATGAAAAATGCTAAACCTAATTTTTCAATCTTTTTGTGCATATTATATCCTCAAGATTTCGTGCCTAGCCAAATATGGAAAGAACCAATGGAATTGGATGTGATTTGCATCAAAAAGCATGTGAAAAAGATTTGAAAATCATGGTTAAAAAAATCAAATATCATATTCATTAATTCATGGATTTTGATCAAGTTTTTCAACCCTAATTGGTTCCGTACATAAGCACAAGCAAGACCTAATGCCTCAGGACCACAAAGCTGCGCAGAAAAAGCATATGAACACTTGAATTTTTTCTTAAAAACTCAATTCTGAAAACCTATTTGCAGGTCGATTCAAGCCAAGAAACTCATCCTATTGCCTTCCAATGACCTCAAGCAACCTTCCTGGATCAAAAACATCAATCCTAACCCTTTGAATCATTGTACAGAAGTCCAACTTTTCTCACTTTTTTTCATAATCGTGTTTTGAGATTCAGGCATTTTCATTGCATAATTTTAATGGATTCTTACTAAATGATGCATTCTGAAACTAACCATCTACTTTAATTGCGTTTTTATACATTGTGTGCAAATTCACCATTGTTGCTTTTTAGGGTTCTTAGGTTTTCAAATTAGGGGTTTTCGTTTGAGGAACAATTGGCGTGTAAGACCTAGACCATTCAATTCAGGGCGTTTGGACGAAGAGAAATAAGCCCTCGCGCCTAATTTATGAGGCCTTATGGCCTGTTCGCTATTTTCTGTAAAGATGCTTTCTGAAACGGTGTAAAAACCGTTGCCTATGTTTTATTGTATTTTCAGGAAAACACAACGAAGAGGACGATGAAGTGGAAGGCGCTGATTGGACCATTCAAATTCTTCGCGCGTTTTTTGAGCCACTGACTATTTTTCTTTTATAATGTTTGTTAGTTATTATATGTTAAATGCGCGTGGGATGGCTCAGTGGTACATGTATAGGCTGGTAACGTTCATGACCTGGGTTCGAGCCCCAGGTTTTCACCCTTTCAATATTGTTTTGCAACTAATATTCCTATGCAGATTCAATATCAAAGCACACCGTACGCCTTCAAAATCAAACGTCCACGCGTCCCACTGGATTCAATCAAGGGCTAGGATCTGAAGAGCATGGTGTACGTGGGTCAACGCTGATGCACGCTAGTGGGGAAAGTCCACCAGGCCTGAAGCATTGGGCCCAGATTTGCTAAAAGAAAACCTCCTATTTGGGGTCTGAACCCCCTAGGTTTGCAAACCCTTTTTATTATTCTTTATTTTTCTTTATTTTTTTTACTTTCTTTTAATTATTGTTTTTTATATTTAATATTTTCATAAAAACACAAAATACCATAAAAAAATCATAAAAGATGAAAAATAATAAATATTTTATTTTAATAGTTTGTAAATAAATTCATTAATTAACTAGTTTTAAATTAGGTTTTAATTTTAACTTCTTTTAATAAAAATCTAAAAAATATAGAATTAGGGTTTAATTAATTTTTATCCTTTCTTTTTATTTTCTTTCATAATAATTAAATAATTAAATATTTATTTTTGTAATTGAAATTGCATGTAAGTTAATTAGGGTTAATTTTAGGTTAAACTTTAATATGTTTTCTTAATAAATTAAAAAAAACTAGAATTAGGTTTAATTGCATTTAATTCTTTTTCCCATTAAAATCATAAAATACCAGAAAATACCAAAAACAAGTTCTCTTTCTTTTTAATTAATTAATTCCATCATTAATTTAATTTTGCAAAAAAGGGTCCAACGCCCTCGTTTTAATTCTTATTTAATTCGCATATTTATTTTATTTCTTTTAATATTTATGTATCTCTCCCAAAGCCGTGTAATTAATTTCTAGCACTTTATTTTCTTTACTTTCTTTATTTTTCTGTCAAATCGGGTTCAAGAAATTTTGGCGATGTGGAACCGCGCCTTTTGTAATAGCTTAGGATTTTATTTCTCGCACTTTTAATTGTTAATCAAGGCATGAAAGAATGTATGGACAAAAATAAAAACAAACGCTAGATCACCGATAACATGACAAAGGACAAAAATATCCGAAAACGACACACAAATCACACACCACCCCTAGGGTACGCCTCACTGTTGCCTTGCCTCGAAAGGTGATCGTCGAGTAGAGGATGTCTTAGTAAGTCCTCATGATCCGGGAACCTGGCATGAGGGTAGCTTCTAAGGTGTCTTCCCATTGCTCTGGTGATCACCATGTCCCAAACCTCGAATTTACCCGAACACCTCCAACGGTGGTGCTACCTACCTCTCAATGGTGGGATGGCACTACCTTAAGGACATTTACACAGCCTAATTCCTTAGGGTAGGTAGACGACTCATGGATACTTGCTCTCTTCAAAAACAAACGAAAATCTTTTCACACCGACACTTTCAAAAAGCTTTCAAAACAATTTTTCAAACACTCTTGAGGACTGATACAAGAGTCGATCTGAAATCTTTAAACGAAACTTTTTTCAAACTCACTCACATTTGAAAAGCAAACACTTTTGAAAACACAATGAGCAAGTATCTAAGAGCCCATGGATAACCATGGATAGAAAGGGTGCTAACACCTTCCCTTTCTATAATCTACCTCCCGAACCGAGAGCAATCTCTTTAAGGAATTTTTCTGTGCTTTTGTCCTTTCCATTTGGAGAAAATAAAAGACGGTGGCGACTCTTGCTTCCGCGACATTTCGCAAACCAGCTTTAAACAGTCAGTTCCAGATCCACCGATCATAGTGTGCTTTGTTTTTGAAAATGTTTTACTTCGTGATAACCCTTGTATCAGTCCTCAAGGGTGTGACGAAGTTGTTTTGAATATTTGTTTGAAATGTGTAAGTGTGAAAAGTTTTGATTAGAGCAAGTACCTACTAGCATCTACCTACTCGAAAAAAGACCGTTTCTATTCTTGTTTCCTTTAGACAGTGTTATCCTACTATCGAGAAATAGGTAGCACCGTCGTTGGAATTGCTAAGGGTCAATTCGAAAGGGACGTACTATCACTAAAGCAATATTAGGACACCTTAGTAGTAACCCTAGAGTCTTAAGATCTTATTCGTGACAACATTTCCGAGGCAACATTCGAATGGGACATTTGATCTTTTTAGACAGGAGGGCAACCACTAAGACACCCTATACTTAATGATCGTTTACCGAAGGCAACCGAAGTGAGAGTATACCCTAAGAGTGATATGTGTGAGTGATTTGTTTCAGTTATTTATCTTTGCAAATTAGGATTTTCTAACCATTTTAATTTTGTCATGCATTCTTGCTATACAATCCTATTAGCATACATCTAGACGGTTAAATATTTGCGGGAATTAAAAATGCGAGAAAATAAACCTACGCTATTACAAGGCTTCAGGGAGGAGGATTAATTACATAGCCAAAAACCGGGGATTTAAACAGTAAATAAAAACCCTAAATTAACTATTACAAATCGGTGAGCAGTTACAAAATATTGGCAAAATAAATAACAAGCGCACGACGAATTAAATGCGAGGCGATTAGGGTTTTGACCCTTTGACTAATCCTACTTGCGATTAAAAAAATGTTTTTTTTGTCATGTTTTGTTGTTTGAGAAAATAATGGAATAATTAAATTAAAAGAAAATCCTAAATTCTAATTAATATTAATTTTTTTTGAAAATAAATTAATTAATTCTAAACAACCTATTTTTTGTATTTTTTGTTTGAAAAAAAGAAAGGAATTAAATCAAGAACTTAAACCTAATTTTTCTAATTGGTTTTAATTATAAAAACAAGTTAAAATTTCCCTAAATTAAATTAAACTAAATTAAATTAAATTTGATTAAAAACCTAATTCTAATTTTTGTGAATTCTTGATTTTATGATTTTATAAAAAAAATGATTAATGGTGTTAATTAAAATAATTAAAGAAAATATTAAAAGAATTTAAAAAAAAAAAGAAATAAAAAAAGTGTAGAGATGGGCCTGTGTTGAATAGCAATTCTGAGGGTTGGAAGTTGAATTTTCTAGGCCCAAAAACTCCAAAGCCTGTTTGACCACGCTTGAGTTGGTGTGGGGGTTTACTTGAAGACTATGGTGGACCTTCAATGCTGGCACGTTGGATCTGGCTTACTGATGAATCTGATGGTTGGATGTTGATGGAGCATGGTGAGCCTCATGCTGAAAGATGCGCTGGATCACTTATCTGAAAATAAAATAAACGAACGTTGGGACCTGGGGATCGAACCCAGGTCCTTATGCTTGCTTCCAATACCACACTGCCAGATGAGCTGCGATGTTTAGTTGTGATTATAACAATAACACAATATAATATGAGAAAAGCAAAAGATCTGATTTCAAAACACACGAAATTCAAACGGACGAGTCATACGCTACCATGCCATCGTCTCCTTCCTTGAACCGTCGTTTTAGCAAACAAGACTTTTACCTACAGACGTTTAATGTAGGTATAACCCTGTTCATCTCCAAAATTGCATATGATCAAGATAAATGACAAGTACAGGTACCAATTAACTCGTCTCATCCTCACGAGCATCATGGTACCAGAATCAAGGCCTAATTTTGCCTGTATAAAAACCCCTAAATAAGAACACAAAACCCTAACCATGGCAATATCACGTACAAGCATAAAAAATGCAATTAAATGGCGTGGTTAGCTTGCAAACATGATGATAAACAATAATATATAATTAAAACATGCTTATGATGAGTAAATCAATGAAATCATAATCAAGTTTTTAGGCAAACCGTGGTGCATGTAGGGTGCGATTCTGGGCATTTCAAGACCTGGGAGTGATTGTAATAGCTTCCTAGGATGTCTAGCAAGTAATTAGGAACCTCAACACATCTTGAATTGGCCTGTGGAAGGAGATTCGTCTCACACTTTTCTTGGAATTTTTCAATTTTGTTCTGCACTTCCCGCTACCTCTAACCCTCTTTTTTTGATCTGGCAAGCTTCATTATATAACCTAGAAAGAATTAGGTTAACAAACTTGTCATGAATCTTTGCATTTATCCAAGATTTGATTTGATTTTCAAGTTGTATGATATGTTCCTATTTTGAGCCAAATCATGCCTTTCTTGTACCAATTGCCATTGATTCGAATTGATCTTGTTTACTCAGCATATCTTGATTGCCAAACTGTCAAAAAAACAAATCAAATCATATCTTTGATAATTTTCATCATTTATTTGATTTAATTCACTTTTTAATTAATAAAAAATCAAAATAAATTGAAAAATTAAGCACAATATGAGTGAGTGAACATTTGAGTCGTGGACCACATTATAATTGAGGTGCAAGCATAAAAAGTTGGGGCCATTTAGCAAAAAATGCAAATTTGAGCACATTTGACTTTTGGCAATTTTTCAAAAATGGTCAACTTGGCCAATGCATAACTCTTTTAATTTTGACCCTAGAGAGGTTTTCTTAGACTTTTTAGGAAGCTTAGGATGTCCTCTAAGCAACACTTTTGGTCTCATCTCAATTGAGTCTTCCATGTTCATGTATGAAGCTTTTACCCAAAAGGTGGTTTTGTTGACTTTTCAAAAGGACCTATAATGTTAAAATTCATATCTTTTTGTGAGTGCATATTCTTAACTTGTGAGATGAATATTAATTGTAAGGAATTTCATCCTCTTCATAATGAGATTTGGATGGGTCATTTCTGATAAAGTATGAAAAAGTTATGCTTGGTCAAAGTTGAGTTGACTTTTCCTACAAAACCCTAATTTAGCAACTTTTGGGTTTTGATGAATTGTGAGCAATCCTTGAAGAATCGTGATCAACCCTTGATAAAATGATGAATAATACTTCAAAATGAGGATGTTGACCAAAAATCTTGAAGTTTGACTGTATGTGGGCCATAGTTGACTTTTGACCTAGTATTGTTGATTTTCAGGCATTTGAGCAATTGACTGAGCAAACTTCTTCTGCAAGGCTTGAAACTTGACATGGATGATCTTGAGAACATATTAGGACAATGGTGAGAATTTTAGTCCTTTGTGTTTCATACATCTTGATGAGAATAGAAACCCTAATTTGAGGTATACTTCCTTAGGAGAGAGTTTGTCTGGTCAACTCTGGAACTTCCTTGAGCAATTTGGGGACCTCACTTGCCATGTGTTGAGAAATATGGGATGGAAAATTTTGGGGTACAACACCAAGAATTCAATGCATTGTACCAATTTAATTCCATTTTGGGAAGAAAGGCAACATTGAAATTTTAGAAAAACAAGCTTTATGCAAAGTCAGCTTGCATTGAGCCTTGCATTTGTTCTTTCTGCACAAACACACTCCACACAATCAGAACAAGTGTGTTTAAAGGTCTCAGCCCCCTACAAGCTTTGTACTTCACCTTGAAACTATGCTTGCTAGCTTTGCTTCAAAAACAAGTAACCAAGCAAAACATGTGAGTTTTTGAAATCTAAATTGTTACAAGTCTTAAAACCTTTTGCTTATAAGTAGACACACTATTTGGGGACACGAATGCTATTGCCTTGAAACTGCCTCAAACATTCCAAAACCAAAAACCTGTTCAAGAATACCATTAACATACAGTTTTGAATCAAAACTCATGATCTTCATTTCCACTCGTGCGTTTTGAAAACTAATCACTCAAACATCTTCTATACATCATACCAAAGCAATCCAGGCCCCTGTTTCAAGACTGTAGCTCCTCCATCACCATCCACCATTTTCAAAAACCAAGCTTGTAGGGTGACTTGAGTAGAGAGATTCAGGGACATTCAAGGCAAATTAAGAGTTGGGATACACTCAAGGAGGTTCAGGCAAGCTAAACAGATCCTCAGGCCATCTCAAAAGTTGCTCAAACTCCATTCACGACTCCAGCTACAAGAGGTAAAAACTCAAACTTCTATCTCTTCATACAAGCATCATTTGATCCTGATTTGTGAAAACAAAATGTAGATATCCTTGCTCTAAAGCTAACCATGTTCATAGTTTCCATTTATATTAACTGTGTATAGAGAATTTTGGATTTGAAATTTCTGAGAAAATTAGGTTTCAATTTAGGGACGGCAAAATTAGTTTTTATCTTTGACATTTAGTTTACATAAGTTATATGTTTGAATTCGTGGGAAGAAACACCGTAACTTTCATGTTTGGAGTTTCCATTTTTGTAGAGAAATGAGGAAGATACAGGTGGTCCGGCCATGGCTCAAGGTTGAAGATGAAGTTGCCTTAAGAAAGCAGTTTCTAATATATATTTATGCTTTGATTATATGACCGGATGAAACAGCCACCCTAGTGGCAAGCGCGCGCGTACTAAGGCATATGTTACCTAAAGGGCGAGGGTTCGAACCAATGTGAACCCCCCTTTTGCATTTTTTTACATTTTTGCAGGCGCTGGGCCCTTTGGGCCTGGCGTTGTTTTTTTTTTGCTAGCTCACCCCCATTGTTTACTTGTGACACCTCCCCGACCCATTTCATTTTTATTTATTTATTTCTTTTTTTCTTTTAAATATATTTTCTAAAATACCCCAAAAAATCATAAAATGTATAAAAATAATAGATTTATATTTTGACATAATTTAAATATTTTTTTTACATAAAAAATTATTTTTATTCACCATACTTTATTTACTTGTATTAATGTTCTTGTAAATATTAAAATAAAACTAGGTTATTATTTATCTAAATATATTTATTTTAATGTTAAAAAAGACCAAAATATTTCATAATACCACAATCTATTTTTTAAGACAAAAAAATATAAAAAATTCAAAAAAAAAATACTTTTTCTTTAAACTTACTTTCTTTTAATCAACTAAAATAGATTTAGGGTTTTATCCAAAAAAATCTCTTCTTAATTCAAATCTTTTCTTAAATAATTTCCTTTATTAACTGAAGTTAATTTAATTTAATTACTCTTTTTCTCTAATTAGGTTTAGATTAAAACTTCTTTCATACAAAAATCCAAACATAAAAAAATCATTTCTTTCAATTTGCATTTTATACTTTATATATTCCAATTCTTGTACATATTCAATTTGGTTGTAATAGATTAATTAGTTTTATATTATTGCAATCCCCGTTCATAAATTGTATACCCCCTCCCACAAATGTTGTAATAGTGTAGTAACTTTAAATTTCACAATTTATCGCTTTTACATAATATGCTAGTAATTAGGGTTTGTATGGAAAGAATAAAATCAATCAAAAAAGAAAACACTAATCCAAGAAAAAAAAATAAGCATGAAAATAACAAACTTGCACACAAGCACCCCTAGGGTTATCCCACTTGGTTGCCTTACAAAAATGGCCATATTACGCATGTGAGGTGTCTTAGCAAAAAACAAGCAAATACAATATCATAGTCCATCGATGACGCTATTCAAAGTTGCCTTACAAAATGATCTTAGTCCCTCAAAAAAAATGCTAAGATGCCTTGCAACATTGCTAATCATGGTTATACGATGACCCATGCCCGTCCAGTTAACATCCAAAGATAGGGTTGCTTACCAAATCAATGGTAAGACAACAATATCAAAGGAAAAGAAAATGAACAAGAAAGACATTTGAGTAGGTAGATTGCTCCTAATTACTTGCTCCATTTTAAAACAAGTATCCTTTCTATTTTCATAACAATCATATACACTTTCAAACATCTTACAAAATTGAAAACATTTTCAAAAGATCAACATCTTTGTATACATTCTTACGAACGAGAATCATTACAAAGATTGCCTAAACAATGACCTCTTTACAAAATACTTTCAAAAAACCACACAAAGCACAATTTCAAACAAAAGCAAGTGATCTAGCAAGTAACTAAGATCCCATGGAAAACCATGGATAAAAGGGTGCTAATACCTTCCCTTTTTATAATCTACCCCCCGAACTCAAGAAACAATCTCAAAGGTCTTTCCTGTGCTTTTTCACCTTTCCTTTTGGATAAAAGAAAAGTCGATTGCGACTCTTGCTAACCGCAACATTTGCGATCAAACGCAAAACCTCAAGTCAGTTATCCCACCGCATCACACACGGTATTGCAACTGACCCCAAATCCCTCTGCTTGACATGTATTTTTCTCTCTGGCACAATTGTACATAATTTCTCATCAATGGGTACCTGGCCATCTTCTGTTGTTCTCTTTTTTGATAATACATCATTCATGAATTTCTGATACAAAGGCATTTTGTCGAGTGCTTCAAAGAACAGTATGTGAATTTCTATCTTTTTGAAAATTTTGACAAATTTCTCAAAAAAAATTTCTTTTGTGTCCTTCTTTGCTACTCGAGATGGATACGACAACTTAATTTCTGGTTTAGTCTTCTCTTCAACTGGCTTTGCAGGTGATGCCACTTCTTCCTTTTTTTTCTTGTTCTCTCTCACTTCCAGCTCTACTTCTATGATATTATCGTCAAACTTCACCTCATCTGGTTTTTCTCTATCCACTTTCTCACTCCTTGTTTTGACAGCATTCACATTCTCATGACTTTTCTGTCTTTCTTGTGCTTGCATAGCTACCTGGTATGCAATCTGTCCCATTTGAACTTCCAAATTTTTTATTGCAGTTATGGTATTTCTATAATTTCTCCTTGTCTTTTCTTGAAACTGAGAGGTCTGGGCAGCCATCTTTTTAATATCCACCTCCCACTCTGCCTTCTGAGGATCTTGTTGCCACTGGTCTTTGTAACGCCCTGATATTTAATTATTTATTTAATTGAATATTATTTTGAATATTTTATATTAATTAAATTTTATCGTCAAGTCGGAATTATTTTTATTAAGTTAGAATATTAATTAATCAGATTAAATTGGTAGAATTAAGTTGAAGTATCATTTTATTAATAAGTTTAGAATTGATGTTGAGCTTTATTTAGTGGTGTTGTGTAGTACTAAGGGGATATATTTATTAGGCCCATTTGAGTTTACTAAAGGTTATATAATAATAATAGTATTTTATTATAAATATAAGGAGAAAAAAAAAGAGGCAGTGTTATCAGAAAACAAAAATAAGAAGAGGAAGAAGAAATAGGGTTTTGTGAGAAGAGGAGAAGAACAAGGAAGCTGCTGCTAAGGCTGGTTTCCGGAAATTAAGTTGGAGCCTTTCGATTTGTCTTCAAATCAATCAGGTAAGGGTGTGGTTTCTTATCCTATAAAGGGGTATATGATTTTTTGTATGTGGGAATTAGTTGTGGGATTATTGTTGTCTGTTGATTTGTGTTGGTTTATGTTGTTGTGATAAACATTATTAATAATTGATGTGATTAAAGAATTTTCAAGGAATTAGTGTATTACTGTGTTATATACTTGTCTGGACTGGATTTGGAATAGTAGACAGTAGCAGAAAATCCATTAAAACATTACCGAGTGGATGAAAGAAGAAGAAAATAGAGAAGGGAAATTGTGCCTGGAATGTTGCCGAACGACAGCTTGTTGCTGGTTGGATGCTGCCGAACGGCAGCTGGTTTATGGAGGGAGGTGCCGATCGGCACTTTGAGGGAGTGGGAGGGTGTGCCGTGCGGCACACCTTTAGGCAGGGCGCTTGTTCTATTCTGTTTAAGTGGCACTATGTTGTATAATTTTTATATGGTGTCAGTATAGAGTTTATTAATAGAAAAAGCAGTTGGGAACAAATTATCTATTCTTATCAGTAGCATGTTATAGCAGAAGGAACATTAATAGAAGTAGCATATTTTTGTAGAGTTGTTTTTATGTGATAGAGGATAATAGCAGAAATAATAATAAGTGGTAAATGTAGAGGAACAATAGAATAAAGTAACAAAGTTAATAATTAGTAGAATTATGTTAGTAGTAGATGTAGAATTTAAAATAGCAGTGATGGTTTTAGTTGCAGAGTTGATAATAAATAATTTAACAATATAGTGTTAGAACAAAGTTTGAATCTACTACCCTAAGTTTAAGTTTTGATGATAACAAAATGCAAAGATATATTAATTGTATGATTCATGTAAGACATATATGCTGCCTAAAAAATTACATTCTGTTTTACAGAAACTCTAATGGGTATCAGCAAGAGAATATCATCATCAGCATCAGAAGATGAAATATCAACATCAGCATCAGAGGATGTTATATCAGATGCCAGAATCAGAAGATCAACTTGTGCTTACGTTGAAGCTTGATGAATAGATCTGCGCGTAACAATCTGAACTCTGATAAAAAAAAACAACAACTCATCAGCACCTAGCAGCGTCAGAATAAGCCAAAGCCAGAACACGCTTAAGTGGCAACGGTATTGTGCATTCAAGATACTTTATTATCAACGGCATTATTCCAGACAAAGATCTTCTCAATTTGGAAAGAATGTTATTGGCATTGAAACGGATTAACTGACTCCAACGTACCATTTTCCAAAGTTATATAAACAAGTAAGTGAAGATTGAATTGGCTAATGCTCTACAACTCTCTACACGCCTAAAGCTATTCATCATCTTCCTCACTCTCAGTTTGCTAAAGCTCTCAAATTCTTTACTCAATTATTTTAGCACTCTAGTTCTCATAAGCTTAACATGTGTAGTATCACAGTTGTGATAAACAGTTTTTGTAGAAAACATTCAACACACTTAGATTTAATTTATCTATAAGAAAGTATTTCCTTGAGAAACCGGTTTGTGGTTTGACTCAAGAAGGCTTTAGCAGTTGTTAAAGCAGTTGTAATATTCAGTTGAATATAGTGGATTAAGACCTCGTTGGAGAGACGCGAAATCACCTTGACGGGTGGACTGGAGTAGGTTGAGATTAAACGAACCAGGATAAAAATACCGTGTTGACTGCAATTGATTTCAAGTTTTTACAATTCAACCCCCCTTCTTGTGTTTTTCACTTCTTTAATTGGCATCAGAGCGCCTGGTTCTGAGCTAAAACACTTAACCGTGTCAGTACAAGATCCAGCGTCAGAAAAACACAATGGCAGGAACATATCAACACACCAGCAATAACAACAATGAAGACAGAGACAGATTCAGCGGCAAACCTCCAGTCTTTGATGGAGAAAATTTTGATTACTGGAAAGACAGAATTGAAAGCTTCTTTCTGGCACATGATGCTGATCTGTGGGACATGGTGACAGATGGATACACGCACCCAGTGAATGCAAGCAGTCAGAAGATTGACAAGAAAGCAATGTCTGATCAACAAAAGCGTGACTTCAAAAATCACCACAAGGCCAGAACCATTCTTCTCAGCGCCATCTCTTACGTTGAATTTGAAAAGATCTCTAACACAGACACAACAAAGAACATGTTTGAATCACTCAGAATGACGCATGAAGGCAACATTCAGGTCAAAGAAACTAAAGCTCTTGCGCTCATTCAGAAGTATGAGGCATTCAAAATGGAAGAAAGTGAATCCATTGAAACAATGTTCTCAAGATTCCAAATTCTGGTAGCTGGTCTCAAGGTTCTGGACAAAGGATACTCTACTGCTGATCATGTCAAGAAGATCATCAGAAGCTTGCCAAAACAGTGGAGGCCAATGGTTACAGCGCTGAAGCTAGCTAAAGATCTCAACAAAATTTCTCTGGAGGAACTTATCAGCTCCCTCAGAAGTCACGAGATAGAGCTGGAAGCTGATGAACCTCAGAAGCAAGGTAAGCCTTTAGCATTAAAATCTAACAAAAAATCGGAGTTTAAAGTTTTACAGGCAGTTGAAGAAACATCTGATGGATCCTCATCAGAAGAAGACGAACTTTCCCTCCTCTCATGAAGAGTGAACCA
This sequence comes from Vicia faba, assembly GCA_948472305.1. Taxonomy (NCBI): domain Eukaryota; kingdom Viridiplantae; phylum Streptophyta; class Magnoliopsida; order Fabales; family Fabaceae; genus Vicia; species Vicia faba. The sequence goes on along the minus strand of OX451735.1, from coordinate 1,444,291,645 downwards.
ACTATGGAAGCAGAGACAAAGGAAGTTCAGGAATCCCAGAAGATCTGATCAGAATGAATCCTCTTCCAGATACAGAAGGTCAGATTCTTCCTCTGGATACAGAAGATCTGAAGGCTCCTCAGGAAGCAGAAAGCCAAACACCAAGGACATCATCTGCTATGAATGCAATGAGCAAGGACACTACAAGAGTGACTGCCCAAAGGTTCAGAGGGAAAAGCCCAAAAAGAAGTTTGGAAGAGAAAAGAAGAAAAGTCTCATGGCTACATGGGATGACTCTGACTCGTCTGAAGCTGACTCAGAATCAGATGATGAGAGAGCAAACATAGCTCTCATGGCCAACATTTCAGAAGACAGTGAAGCTTCTGAATCAGACTCAGAATCAGACACTGAAGAGGTATTTCCTGACTTTGTAATTAATTTTACTAAGGCTGAACTTGATGAAAGCCTTAACGAAATTCTGGAAAGGTACCAGCAGATTAGAGTTAAATTCAGAAACCTGAAAAGGAATCTTGAATCTGACTCTGATAAGACTGAGAGTCTTAAATTGGAAAATTCTGAGCTGAAAAATAAAATTTCAAAGTTAGAAAATGCTTTATAAAACTCTCAGAAGGAAACAATTTCTGAAACTCCCAGCAGCGCTGATGAGATCATCAAGGAGTATGATCATAGCTTTCAGAAGTTCCTTGCTAAAAGCATAGATAAAAGCAAAATGGCTTCAATGATCTATGGAGTTAGCAGAAACGGCAGAAAGGGAATAGGATACCAAGGTAAGGTTCCTACACCAAAGAATGCCATGGATTTAACTATTAAACACACTCCTCTGAACTCACATTTTGTGTATGGTCACACACATGATATTAAATATACTAACAGTAAGTATTCTGTGAAACCAAAATTCAACCAGAGTTTTGGTAAATCTAACAAATCAGGACCCAAGAAAATCTGGGTACCTAAGGATAAAATAATACATGTTGCAGATATCTTTAGCAGCAAATCAGAAACACCAGTCATGGTACCTGGACTCTGGCTGCTCGCGACACATGACAGGAAGAAGGCATATGTTCCAAAGCCTGGAACTTAAGCCTGGAGGCCACGTTGGCTTTGGAGGCAATCAGAGGGGAAAGATCATTGGCTCTGGAACTGTAGGTAATGGAAATCTTCCCTCTATAAATAATGTTCTGCTAGTAGATGGATTAATGCATAATCTGTTATCCATAAGTCAATTAAGTGATAACAGTTATGATATAATCTTTAATCAAAAATCATGTAAAGTTGTTAGTCAGAAAGATGGGACTATCCTATTTAATGGAAAGAGGAAAAACAACATTTATAAAATCAAACTTTCTGAACTGAAAAGTCAGAATGTAAAGTGTCTTCTGTCTGTTAACAACGAGCAATGGATCTGGCACAGAAGATTGGGGCATGTTAGTATGAGAAGAATATCTCAGATTAACAAACTCAATCTGGTCAGAGGACTTCCTAATCTGAAGTTCAATTCAGATGCTCTGTGTGAAGCATGTCAGAAAGGCAAGTTTGCAAAACCTTCTTTCAAATCTAAAAATGTTGTTTCTACCTCTAAGCCATTAGAACTTCTGCATATTGACTTATTTGGACCAGTTAAAACTGCTTCAGTCAGTGGCAAGAAGTATGGGTTAGTAATCGTAGATGACTATAGAAGATGGACATGGGTAAAGTTCTTAAGACACAAGGACGAGTCACACTCTGTGTTTGTTACCTTCTGTAACCAAGTTCAGAATGAAAAGGATCTTAGAATCGTTAAAGTCAGAAGTGATCATGGTGGAGAGTTTGAAAACAAAGATTTTGAGTCATTCTTTAATGACAGAGGCATTCTGCATGATTTCTCTTGTCCTAGAACTCCCCAACAAAATGGAGTTGTAGAATGAAAGAACAGAACATTGCAAGAAATAGCCAGAACCATGATCAATGAGACAAACGTTGCTAAGATCTTCTGGGCAGAGGCAATAAACACAGCGTGCTACATTCAGAATAGAATCTCCATAAGACCTATTCTGGAAAAGACTCCATATGAATTGTGGAAGAACAGAAAGCCCAACATTTCATATTTTCATCCATTTGGATGTACTTGTTTTATGTTAAATACAAAAAATTATTTGAACAAGTTTGACTCTAAAGCACAGAAGTGTATTATGTTAGGATACTCTGAACGCTCAAGAGGGTACAGAGTATACAATACAGAAACACAGATTGTGGAAGAATTAATCAGTGTTCGTTTTGATGATAAGCTTGACTCTGAAAAGTCAAAGCAGAATGAAGTCTTTGCAGGTATGGAAGTTGAACTCACAGGTTCTGAAGACAAGTCATCATAAGCTCTCAACAACGACACTCCTTCAACATCAGAAAGAGGCACTGCGAGCAATCCAGCAACACCTGTTGACCAACCTCAGAAAAGACTACCTAGAAGCAGCTTGGATCACCCAGAAGAAACTATCTTAGGAAGAAAGGAAGATCCAATCAGAACAAGAGCCAGCTTCAGAAACTCTGAAGAATCCCTCATGGGACTTGTGTCTCTGATTGAACCTTCTTCTATTGATGAAGCACTTCTGGACAACGACTGGATTCTAGCAATGCAAGAAGAGCTGAATCAATTCACCAGAAATGACGTATGGGATCTTGTTCCCAGACTAAAAGGATTCAACATCATTGGAACAAGATGGGTGTTCAGAAACAAGATGAACGAACAAGGTGAAGTTATCAGAAACAAAGCACGACTGGTAGCACAAGGTTATAGTCAGCAAGAGAGGATAGACTATACAGAAACCTTTGCTCCAGTCGCCAGGTTAGAATCTATCAGACTTTTAATTTCGTTTGCTGTTAACAAAGGCATCACTCTGTATCAGATGGATGTCAAGAGTGCATTCTTAAATGGTTATATAGAAGAAGAGGTTTATGTGCACCAACCCCCTGGTTTTGAAAGTACAAAAAATCCAGAATATGTTTTCAAACTAAAGAAGTCACTATATGGTCTGAAACAAGCTCCCAGAGCTTGGTATGAAATACTAAGTAACTTTCTGTTAGAAAAAGAATTCACCAGAGGGAAGGTGGACACTACCTTATTCTGTAAGTCAGTTAAGAATGACATCTTAGTTTGCCAAATTTATGTTGATGATATTATTTTTGGATCTACTAATCCTTCTCTTGGAAGAAAATTTGCTAAGTGTATGCAGGCAGAATTTGAGATGAGCCTCATGGGAGAACTGAAATTCTTTCTGGGAATTCAGATCAATCAAAATCCAGAGGGAACTTACATTCATCAGAGCAAATATGTCAGAGAACTTCTGAAGAAATTTGACCTCTCAGAATGTAAGTCATCAAAGATTCCAATGCATCCCACGTGCATTCTGGAAAGAGAAGAGGTAAGCAAAATGGTAGAACAGAAGGTCTACAGAGGTATGATTGGTTCTCTCCTTTATCTGACGGCTTCAAGGCCTGATATCTTATTCAGCGTATGTATTTGTGCAAGATTCCAATCAGATCCTAGAGAATCTCACTTAACAGTTGTTAAGCAAATTTTCAAGTATCTGAAAGGTACTACTAATCTGGGTTTATTTTATAGAAAATCTAGTGATTACAGCTTAGTAGGTTACTGCGACGCTGACTTTTCTTGAGACAGAGTAGAGCGTAAAAGTACTTCTGGAAGCTGCCAGTTTCTGGGAGAAAATCTGATCTCTTGGTCCAGCAAAAGGCAATCCACAATTGCGCTATCAACAACAGAAGCTGAGTACATAGCAGCAGCTGGATGCAGCACACAAATGCTCTGGATGAAAAGTCAGCTTGAAGACTTTCAGATTTTTGAGAGTAACATCCCTATACTCTGTGACAATACTTCTGCCATTTGCTTAAGTAAAAATCCTATTTTGCATTCTAGGGCTAAGCATATAGAAATAAAGCATCACTTCATTAGGGACTATATTCAGAAATGAATTTTGAACTTAAAATTTATTGATACAGACCATCAATGGGCTGATATCTTCACTAAACCACTTTCTGAAGATAGGTTCAACTTCATTCTGAAACATCTCAGCATGAAGCTCTGCCCAGAGTGAAAATGTTTTAATTTTATATATTAACCTTCAGAATGTGTTTTCTTTTTTCTGTGAACTTCTGATCAATCTTCTTTCAGAAAGATAGACAAGCAGATTGTATCAGATTCTATTCTTAAAGATCTGAGCGTTTCAGTTCAAGGATAGACGTGCTGCTCACTAAATCAAACAAGTGTCATCCAATCATCAGCAAATCTCTGAAGCAGAACACGCGTGCACGCTTCTGAGAAGGCAAAACGCTGATTGGATGCATTGAGACACATGTCTGGTAACTGTTTCAAATATCTTTCTCAAATCCCCCAAAATTAGCAAGCATTAAATGCGTGTAATCATGAGTTAAACTGTAATCATAAATTAATTCTCTCTCTTAAAACCGTTTACGTTTTCAAAACACTTTTTGAAATCTATTTAAGCACATTAACATCATTCATTAAACTTTTACCGTCTCTTACAATCATCCAAAATATTTTCTGCATTCTCACTTGTGTGTTCATCCTTTTTCAAAAGAAACCCTTTCTCAAACTTTTTCTCAGAAAACCCCAGTGTGAACATGGCAACTTCTAGCACTGTTTCTGCAGGTTCTCAGAAGGAGGCTTCATCTGAACAATACCAAATTCCCTTCAGAACTCTACTTACACCAGTGAAGAACTTGGAAGTTCTGTCTGAACTGATTGTTGATTTCACTAGTCTGAAAGAAAATGGATTCGATTTGACAGAAGAAATTAGGGCACAAGGATAGGAGAGATACTTTGATAGGTTGGTGGGTCCAACGTTCCCTGTATTGGTCAAGGAATTCTGGATTCATGCGTCTTCTTCAACACATCAAGTTACCTCCTATATCATGGTAAAGAAGATTGTGATCACTGAAGATCACATTGCAAGATTGATTGGATACACTGGTGGTGGTATCCGCTGTATCGACATGGCAGAAAGATGCGAAGATTATTCTGGGGTGCTTCAATCACAGGAAGCCCACAAGCTCTCCTGATTATATAAACATAGATCAGTAGTTTCTGATCTATTTTATTAATCAGAAGGTAAAGATTAACTTGGCTCATCTTCTATTTAATCACCTCAAGACCAGCGTCAAGGAGACAAGAGAAGAAGTAAGGACAAAAAGGGATTGGATACCCTTTGGAAGGTTAATATCAGATATTCTAACTGAGAATAGGCTGATTGAACACCTTACAGAAGCACAGGAATTAAGCTTTATTGAACCTACTGTTGGCAAGCCTCTGAATGCCAAGAATCTGAAGAAAATGAAACTGATAGAGAATATCAGAAAGGATCCCAGCGTCACTCCTCTTGCTGACATCACCAGCAGAAGAGTCCCTCTGGACGACTTTCCAATATTCTCTGAGATTGACTCTAAACCAGTCATTGTTCTCAGATACTTGGATGCTTGCAAGGCTGATGGCACAGATCCCACTCTGAACATTAAAGATCTGCACCAGCAAAATCCAGAAGTTACTGTGAAGAAGACGAAGAAAAGAAAGGCTACTTCAGAAGGACCATCCCAGCAGACCCCTAAGAAGAGAGGTAATCTATCTGATGTTAATGTTTTAAATTCTTCTGCTATTCCAACATCAATCCCAACCCCAGCTTCATATGAACTCCCAATCCCCATACCAACCATTGATGACACCTAACCAGAGGCTGACCCTTCTGAGTCACTAACTCTCAGGAGATCCCGCACCAAATCCCAAAATCCAAAACCCACAACATCAACAGAATCAGAACTTGACAAAGTTCTTTCTGAAATTGATCAACGTCCTTCCGCTCCCCTCTTAGAAAATCCAAACACTCAACCAGAAACTCCCCATTCACCACAACCAGCAACTACATTATCTCCAATACCAGAGCAACCAGAAATTCCACCTCCCTCTCCACAACCAGAACTTCATCCACCTTCGCCTCAACCATCATCTCAACACTCTGAGTCTCACCACTCTGAGGCTCAAACCCCTGAACCTCATTCACCTCAAACCCCTGAACCTCTCTCACCTTAATCCTCTGAACCTCAATCCCTGGCAATTCAACTGCCTTGTGGTACAACTGTAAACATACCCCAACTGCCATCCTCACCAGAAACTACCCCTCCAAATACTCCAAACAGTCCAATTATCATTTCTGACTCTCCCACTCCATCTCCCAAACAAAATACAGAAGACCACAGCAGGACCTTCATCGATTTAACAATCCTTGACCGTCTTGCTGACCTTCAAAATAAAATAGCCATCCCCAAACCCAAACAACTAGATGTTAGTGCTGGCATTTTGAATTTTGAAACAGGCTTGCAGAATTGGATTGCTTCTCTAAAGCAGGTTTGTCTTGGAATGATTGATCCTGCTGCTTCAGACCAACTCTGGACACAATTCAGAATGTGGGTACACGCTGAAGCCCTCAAGCTGCAAGACATCAACTATGAACAGGCCCAACAGAACTTCAGCAAGCTACTGAAGGAAGTTGAAGGTCAGCTGCTGAAGGAGGAAGTGCTACTTCTGGATAGTGAGCCATGGTCTGAAAAGCGTCCAGCTTCAAAAGTTCAGCCAGTAGAAGATCATACAATTCAAGCTGAAGATGTTAATCAAGCAGAAGATGTTGCAGAAAGCTCTCAGAAGCATCCTGTTTCTGACGTTTCTCAAGCTGCTTTGGACAGGCAGACTCTTGAAGAGCTGAAGTAGAATGATATTCGTCTGCAGCAAAGAATGGATGAGAATGATCAAAGGATGAAGGAAAGGATGGATGTGAAAGATGGAAAGATTGATACAGTAGTCAGCATGGTGCATCAGCAGAAGGAAACTGCTGATTAGATAAAGAACATGCTAGAAGCTTTGTTCACACGCTTTCCACCCCAACCTTAGATTTTCATTATCGATGTTTTCATTGTTTTCTTTCCATGTTTTCTGTACTATCTTCTAAGCTTTGAATTAAATATAACAGTTTTTCTGCACTGATCGTTTTCACTTTAATTATTTGCACTTTTTGACTGCTGACAAAAAGGGGGAGAACAAGAATGATATTTTTCAATAACGGACTACTGAGACAAAAAGTCTCAAACATTCTAACACTCTGATATACTTGAATGTTTTTTGTTTTGCATAAGCTTACAGGTACAAGAAGTTAATCATCTCTGATACACTGAAGCTCTGATGCTCTGATGTTCAAAGAAAGTCAATAAAGATCTGATCCTGAAGGACTCATGGAATTAAAAAGGGAAGTAATAAATTCAGGGGGAGTATCTCCGATCTAAACTCTGATATCTCTTTATCCCCTATCCTCTTATCTTTGATAACTTCCTATTTAATTCTGATACTCTTTACTATTTGGTTATCTCTGATACTTTTCACGTTAATTTTCAATTGAAAAAATCTAGTTTTTGTCATCATCAAAAAGGGGGAGATTGTTAGAACAAAGTTTGAATCTACTACCCTAAGTTTAAGTTTTGATGATAACAAAATGCAAAGATATATTAATTGTATGATTCATGTAAGACATATATGCTGCCTAAAAAATTACATTCTGTTTTACAGAAACTCTAATGGGTATCAGCAAGAGAATATCATTGTTGTACCCCAAAATTTGCCCTCCCATATTCTTCAAGATTTGTCAAGATCAATCTTCAAATGGTTCAAGATCTCTCAAAGGGTTGCACAGTCAAACATCCTCCTAAGCCAGTCAAAATTAGGGTTTTGTTTCTCTCAAGGAAGTTGAGGTTTTAAATGGCTCAATCAAGTCCCATATGCCTATATACATTGTCAAGCATCTACATGTCAAGTTTCAAGACTCACAGCATCAAGTTGCACAGTCAAAAGCCCTAATTGCTTCACAATCAACTGTAGGGGTAAAATGGTCATTTGGCAGTCAAAAGTCAAAAATTTTGGTCAACATCTTATTTTGAGCACACAATCATCATTTGATCAAATCTTGATCATGATTCCACAAGCATGGCTCAAAAAAATCATCAAGATGCAAAAGTTTCCATTTTTGGACAGCTGAAAAGTCAACTGTAACTTGACCAGGGCATAACTTTTTCATGGTTCATCAGAAAAATCCCATCCAATGCTCATTTATAAGGGGATGACATTTCCTACAACTCATCTTCACATTCCAAGTCCAAGAAATGCTCTCACAAAAAGTTATCAATTTCTACATTATAGGTCATTTTCAAAAGTCAACAAAAAGGCATGTTAAGTCAAAGACCATAACTTGAGATTGGTAAATCCAAATGACATGGGACCAAAGGCATTGGTTAGAGGACTTCAAGACCTTTCCAAAATATCCAAGAACATGTCCATATGATCGAAATTGAGCAAGATATGCATTGGAGAAGTTGGGAAATTTTTGTGAAATGACAAAAGTCAACTATCCTTAAAACTTCAATTTTTGACAAAAGGGCCCACTTTCTTCCACTTGATTCAGCCTTGTCATGCCATACACGTGTCCCATGATTAAATTCAAGATCAAACATTTATTTTTCCATTTTATTTAATTTTTATTGATTTAATTCATTTTAAATCCATAATAATTCAAATAAAATCTAAAAAATTTAATGGAATAGCATCTTTTGATTTGAATAGCTTTTATATGTCACATGCCAGCTACCAAATTCGTGCCAAGCCTTTTTGTGCATAAAATCTTTAATTTGAACCAAAAATGGAAAGTTCTTTAATGGTGGTCAACCAAGATCTCAAGACTTCAATACACAAGGTTAAGGCTCAGCTGCTGACCTAATTTCGTTCACACATACATAAGAAAGCATTAAAAACCTAATCCACGACCCAGACATTACTGAAATGGCCAAAAATAAAACTGAAAATTGTTGAAAAAAGTAGGAGATCAAAAATAATGTTGCAAGCATTTTCAGACAAAAAGGAGAACGTGACCCTCTTCCTTGTCGTCCACTGAAGCTAAGGCAATCAACACCACGTCCTAAGACTCCCTATACAACACTGTAAGTATTCACGAACTCACCTCTGAACACGATACCTCAATTCTCCATTCTTGCATTTTTCCTCAAAAATATTGGCATAGTTATGTTTCTTGTTTGATTTCTAATCTAATGACAATAGCCAATTTCGTTTTTAGGCCCTATACTGTGATACCCGATTCTAGGGTTTGTTTGCTTGTTTTTTAGGCGTTTTCAGTGTAGGAAAAATTGGCCACCATAATGGGTATAGGAGTGATCAGGAGATGGAAACGAGACCAACCATGGTTTTGGAATTAATTTTTGAAGCCTAGGGATAATTTTCAGAAGAGCCTACGAAACTACCTGCGGATAAAAATCCGCAGGTAACTGAACCAGCAATTTGATGAAGAAGACGATGATGTGTCTTCACATCACTGGCCCATTCAAATCCAAAACGTGTGCATCTTTTATTTTCCAGGATATTGCTTTTTATTATATATAATGTTAATTGTCTATTATCATAACGAATGAAACATTGGCGTAGTGACAGGGCGAACAGGCATGGAGCGCTGGGACCTGGGTTCGAATCCCAGGTCCCCCAAATAATTGTTTCTTATTTTTCTTAATAGGTTCCCATGCAGGCTTGCTAGTGTATTCCATCATACGCCTCAAACAATAAGGCGCCATGTGTCCTTGAGCCTAGATCTGATGACAAAAGATGAAGGACCACAATAATCCCCAGTCAACGCTTGCATACCTGATCCAGAAGGTCAACGTGGCCAAGCAAACAAATGGGCCAGAAATTCCTAGCACACCTCCATTCTGGGCCCTACACCCCCAGGGTTTTGTTTCTTTTTTTTTCTCTTTTATATTTTCTATTTAATTATTTTTTTCTAATTATTATTATTATCACTAAAATTAACAAATTAACCTTTTCATAATAAATTCAGACCATAAAAAACGTAAATATTTTTATTCATTATTATTAATTTCACTTAGTTTAATTATTTTGTAAATAAAATGTAAATTAATTAATCTAGCTTTTTTTAGAATTAGGTCAACTTTCATTTTTTTCTCAATAACTTAAAATAAATTAGAATTAGGTCTTGACAACTTTTAATTTTTTTTTATTTCATTAAAACATAAAAACACAAAAATACTTTTTCTTGTAAATAATTAATTAAAGAATTAGGGTTAATATTTAATTTAATTGCAAAAAGGGATTAATTTCAATTCTTTTCTCAAAAAGGGTCAAAACCCTAAGGACGTCCCGATTCAATTCTTTCGCGCATTATTATTTATTTTGATTATATTGATGTATCTGTGCCGAGTATGTAATAGCGTAATTAGGGCTTTTATCCCTTTATTTTATTTCTCGCATTTATTTTCCAAACGGGTTATGTTTTTGGCGATGTATAGACTCGCGCCTTGTAATAGCGTAGATTCATATTTCCGCAATTTGTTTTCCGCACTCTTAACTGTTAATATGCATGAAAGACTTGTATGAAAAATAAAACCAATCCGTAGCACACAAATGCATGTTCAAAGATAAACATAAACTGAAACAACACACATGCACATGCCACTCTTAGGGTACGCCTCACTGGTTGCCTCGACGTGGTCATCAAGTATAGGGTGTCTTAGAGGTCACCCTCCTGTCTAAGATCCAGTTGCCTCGAAACGGTTGCCTCGGATAAAAAGGATCTAGGACATTAGGGTTACCGCTAAGGCGTCCTACTATTGCTTCGGTGACCACACATGTCCCTAATAATCGAATTGACCCAAATAACTCCAACGATGGTGCTACCTACCTCTCAATGGTGGGATAGCACTATCTAAAGGACTCTTACACAGCCTAATTCCTTATAGTAGGTAGATTTCTCCTGGGTACTTGCTCTTTCAAAAAACAAAAACATCTTTTCGCACCTACACTTTCAAAAGGTTTTCAAACAAATATTTCATACACTCTTGAGGACAGATACAAGAGTTACTTAGAAATTATTCAAACGAAACTTTTTTCAAAACCCACACACACTTGAAAAGCAAACAATTTTTGAAAACATAAGAGCAAGTACCTAAGAGCCCGTGGATAACCACGGATAGAAAGGGTGTTAACACCTTCCCTTTCTATAAATCTACCTCCCGAACCGAGAGACATCTCGAAAAAGGAATTTTGCTGTGCTTTTGTCCATTCCTTGTTGGAGAACATAAAAGACGGTGGCGACTCTTGCTTACCGCGACATTTCGCGAACCAGCTTAAAAAATAGTCAGTTCTATTTCCACCGATCACAGAACTGGCGACTCTGCTGGGGAATTCCTATAAGCGAGGTGTACCTTAGGATTAGACCACTCTTATGTTTTCAATTGCTTGCTTTGTTTGCTTTAATATTGTGGGTCTGTCTTGGAGTTTCATAGATCCTAACCCAGATCTGGAGGATACCTTTTAGAAAGTAGCGACAAACTGTGAGGGAACTGTGCGGGGTATACCGACACGGTTGAAGCAGTTTGCTATGTTGATGTGGCACTTTGGTGAGTACCGGTAACCCTTGAGTCAAGTCAAGGAGAGTACGGGGCCGCCGCATGGTGTCGTGAAGCATCAACTGACCTTAGGAACCTTACTTGACCATCCTGGCCTCTTTAGGGGTAGTGAGATGACCGACTTTGGTGCAGTCCGAGGTTGGTCGATACTCGATACTACACTCATTGAGGGTTGTTTTCTTGGAATATTTTGATCGCTAGTTCAGTGGCTAAATCAAAACAATGAACACAGAAAACAACCCAATGATATTGAGCTCCTTAGAACCCGGTTACTTTTGATAGGACAGGTTTTTGAGCCCACCAACTTCAAGAGGGTAGTACCCCAAACTTCATGTTGGCCTAAACTCTAAGGGCTGTCTGGTGTGACTTGTGTGCCTTATCATGTTTGTGAATACTTGTGGTGTGTCCTTATCATAACATCATAGCATTATACAGCATCATATGCATCTACTAACCACTTCAAGGGTTCGAATCTTCATCTTTGTTCTTGTTTTGTAGGACATGGAAACTATCCGCAGAAAGACAATTCAGATCAACCTTGTAAGGGTCCCTCCTCAGCTTAAGGAGCTTACATCCAGGATTCCCGAGAACTCTTCCTTCAGTGAAAGGCATGGTAGACTCATCAGCTTGGTCAACACCAACATTGAAGAAGATATGATAAAAGTCCTCTTCCAGTTCTTTGACCCTTTGCACCACTGTTTTACTTTCCCGAATTATCAATTGGTGCCTACCTTGGAAGAGTTTTCCCAGCTTCTGAAGGTTCCTATCCTTAGTCAACTACCCTACAACGGTACGGAAAGGGAACCAAAACTTGAAGAGGTTGCTAAAGCATTACACCTACAACCTTCTGACATCAAGGGACATTGGAAAGTTAGAAGTGGTATCAAAGGATTCTTGACAAAGTTCCTGTTTGAGAAGGCCCAAGAATGTTGGAATTCCCTTGACCTACAAGCCTTTGAAGAAGTTGTGGCACTCCTTGTCTATGGGTTGGTATTGTTCCCGAATCCAGATCAGCTTATAGATATCAATGTTGTCGAGATCTTCATGTCCAGGAATCCTATACCTACGTTGCTTGGGGACATCCTCCACTCATGTTACACTCGAACCATGAGAAAAAGAGGTGTTCTCATGTGCTGCACTCCTCTCCTGGCAAGGTGGTTTATTTCGCACCTTCCACAATCAGTTTTGAAGAACGAGCGGGGTCTGAGATGGTCACAATGATTAATGACTCTTACACATGCTGATATACATTGGTGTTCTCGGTCCAGAGAAAATGTCACTATCATTGATCGTTGCGGAGAGTTTCCTAATGTTCCTTTACTTGGAATCAGAGGGGGCATTACTTACAACCCATGTCTGGCTTTGAGACAGTTTGGATATGCTCAGAGGGATGGCCCTCATGACATGTTGATTCCTAACATAGTTTTTGACTTCGACAACGATGCACAAGGACTTCTCCAGAAATTCATCAGAGCTTGGAGGATGCCCAACAGGGTAGACAGTACGACACTGGAGCACAAGAACTCCATCCCCCTCGAGCCTTATCTCAAATGGGTACGAGCCCGCTCCCAGAAGCTGGTGATGCCATATCCTCATGTTCTCCCCGTGATCAAAGAACCTGTTTTGGAAGGAGAGGTGCCATACACCATTCAACATCCTGACATGCCAACATCTTGGGAAGAAATGCAAAAAAGCTGGATCCAACTCAAGGAAGAACGGAATTCTCTTGAAACCAGTCTACATGCCAGTGAGAAGAAGGTCTTGGAGCTCACCCGCCTACTGCACGAGGAAAAGACTCTCAACACTTACATCGCTCCAAAGAGGATGTGCAGTGTCTTTTGGGATTAAGTATTTTGTAATGTTTTGCCCATGAGGCCTTGATGTACTGAACAGATTATTTCTTAATACAACGTGTGTTCCTTTTTGTCTACAACGAATTTGAACTTTCGAACCCTTGAATGCATTGCATAAATAGCATATCATGCATCATGTGCATAACAGGTACTCTTTTTCTACAGGTTGCTTAATCTTCTTCGCTGTTTATTTCAGCAATCATCATGAATCCTTAACCTACTACTGAACAAGCTATCAAGGCCCTCCAGGCCCAAAACGCCCAGTTTCAAGAACTGGTCATGAGCTTAGCCCAGGGTCAACAGGAGTTGAAGACTTTGCTCTTGAAGGAGAAGAAGAAGAAGAAGAAGAGGACTGTGATGTTTAACACTGGACGGAGGTTTGGGAATACACTGCAGAATGAGGCTGATCAGGCTACTTCCTCTGTAGGAAAGGATAGTCCCCAAGAGAGAGAGAGAGGTTCCTAGTCCCGTGGTCTCCGACAAAGAGACAGATTTCAATGACGAACAGTATCCTCCTGCTGAGGACAGGTACAAACAGCTGGAGGACCGGTTAAATGCCATGGAGATCCAACGCGTGCCTGGGTTGGATTTTGGAGATCTAGGTTTATCTTCTGGGGTGGTGATCCCACACAAGTTCAAGGCACCTGCCTTTGCGAAGTACGACGGGGCTTCCTGTCCTAAACTGCACCTCCGTTCTTATGTAAGGAAGATCCAACCTTACACTGCAGATAAGAACCTATGGATCCATTTCTTCCAGGATAGCCTTTCAGGGGCTCAACTCGAATGGTTCTATCAACTGGATGGAACCAGTATTCGAAACTGGGAGGACTTGGCTACTGCATTTTATAAGCAGTATCAGTACAATTCCGACCTTGCTCCCACGCGTACCCAGCTCTAGGGTATGTCACTTGGGATGGGTGAAGGTTTTAAGGAGTACACACAGAAGTGGAGAGACCTGGCCGGCAGGGTGCAGCCACCGTTGACTGACCGTGAACTCGTGGACATGTTCTTGGGGACCCTGTCTGGTCCATTCTTCAACCATCTGATTGGTAATTCTTCTGCGGGGTTTACAGACCTCATTCTGACTGGTGAAAGGATAGAAGCTGGTATCAAGTCGGGGAAGATACAGAAAGGTGCCTCCTCGAGTATTGAAAAGAAGCCCTTCAAGAAGGAAGCTAGTGTTGTTTATGGTCCGAGAAGACAGAACAAACCGGAACGCCGCCAAGCTGTCAACGCGGTGGTAATTTCAAAGCCTGCCGCTGCTCCTCAGCAATATAACCAGCCAAGGGGTGAGAGACCCAAAAGACAGTACACTCGGCTCAGCATGACCCTGTCTTAGATATTGCTGCAACTGCTGTCAACCAATCTGGTAATTGTCAAGGAAGCTCCAAAGGTTGTGAACACAACATCCCCGAAGTACAATCCCAACGCCCGCTGTGCTTATCACTCTGACAGCCCGGGGCATACTACTGATGATTGTTGGGCTCTTAGGAATAAGGTTCAAGACCTTATTGATGCTAAAGAGGTACAGTTCGAGGCGCCCGAGAGGCCTAATGTGGTGACAGCTCCCATGCCCAACCATGGAGTAAATGCTATTAGGGATGAAGACGACGTGGAGGAATCTGAATTCAACAGCTGGATCTACCCAACGACCGACGATGGACCAAGAAATTGGACTGCCAAAGACTTCACACCTATTACTTTTGTCACTCAGTAATGAACTCCTTTGTTTTGAATTTGTAACAAACAATATTACTAAACTTTATGGCCCGGTGTCTTACCCGGGACACCGTGGCTTCATTTGTGAGGGCTTATTATTTGTCACTTTCATATATCATGAATAAAAGCATTGGAAATTTTTCGCACTTCAAATATTGCGCTCCCTTTCTTTCTTTATATATTGCAAAACAGCTGTATTTACACACACTCACCTATACAGGTTCCAATCCACTATGGATCCCACTGGTAATGACTTTGCTACTGCCAGTTATGACTTCGAAAATCCGATCAACTTAGACGAAGACGAAGGTGAAGATGATTGCGAAGTGCCTGGTGAGCTTGCAAGACTGTTACTCCAGGAAGAGAGGGCCATTCAACCACATGAAGAGCCAGTGGAAACGGTAAATCTAGGCACTGAGACAGACAGAAAAGAAGTCAAGATTGGTGCCAATCTGGAGGCTAGTGTGAAACAACGGTTGATTCAGATGTTGCATGACTACGTGGAAATCTTTGCCTGGTCTTACGAAGACATGCCTAGGTTGGATACCGACATTGTGGTTCATCACTTGCCTACCAAGGAAGAATGCCCTCTGGTAAAACAGAAGGTTCGCCGTATGCGTCCAGAGATGTCTGAGAAAATCAAAGCTGAGGTTATGAAACAATTCGATGCCGGGTTTCTAGCAGTGACTTCTTACCCTCAGTGGGTTGCCAACATGGTGCCAGTGCCGAAGAAGGATGGTAAGGTCCGAATGTGTGTTGATTACAAGGATTTGAACAGGGCGAGCCCTAAGGATGACTTCCTTCTGCCTCATATCGAAGTTCTGGTTGACAACACTGCTCAGCATAAAGTATTCTCCTTCATGGACGGCTTCTCAGGTTATAATCAGATCAAGATGGCTCCTGAAGACATGGAGAAGACCACTTTTGTTACTCAGTGGGGCACCTTTTGCTACAAGGTCATGCCATTTGGGTTGAAAAATGCTAGGGCAACCTACCAACATGCCATGGTTGCTCTGTTTCATGACATGATCCATCACGAAATAGAAGTATACGTCGACAATATGATTGCAAGGTCCCAAACTGAGGAGGAACACCTTGACCATCTGCAGAAACTGTTTGACCGTCTGAAGTTGTACAAGCTGAGGTTAAACCCAAACAAGTGCACCTTTGGGGTGAGGTCTGGAAAACTACTAGGTTTCGTCGTGAGCGACAAAGGTATTCAAGTGGACTCTGCCAAAGTGAAAGCCATACAAGAGATGCCAACTCCCAAGACAGAAAAAGAAGTCAGAGGCTTTCTAGGACGTCTGAACTACATTGCTCGATTCATCTCGCACCTAACTGCTACCTGTGAACCAATCTTCAAGCTACTGAAGAAAGATCAAGTAGTACGTTGGAATGATGAATGTCAGGCCGCTTTCGAAAGAATCAAAGAGTATCTCCAAGAACCACCCATTCTTATGCCACCGGTTGAAGGGAGACCTCTAATCTTATACTTGACAGTACTGGACAACTCAATGGGGTGTGTGCTGGGGCAGCATGACGAGTCTGGCCAAAAAGAGCACGCTATTTATTACCTTAGCAAAAAGTTTACCGACTGTGAGACCCGATACTCACTGCTCGAGAAAACTTGCTGCGCTTTGGTATGGGCTGCTCGCCGGCTGAGACAGTATATGTTGACTCACACTACTCTGATGATTTCTAAAATGGATCCCATCAAGTACATCTTCGAAAAGCCTGCTCTGTCTGGAAGAATAGCAAGATGGCAGATGATCTTGACAGAATACGACATCCAGTACACGACTCAAAAAGAAATCAAGGGAAGTGTATTGGCAGACCATTTGGCACACCAGGCAGTGGATGACTACCAATCAATGAACTTTGAATTTCCAGACGAGAATATCATGGTAGTGACTGATTGTGAAGTACCTGGACCGGATGAAGAACCTGAGGAAGGATCCCGATGGTCTATGCACTTTGACGGAGCCTCAAACGCTTTGGGTAACGGTATTGGCGCCATGATCATATCCCCTAAAGGCACTCATACTCCACTCACTGCCCGGCTATGTTTCAATTGCACCAACAACATGGCAGAGTATGAGGCATGTATCATGGGTCTTCAAGTTGCAATTGACTTAAGGATCAAGTTTCTGAGTGTCTTCGGAGATTCCGCTCTCGTGATCAATCAGATCAAAGGCGAGTGGGATACGAAACACCCAAATCTCATTCCTTACAAAGAGTATGTGTTGACGTTGATTCCCCACTTCGAGGAGATAACCTTTGAACACTTCCCAAGAGAGGAGAATCAGTTGGCGGACGCGTTAGCTACGATGTCTTCTATGTTCAAAGTCAAATGGGACAATGAGGCTCCCCGGATCATTATCTGGAAATTGGAAGAACCTGCACATTGCTGCGATCTTGAGGCTGAAGAGGTAACAAAAAAACCTTGGTATTATGAAGTGAAAAGGTACTTGGAAGCTCAAGAATATCCCGAGGGTGCATCTGTCAACGACAAAAAGTTTCTGAGAAGGTTCGCGGCGAAGTTCTTCCTCAGCAACGACATTCTGTACAAGCGAAACCATGATTCGACCTTACTGAGTTGTGTGGATAAGACTGAAGCAGAAAGGATCATGGCAGAGCTGCATGAAGGTACCTTCGGAACATATTCCAGTGGACATACCATGGCAAATAAAATCCTTCGGGCAGGATATTTCTGGTCCACAATGGAAGCCGACTGTTACCAACATTCTCGGACATGTCACAAATGCCAGATCTATGCTGATAAGGTGCACATTCCTCCAGTCCCTCTGAACATCTTGACAACACCTTGGCCTTTTGCAATGTGGGGCATTGATATGATCGGCGAGATCAGACCTACGGCATCCAACGGGCATCGTTTCATCCTGGTAGCGATCGACTACTTTACAAGGTGGGTTGAAGCAGCTTCCTATGCTACTGTAACCAAGAACGTCGTGGCACGGTTCATTCGGCACAACCTGATCTGTCGATACGGCGTCCCGGAAAGGATCATTACGGATAATAGTACCAATCTTAACAATAAGATGATCACTGAGCTCTACGAGCAATTCAAGATACAACACCACAACTCTTCTCCTTACCGACCGAATATGAATGGGGCCGTAGAAGCAGCTAATAAGAATATCAAGAAGATTGTGCAGAAGATGACAGTAACCTACAAAGATTGGCACGAGATGTTACCGTTTGCTCTTCATGGGTACCGTACCTCATCAAGGACGTCAACAGGGGCAACACCCTTTTCCTTGGTCTATGGCATGGAGGCAGTCTTGCCTATTGAAGTCCAGATACCCTCTCTCCGGATAATGAAGGATGCAGGTTTGAGCGAAGATGACTGGATCCAGACTCGACTTGATCAATTAAATCTAATCGATGAAAAGAGACTCACCGCTATTTGTCATGGTCAAACGTACCAAAAACGGATGATCAGGGCATTTAACAAGAAAGTCAGACGACAAGAGTATCAAGTCGGAGACCTGGTAATCAAGCGCATCATTCTTCCTCAAAGTGATCCCAGGGGAAAATGGACCCCTACGTACGAAGGGCCATTTGTGGTTAAACATATCTTCTCAGGAGGAGCTATGATTCTAACCACCATGGACGGTGACGACCTTCCTCACCCCGCCAATGCAGACATAGTAAAAAGATACTACGCATGATTAAAGACCCGCTAGGTTGACATACCTAGGCAAAATAAGGGCTTCCCAGCGAACCAAAAAGGTTCGGGTAAAAATAAGGGATGAAATGAAAAAATCTGTACACCCGGCAAGTCGAAAACCTGAAAAGGCGGCTTGGGCAAAAATGGGTATTCCAGTGGATTGAAAACCCGAAAGGGCGGTCCTGGCAAAAGTTAGGGATAAGCGTAATACTATGTCTCGTTGGATCACCTTGCATCCAGAATTCGATATCAACTATCAGGTTCAGAAGGCATCAATCAATCAGCTTCATCTCCAACTAAGCAGCAAAGTGATGAGACGCTTGAAGACATAAAGGCGATAGCAGAGTTGGAACCCAGTGGGATTTTTCACATAGCTGTTTTGTTTTCTTTTCACAAAATTGTATAAACTCTATGTTGTTCGGCGGCGTTCTAGGACGTCAGCCTCCTGTACAAAGATGCCTATTTACAGGCAAATTTCAAAATCAATACAAATTCACTTTTCCAGACAAATTGCCAACTGTTTTTTTTCTCTTTATCTGTTTTGTTTTGCGAAGAACGTCCAATGTTCATTTTTGATATATGCATTTGACATTAATTGCTAAATCATAAATATTTGCATGCGAAACAAAGGGCTAATTACAGGTAACATCAGAAACAGGGGCAATAATGAGTTGTCTAAGCGATCTAGTTGCTCGGTCCACCAAGGTACCAAGGTAGGTTCGGCTGAAGAACATAACCAAGATACCTCCACTCCCCACAGAGTAAGACAAGATTCAGCAACACTCCATCCAAGCATAGTTGGTCTCCCGTCAGCCCAAAAAGGCACAATATCCTTAGCAAGTCAGTGATACTCTCCCCAAGCAGAATAGTCTACTATCAGCCTTAAGGAAGTTGGGTATCCCCAGAAAATCTCAATATTCCCCAGCGGAGTATACAGATGTTCCTAAGCAAGCATCCCCGACAGTCTTAATATTCCTCGACGGAAATATAAGATTGTTCCCCGGCGGAATACCAGACACCCCAGTGGAATCAATCTCCCCAGTACAGTCCAAAAGTTTCCCCAGGAGAGTTGAATCCATATCCCTAGTAGATTCTGGAAGCTTATCACCTGCAGAGTACATACGCATCTCCCCGGCTTTATTCAAAGGTTATTCCCTACCAGAGCTTATAACTGGGTTATCCTCAGCTAATTAACACGGAAAGATCGTCCTCGGTGAAGTTCTTCGTATCCCCCAGCGGAGTTTATCAAATCTTCCAACATAACTTATCAACGGAATCCCCAGCGGAGTTATCATTAAATTCTCAATGAAGTATCTCTTCCCAGAGTAACTCCCCGCAGAGTAATCTCTTCACCAAGTTTATTCCCCAACGGAGTAATCTTCTCCTACCGGTTATTCTTGCAACCATTATCCCCAGCGGAAATGAAGAACTCTACTCTTCAGCATCAGCCCAGGATCCAAGCTTCCGGCATTCGTCAAGGATTTATTTTCCTAGACGAAAATACATTCATAGACATTTCACATTTCATACATCCTGCTTACATACATGATAAAGTGCATACGACACAATCTCGTTTCGAGAGCATCATGACATCATGCATTTCATACATCATGACATTGCATACAACTGATGTGTTTCCTTTTCAGGAAAAGGTCAATCAAAAGACGATTACTATCAACTTTCGCAATTCCAGATTCGATACTTGTATCTAGCCAGGGCATATCTGTGAGTGATTGATTGTAGATTCGACACCTGTATCCAGCCAGGGCATATCTGCATGAAGAGTTTAGAGATTCGATACCTGTATCCAGCCAGGGAATATCTGTAGACGACTGATTCCAGATTAGATTCATGTATCTAGCCAGGGCATATATGTGAGTAATTGATTGTAGATTCGATACCTGTATCTAGCCAGGGCATATCTACATGAAGAGTTTAGAGATTCAATACCTGTATCCAGCTAGGGCATATCTGTAGACGACTAATTCCATATTCGATACCTGTATCTAGCCAGGGCATATCTGCATGAAGAGTTTAGAGATTCGATACCTGTATCCAGCCAGGGCATATCTGTAGACGACTAATTCCATATTCGATACCTGTATCTAGCCAGGGCATATCTACATGAAGAGTTTAGAGATTCGATACCTGTATCCAGCCAGGGCATATCTGTAGACGACTAATTCAAGATTCGATACCTGTATCCAGCCAGGGCATGTCTGCATGAAGAGTTTAGAGATTCGATACATGTATCCAGCCAGGGCATATCTGTAGACGACTGATTCCAGATTCGATTCCTGTATCTAGCCAGGGCATATCTGTGAGTAATTGATTGTAGATTCGATACTTGTATCCATCCAGGGCATGTCTGCATGAAGAGTTTAGAGATTCGATACCTGTATCCAGCCAGGGCATATTTGTAGACGACCAGTTCCAGATTCGATACCTGTATCTAGCCAGGGCACATCTGTGAGCAATTGATTATGGATTCGATACCTGTATCTAGCCGGGGCATATCTATACGAAGAGATTGAAGATCAACACCTGTAGCAAGCCAGGAAACCATCTTTCTTTCTCAGGTACGCAAGTTCTCGCTAAGGAATCTCTTACGCGATTGACACCCCTAGATGGCATCTTTAAGCCCATCTCCACAACTATCCATTACACTTCCAAATGGCATCTATAATCCCATTCCCGACAAGGTTCTGTCACATCTCCAGATGGCATCTATAAGCCCATCCTCCTATCCACCATCTCTCCAAATGGCATCTATAAGCCCATTCCCGACATCACATTGCTGATATTCTACTATGCGAGTGCAAATTTCTGGGCACTCTAGTGTTCAATCATCTTCCACCTTCGGATCATGAAAGGCACGCAAGACAATCTACATCCTCAGGTCTAAGAAGATTGAATAGGGGCAACTGTTGTACCCCAAAATTTGCCCTCCCATATTCTTCAAGATTTGTCAAGATCAATCTTCAAATGGTTCAAGATCTCTCAAAGGGTTGCACAGTCAAACATCCTCCTAAGCCAGTCAAAATTAGGGTTTTGTTTCTCTCAAGGAAGTTGAGGTTTTCAATGGCTCAATCAAGTCCCATATGCCTATATACATTGTCAAGCATCTACATGTCAAGTTTCAAGACTCACAGCATCAAGTTGCACAGTCAAAAGCCCTAATTGCTTCACAATCAACTGTAGGGGTAAAATGGTCATTTGGCAGTCAAAAGTCAAAATTTTTAGTCAACATCTTATTTTGAGCACACAATCATCATTTGATCAAATCTTGATCATGATTCCACAAGCATGGCTCAAAAAAATCATCAAGATGCAAAAGTTTCCATTTTTGGACAGCTGAAAAGTCAACTGTAACTTGACCAGGGCATAACTTTTTCATGGTTCATCAGAAAAATCCCATCCAATTCTCATTTTGAAGGGGATGACATTTCCTACAACTAATATTCACATTCCAAGTCCAAGAAATGCTCTCAGGTCATTTTCAAAAGTCAATAAAAAGGCATGTTAAATCAAAGATCATAACTTGAGATTGGTAAATCCAAATGACATGGGACCAAAGGCATTGGTTAGAGGACTTCAATACCTTTCCAAAATGTCCAAGAACAGGTCCATATGATCAAAATTGAGCAAGATATGCATTGGAGAAGTTGGGAAATGGCAAAAGTCAACTATCCTTAAAACTTCAATTTTTGACAAAAGGGCCCACTTTCTTCCACTTGATTCAGCCTTGTCATGCCATACACGTGTCCCATGATTAAATTCAAGATCAAACATTTATTTTTCCATTTTATTTAATTTTTATTGATTTAATTCATTTTAAATCCATAATAATTCAAATAAAATCTAAAAAATTTAATGGAATAGCATCTTTTAATTTGAATAGCTTTTATATGTCACATGACAGCTACCAAATTCGTGCCAAGCCTTTTTGTGCATAAAATCTTGAATTTGAACCAAAAATGGAAAGTTCTTTAATGGTGGTCAACCAAGATCTCAAGACTTCAATACACAAGGTTAAGGCTCAGCTACTGACCTAATTTCGTTCACACATACATAAGCAAGCATTACAAACCTAATCCACGACCCAGACATTACTGAAACGGCCAAAAACAAAACTGAAAATTGTTGAAAAAAGTAGGAGATCAAAAACAGTGTTGCAAGCATTTTCAGACAAAAAGGAGAACGTGACCCTCTTCCTTGCCGTCCACTGAAGCTAAGGCAATCAACACCACGTCCTAAGACTCCCTATACATCACTGTAAGTATTCACGAACTCACCTCTGAACACGATACCTCAATTCTCCATTCTTGCATTTTTCCTCAAAAATATTGGCATAGTTATGTTTCTTGTTTGATTTCTAATCTAATGACAATAGCCAATTTCGTTTTTAGGCCCTATACTGTGATACCCGATTCTAGGGTTTGTTTGCTTGTTTTTTAGGCGTTTTCAGTGCAGGAAAAATTGGCCACCATAATGGGTATAGGAGTGATCAGGAGATGGAAACGAGACCAACCATGGTTTTGGAATTAATTTTTGAAGCCTAGGGATGATTTTCAGAAGAGCCTACGAAACTACCTGCGGATAAAAATCCGCAGGTAACTGAACCAGCAATTTGATGAAGAAGACGATGATGTGTCTTCACATCACTGGCCCATTCAAATCCAAAACGCGCGCATCTTTTATTTTCCAGGATATTGCTTTTTATTATATATAATGTTAATTGTCTATTATCATAACGAATGAAACACGTTGGCGTAGTGGCAGGGCAAACAGGCATGGAGCGCTGGGACCTGGGTTCGAATCCCAGGTCCCCCAAATAATTGTTTCTTATTTTTCTTAATAGGTTCCCATGTAGGCTTGCTAGTGTATTCCATCATACGCCTCAAACAATAAGGCTCCATGTGTCCTTGAGCCTAGATCTGATGACAAAAGATGAAGGACCACAATAATCCCCAGTCAACGCTTGCATACCTGATCCAGAAGGTCAACGTGACCAAGCAAACAAATGGGCCAGAAATTCCTAGCGCACCTCCATTCTGGGCCTAACACCCCCAGGGTTTTGTTTCTTTTTTTTTTCTCTTTTATATTTTCTATTTAATTATTTTTTTTCTAATTATTATTATTATAACTAAAATTAACAAATTAACCTTTTCATAATAAATTCAGACCATAAAAAACATAAATATTTTTATTCATTATTATTAATTTCACTTAGTTTAATTATTTTGTAAATAAAATGTAAATTAATTAATCTAGCTTTTTTTAGAATTAGGTCAACTTTCATTTTTTTCTCAATAACTTAAAATAAATTAGAATTAGGTCTTGACAACTTTTAATTTTTTTTTATTTCATTAAAACATAAAAACACAAAAATACTTTTTCTTGTAAATAATTAATTAAAGAATTAGGGTTAATATTTAATTTAATTGCAAAAAGGGATCAATTTCAATTCTTTTCTCAAAAAGGGTCAAAACCCTAAGGACGTCCCGATTCAATTCTTTCGCGCATTATTATTTATTTTGATTATATTGATGTATCTGTGCCGAGTATGTAATAGCGTAATTAGGGCTTTTATCGCTTTATTTTATTTCTCGCATTTATTTTCCAAACGGGTTATGTTTTTGGCGATGTATAGACCCGCGCCTTGTAATAGCGTAGATTCATATTTCCGCAATTTATTTTCCGCACTCTTAACTGTTAATATGCATGAAAGACTTGTATGAAAAATAAAACCAATCTGTAGCTCACAAATGCATGTTCAAAGATAAACATAAACTGAAACAACACACATGCACATGCCACTCTTAGGGTACGCCTCACTGGTTGCCTCGACGTCGTCATCAAGTATAGGGTGTCTTAGAGGTCTCCCTCCTGTCTAAGATCCAGTTGCCTCAAAACGGTTGCCTCGGATAAAAAGGATCTAGGATATTAGGGTTACCGCTAAGGCGTCCTACTATTGCTTCGGTGACCACACATGTCCCTAATAATCGAATTGACCCGAATAACTCCAACGATGGTGCTACCTACCTCTCAATGGTGGGATAGCACTATCTAAAGGACTCTTACACAACCTAATTCCTTAGAGTAGGTAGATTTCTCCTGCGTACTTGCTCTTTCAAAAAACAAAAACATCTTTTCGCACCTACACTTTCAAAAGGTTTTCAAACAAATATTTCATACACTCTTGAGGACAGATACAAGAGTTACTTAGAAATTATTCAAACGAAACTTTTTTCAAAACCCACACACACTTGAAAAGCAAACAATTTTTGAAAACATAAGAGCAAGTACCTAAGAGCCCGTGGATAACCACAGATAGAAAGGGTGCTAACACCTTCCCTTTCTATAAATCTACCTCCCGAACCGAGAGACATCTCGAAAAAGGAATTTTGCTGTGCTTTTGTCCTTTCCTTGTTGGAGAACATAAAAGACGGTGGCGACTCTTGCTTACCGCGACATTTCGCGAACCAGCTTAAAAAACAGTCAGTTCTATTTCCACCGATCACAATCATCATCAGCATCAGAAGATGAAATATCAACATCAGCATCAGAGGATGTTATATCAGATGCCAGAATCAGAAGATCAACTTGTGCTTACGCTGAAGCTTGATGAACAGATCTGTGCGTAACAATCTGAACTCTGATCAAGAAAACAACAACTCATCAGCACCTAGCAGCGTCAGAATAAGCCAAAGCCAGAACACGCTTAAGTGGCAACGGTACTGTGCATTCAAGATACTTTATTATCAACGGCATTATTCCAGACAAAGATCTTCTCAATTTGGAAAGAATGTTATTGGCATTGAAACGGATTAACTGACTCCAACGTACCATTTTCCAAAGCTATATAGACAAGTCAGTGAAGATTGAATTGGCTAATGCTCTACAACTATCTACACGCCTAAAGCTATTCATCATCTTCCTCACTCTCAGTTTGCTAAAGCTCTCAAATTCTTTACTCAATTATTTTAGCACTCTAGTTCTCATAAGCTTAACGTGTGTAGTATCACAGTTGTGATAAACAGTTTTTGTAGAAAACATTCAACACACTTAGATTTAATTTATCTATAAGAAAGTATTTCCTTGAGAAACCGGTTTGTGGTTTGACTCAAGAAGGCTTTAGCAGTTGTTAAAGCAGTTGTAATATTAAGTTGAATATAGTGGATTAAGACCTCGTTGGAGAGAGGCGAAATCACCTTGACGGGTGGACTGGAGTAGCTTGAGATCAAACGAACCAGGATAAAAATACCGTGTTGACTGCAATTGATTTCAATTTTTTACAATTCAACCCCCCTTCTTGTGTTTTTCACTTCTTCATATAGTACATTAGTGGCAAATGTAATAATTTAGCAGAGAGTTATCGGTAGAAGTTGTGGATAGCGAACAAGTAGTTTTGGCAGAGACCAATAATGGCAGTGAGATAAATAGCAGAGGTAGCGTAATTTAGTAGAATAAATTGATTAGTAGCAGTATAAATAAATAGTAGTAATAACATATGTATAAAACAGTACCGATTAGCCGAATTATAGATTTGGGCGGTAAAAATTGGTTAACCGGAATTAGTTGAAATTGTCGGAATAAGTCATATATACATGTGAGTATTTTTAGTTGATTTGTTTTGTTAGAATTATGTAGAATCAAGTTGATTTTCAGGTGAATTCGAATTAAGTTGAATGGTTCCGATATATGGGATTGTGTTGTTGGTTATTACTGTGAATAAGTTATTATCGAATAAATTGTGTTGTTGTCACATTACTAATTGCTGATATGATATTGTTGTTGTGACGTACTAAATTGTAGGCTTATGCCAACGTTGTTGAATATATTGTTGTTGTTGAATATGTTGTGATTGATAAGTTAATTAAGTTGTAGGCTTACGCCAATGTTGTTGAATACATTGTTGTTGTTGAATATGTTGTGATTGATAAGTTGATTAAGTTGTAGGCTTATGCCAACATTGTCGAATACATTATTGTGTTGTATGTGATTATTGCATTCATTAAGTCACATACATTTGCATTATTAAGTTGGCCTAGATTGGCACCACGTTGGCCTGGATTAGCAAAATATTAAGTTGAAGGCTTATGCCTTGTTGATGCCTCTATTTATTGGAAAATATTATAAGTTGGGAGTTCTTCTCCAATGGTACCACATGCATTTGCATAACATTGAGTCGCATTCTAAGCTGTACAATTGAGCTATTGTGTTGATGAATTAATTGTTGCATTTTGATGATATCATGTTCTGATTGTTGTTGTAAAGTGGTGATGTTTGCATGACCTGGTTCTAATATATGATTTATCATGCGCTCACTTATACGATTTAAGAATCTCACCCCCTTACTGTTTGAATGTTGCCCTCTATTGGTAACGTGTTGGTATTAAAGAATGAAGATTTGCTTAGCCTTATTAGTTCAAAGTCGGTTGGTCGCTCTGATGCGTAGCACTCGGGGGGAAATGATCGAATAGTTGTTTACTTGTTGAAATTGTTTTAGTTGTCGAATCCTAAGTTGAATTATATGAAATAATATGTTGTTCCTCAAGTTGTTTTAGTTGAATGAAACATATGATGCTACTTGAAGTTGTAATTATGATTCTGCTACGTTATTAATAAAAGAAGTGGTTTTGTTTTAAAAGTTGATGCAAGTTGTTATATGATCCTCCAAAAACTAAAGTGTTATGTATTTTTTTATGTGTTGCAACATGTTGAATTATGATATCCCAAATGTGTTGGAAATTTTTAAATACTCTGATTTTTCATTATGACTACCGGGTAGAATTTGGGGTGTTATAATAGTGGTATCAGAGCAGGTCGGTCCGTCCGACCAAGTTGTCTATGTCGTTTATTCCTTAGTACGCGAAAAGTGTGTGAAACACTATCGATGCTTGTTGTTTTTCTAATCGAGTTGTATGCAGGAAGTTGGTTGAAGATAAGTGGGGGAGAAGTTTTGCTTCTCTGATATGTTCAATTGAAAGGTGTTGGTTCAGTGTGTTGCCGACGACGACAATGCAAGAATTGTTGGAGTCTTGTTTTTCCCGAATTTGAAGGTGACTTGGATTCAAGGTCTTGTTGTTAGTCGAGTTAGAGCGCCTTGAGAGAAATTGATTAGACATTGTTGGTGCTTACTTCTCAAAGAATGAAGAGCGATGTAATATTTGTTGATTTACGAAGCAAGTGTAAGATGTCGATGTTTAAACAATGATGGAGTAATAAAGTTGCCGTAACTTTTATTTTGGTATCACATAAGTGATTTTCAGGAGTAGTTGACATTGATAAGTAGTTGGGATTCGCGAGTCTGAGTCGAAACTTGAAGAAGTGAGTAGTGTTGCGGAAGGAATTGTTGTCCTGGTGTTTTGGAACCTGAACTTTGGCGGAGGAATGCATCTCTCGAGTTATAGGAAGTTTCGGAGCACGATATATGTTAATAGTTGTTTGGAATATGTCTAAGTTGAAGACAAATGAGTTTCGGAGTGGAATTTCCATAAGCGAATCGCAGGAAATTGCAGCATTATTGTGGGACTTCGAAAATTCATAACTAGAGTTCCGAGCATCCGATTTGAGTTCTGTTTGAAGCATTGGAAAGCTAACGAAATGAGATTCATTTTAAAAATAGTTCCAGTAGCTGTAATAGATTAATTTATCACGTGATGATATTGGAAGTAAGTGCAGTTTGTTGTTAAGCTTGTCTTTGGGACTAGACTTGTTCTTTAGTGTTGTATGGGACGTCAGCGTCCGAGTTGGGTGAATTATCAAAGAAATTGGAAGATTTTTTTAAAGTAATTTGTGAAATCAAAGGTATCATTTGGAAATCTTTGGTGTTATTAATTAGAACGAAAGACGATAGTGCGAAGTTGTGTGGAATTTACGGTGCCGAAAAGGAGGAAGATTTATGCTAAGTTGTCAGGATGTATGTTATAGTTTTGGGAGAAGAGTTCTCTTGAATAATTTTATTTCCAAGTGAAAGTGTATGTAGATCCATTCAAGGTGGATGCAGTTCTAAGGTGGAGAACGACGAAGTCTGTTATAGAGGTTAGTATCTTGTTGAGCTTAGATGATTACTATCATAGTTGTTTGAGGTGTAGATATATATATGAAATGTTGTTAGATGAGATGGTAATGTTGAGAGTGTGATTGGAATGAAAGGGAATTTGTGGGAGTATTTGTAAACATCATTGGAAATGATTGGATTATGCTACTTTAGGTGACTTGAGTGCAAGTTCTAAAGGAACACTATTATAGTTAGTAATGATAGTTTATACTCCATTATAATTGTCGGCTATCTATTGACAAATTGAGGAACTGATCACTCTTAATCTCTTGTTGATAGTAGGCGAGACCATGTTAGATGGTATAAATTTGATGTGCTATCTTAATGGTGTGTAAAGTGATAGATGTTATATCGTGAGGATAGTTGCTCACCAGGTTGTGTGAAGTAACAGAGGAATTGCTAAGAAAGGATTGAGACGTGTTGAACAAGTCAGAGTGGCAAGTTATATGCGAGCTAACGTCGCGAAGTGAAGGATTGAGATTATCAAGTGAACATTGGCTTTATGGTGGATGTTAAGGACGTCTGAAACTAAAACATGTAAATCATATAGTTGATGGAAATTTTAACGAGGACGGTGACTTAAGGTGGATTATCAGAGTTGCACAACTGAGGCGTGATGTGGTGCAATTGTTATGCATGTGCAACTCGTTAGAGGTGAAGGATTAAAACATCAGGATCCTATGGGAATGATATGTCTTGGTCTACATGTTTGATTTGGTGGATTATTGATATAGGGATAATGTGTCAGAGTACTATGTTTATTATTAAGTATTTGCGAATTTTATAAGAAGATTGTTGTGGATTGTTGGTTGATAGTGAGCCATGGGTATGCTCGCTAAGTTATACAGTTAAGTTGATGTTGTAATGATTTTGTTATCATTATTGAGATGTTATTGTTGGTTACCGTAAGTGATGAATAATATCCTATAATATGACGAAGTTAATTTTGTTAACTATGTTGATATAGCTATAATGGGGAATAGAGTTGTTGATATTTTGTTGATAGTTAACATACAAATATGTATGAGAATAAAGTTGTATACGCGCTTTGGTGTTGGGGAAGTTGTTAAGAGGTGACGTGGTATATCCAAGTATAAGCGAGTTATGGTTGTTACATTTCTACTGTGGGAGTTGTTATGTCAGAGTGCTTCCGAAAGGTTGGAAACAAAGTTGAGGATGGTTGTATCGAGTAGATTTTCGAGGACGAAAATATTCTAAGTGGGGGAGAGTTGTAACGCCCCGATATTTAGTTATTTATTTAATTGAATATTATTTTGAATATTTTATATTAATTGAATTTTATCGTCAAGTCGGAATTATTTTTATTAAGTTGGAATATTAATTAATCAGATTAAATTGGTAGAATTAAATTGAAGTATCATTTTATTAATAAATTTAGAATTGATGTTGAGCTTTATTTAGTGGTGTTGTGTAGTACTAAAGGGGTATATTTATTAGGCCCATTTGAGTTTACTAAAGGTTATATAATAATAATAGTATTTTATTATAAATATAAGGAGAGAAAAAAAGAGGTAGTGTTATCAGAAAACAAAAATAGGAAGAGGAAGAAGAAATAGGGTTTTGTGAGAAGAGGAGAAGAACAAGGAAGCTGCTGCTAAGGCTGGTTTCCAGAAATTAAGTTGGATATTTTCGATTTGTCTTCAAATCAACCAGGTAAGGGTGGGGTTTCTTATCCTATAAAGGGGTATATGATATTTTGTATGTGGGAATTAGTTGTGGGATTATTGTTGTCTGTTGATTTGTGTTGGTTTATGTTGTTGTGAGATATGCATAGACTCATACTGCAGTTTTACTTCTAACATTTTTCTGTTACATATATAAGTCAGTTTTGCAGTTAAACAAAAAAAAAGAAGGTGTCACAAATTCAGTTGGTAAGCATCTACTTTTCTGAGCATTAGAAACCTGAAAGAGACTTAAATCTTCATCATCTTCTCAATCGTCTTGGTTCAATAACATCGAAACATGATCGTCTTTGTTCATCGAATCAAGGGATCATAGAGATAACATTTAGCGGTACGTTCAATTAACTTAGTTGAGTTTAAGATTCAGAAGGGGGTTTCGAGGAAAAACTAGAGGGTTTGTCCTTCAAGAAAGGGCATATTCTTGTGGGTTTGTCAGTCACGATTGCACAAGTCAGATTCAGCCATAGCGTAGTGTGGTACGGTAGGAGAACTGACTTGGTGTTTTGCATTTTATTGAAAATGTTGCGGTTATCAAGAGTCGCCACCAACTTTTCTTTTATCCAAAAGGAAAGGTGAAAAAGCATAGGAAAAACCTTTGAGGTTGTTTCTTGAGTTCGGGGGGTAGATTATGAAAAGGGAAGATATTAGCACCCTTTTCATCCATGGTTTCCATGGGATCTTAGTTACTTGCTCGATCACTTGCTTTTGTTTGAAATTGTGCTTTGTGTGGTTTTGGAAAGTATTTTGAAAAGGTGTCATCGTTTAGGCAAACTTTGTAATGATTCTTGTTCGTAAGAATGTATACAAAGCGTTGATCTTTTAAAAATGTTTTCAAGTTTGAAATATCTTTTGAAAGTGTTGGTGTTTGTTTTGAAAATAGCAAAGATGTTTTGTTTTGAAAGTGAGAAAGTAACTAGGAACGTTCTACCTACTCAAAAGTCTTTCATGTTCATTTCCTTTTTTCTTTGACAATGTTATCTTACCATTGATTTGGTAAGTAACCCAATCTTTGGATGTAAACGGGACGGACGTGGGTCATTGTATAGCCATGATAGCAATGTTGTAAGATGTCTTAGCATTTCTCTTTGAGGGACTAAGATCACTTTGAAAGGCAACATTGATAGCGTTATCGAGGGACTATGATCTAATATTTTTTCTTATTTTTAATAAGATACCTCACATGCATAACATTGCCATTTTCATAAGGCAACCAAGTAGATTTTACCCTAAGGGTGCTAGTGTGCAAGTGTATTAATTTTCATGTTTAGTCTTTGATTAGGATTTGCTATTTGTTGATTTTATCTTCTCATACAAACCCTAATTACTAGCATTTATATAAAGTGATACATTGCGAAAAGTAAAATTACTACGCTATTACATCATTAGGGGAGGAGTGTACAAATTTACAAATAGGGATTGTACAAAATTGAAAATAAAATGCAAGAATATAAATGTAAAAGGAAATGATTTTTTTGTTGTTTTTATGAAAGGGTTTAGTTTTGACCTAAATAAAGGGGAGTGATTAATTAAAATTAAATAAAATTAACTTAAACTAATTAAGAAAAGAAATTAATTTAAAAAGGATTTTTTTGGGTTTTTTATGAGAAAAGAGGTTTTTAATTAATAAAAATAATATAAAAATTAATTAACTAAAATAAATTTAAGTTCTAAATTAATTTTAACTAAGAAAATAAAATAACATATATTAATTTAATCTAAGCCTAAAACTTATATACTTAAGAAAAAAGAAATTAATTTGTTTTAGAAAAATATTTTTTAGTCTTTTTGTTTTATGGAGAAAAAAACAAAATATGTAAGTATAAATAATAAGTAAAAATAAATTTGGATTTTTTATTATTTATGAAAATAATAATAGTAATAATAATAATAATAATAATAAAAATAATAATAATAATGAAGAAGAAAAATAAAATGAAAAATAAAAATAAAGAAAAGTAAGGGGGGTGGATCAGTAAGGCAAGGAGTATTATGAGAAAAAAATGATTAGGCCCATGTGTTGAAAGCCAGGCATTGCAAACAAATAAAAAAATGTGAAAAGAAAAAGAAAAAGGCAGCGCTGGGTCTTGAAATCGTGACCTTGAGGTTATCAGCGCGCTGCCTTACCAGTGAGGTGGTTGTACATCCGTTAATATAACTGAAATAATAAATACATAACACAAAATGCGCCCTGATTACACTTCATCTTCAACCTCCAGCCAAAGGACCTGTATCTTCTTCATCTCTCAACAAAAATGAAAAGTTCAAACATGAAAGTTGTGTCATTTCTTCCCACGAATCCAACCATATAAATAACTTAAGCTAACAGTCAAAGATGAATGTGAATTTTTCTGGCCCTAAATTAAAACCTAAAAATTTCAGAAAACTTTAACTATAAAATTCTCTAAGCTCAGGCCATATAAATGCAAACTATGGATATGTACAGCTTCGTGGCAATGGTATCTACATTTTATCTTCACAATTCAAAATCAAATGATTCATGAATATGAAGATAGAAGTTCAAGAAAAATACCTCAAAACTGGAAATCGTGAAATGGATTTGAGCTTGTTTCAGACAGTGGTGATGATCAGGTTAGCTTCCTTGGACCTCTAGGAAGCTAATGTAATGCTTAGCTTGAGTTGAGAGTGGCTGAAATGGCCTGGAGAAGTCCAACTGCAATGCTATGTTTTTGGCTATGGAAGTTGATGAAGATGATGTTACAGTCTGCAAACAGGGACATGGATGGTTTGTAATTGATATGAGGAAGCTTTTGAAACTAAAAGGCCAAGAAATGCACAAGTGGTTTTGAAGATTGAAGTTCAAAGTCAAAAATGACACAAAAATGAAGGTTTTATGCAATCTTAGTTTTCAGGGAGTTTGGGAGCTTGTATGTTCGTGTGTTCTCTTGCAA
This sequence comes from Vicia faba, assembly GCA_948472305.1. Taxonomy (NCBI): domain Eukaryota; kingdom Viridiplantae; phylum Streptophyta; class Magnoliopsida; order Fabales; family Fabaceae; genus Vicia; species Vicia faba. The sequence goes on along the minus strand of OX451735.1, from coordinate 1,444,258,175 downwards.
ATAGTATCTCTATTTATAGAGGAAAGGTTTTGATGTTTGAAATGGTCAGAAACAAAGAATCACATGTTATGAGTTTTTGACTTGTTTTTGAAGTTATCTTGACAAGCATGGTTTCAATGCAAGGTACATGTCTTGTAGGGTGGCTAGCAACTTTAAACATGTTTGTTCTGAGTTTATAGAGCATGCTTGTGCAGAAAGAACAAGTGCAAAGCTCCATACAAGTTGACTTTGTGATTAAAGCTTCTTTACAAGAATGGAATGGTTACTTTGTGCCATAAATGGAAATTTTACTTGGATAAAGCTTGAATCAAGTGGATAATAGCTCAAAAGCAAGTGTAATCTTCTGATTATGGAGAGATCTTGAGGTTTAGAGGCCTGAAAAGCAAGGATGTGCAGCATAGGTTTGAAATTGAATTCCTGTTCATCACAAAATGACTTGTAATTCAAGTTTGAAAACTCTAACTTCCTCTCTTCGATTCTCCCTGCTCAAGAATGATCTCAAGGAGTTATTGAACATTTTGGAAAGCTTGTAATGTGCTCTACAACCCCTCTTTGAATCACTTTTGAAAATTCCCTTTGGAACTATATGAAAAAGTGTCATGAAGTTAGGTCAAAATCTTGACCAAAACTAGGGCAAAATTTCACTAAGTGTTCAATTTCAAGACCATGACTTTATGAATTAATAACTTGAGATCCAAGAATTTTTAGAAGAAGTAGTGTAAATAAATGTTGTAGATACCATGTATATCTACAACTTTCATGTTGAAAGTTTCTTCTGAATCATCTTGCATCATGGTGAAAAATTGGCTCAAAGTTATGAAAAAACATGAAGTTTTAAACACAGAAAAATTTCTAAGTTAGAAAACTTTGACTTTTCAAAATGAAATATTGAATTTTTTATTTCTTGATGAATAAGTTTCATATTTTGACATGTTTTGATGAATTGTGATCTTTGACATTGAATTTTGACCAAAAAGTCAAAGTTTGACTTTTCAGTGTATAGTTGACTTTTGATCAGTTGACTGAAAATTCACTATCAATCCAATTGATCTTGAGCAATGTTTTAGGTCATGCCATTAGGTCAAAAATATGAAATTTAACTCTTGAAACCATGCTTTAAACTAATTGATCATTTTCTAGGTTAAAAATCAGAAATTGCCCTTTCTCAATCAAAACCCTAATTTTGACCATTTGGCCCTTTTGATGATTTGATCAAATTTCTTGAGGAATTATGGTCCGAACTTGATCAAATGATACATATGAGTTTATAATGTTGATGTGGATAAAAATTATGAATTTTGACTGTAAATTAGCCATAGTTGACTTTTTCCCCAATACAGCTGATTTTTAGGTCAACTGCTCAATTGACTAAGCAAAAGTGTGATCCAAGGCTTGAAACTTGACATGAGTAATCTTGGGGGTCCATAATTATCCATGAAATTCATATGAAGCATTGAAAGTTCAATTATCCTTGTGCAATCTCAAACCCTAATTTTGGTCATCAATGCTTAAGGAGGTGTCTTGAGCTAATCAATCCTAGTGCAGTCTTGAACCAAGAGAGATCTTTGTGAGAAAATATTTGATAAATGAGAGGGAAAATTTTGGGGTACAACACGTAGGTTTTGGAAATCGGGGTGATTTCACAAACAGGTCGTGGAGCGGAGGATTGACTGTGGATCTTGCAGGTGATATCTTGATCAGCTCATATCAAGTGAAGGTTCATACAAGAAGAAGAAGATCTTAGTGATTAGGTTCTATCTTTGTATTGTAACCTTGTAAACAACATTCAACACATTGAAATAATAAGTCTCAATTTCAGTTTGGAATTAAGAGGGAGACGTACCCACACGCGAGGATGATAGTGGGGAACTTCCTTACCAAACTGCCCGTGTAACGTTTTCTTTCTCTCTTTCTCTTTACGTTTTCTGCACATTTGTAAATCAATTGGTCTGCTGGTTTTTCTGTTCAATGATACAATAGTGGTACAAACTCTTTTGCTAAACCACCATTATTGTTGATCATCGAACAAGCATACGCCAATTGTTCGATAAAAGTGCTTGCAAGTTTTTGTTCATTGAAAATAGAGTTCTTGTGATAAGCGCATTGAAACATACATTGATTTGTGTTAAATTTCATCTATTTCATCTTAATAAAAATCCAGCAAGTTTATCGTATGTCCGATTTTCTAGTAGTCGGTTCAAAATAGATGGAAGTTGATTCGGGACCATGTTTTTCCACTGTTTTTAATCAACTTTGATATAAGATTTTAAATCCTTGAATAATAAGGAGGTGATCTATTCACCCCACCTCTCGATCACTTGCCACACCGTCTAACATTGTTAACTGTAACTCAATCCTAATTGGTCCAATCAGGAAAGCATTAGAAACCTTGAATAATTAAATTGAAAGGAAACTATTGTATTAAAAATCAATAATTCATAGTCAATACATTCGCAAATCAGGGACACCCCTTAGCATTGGGGGGTTTAGCCGCACATAATATTCAAAAGATTTCAATAATAATAATAACGATAGACATTACACAAATTAATGGGGAAGTCTGATCTTAAATTGCTTCCGCTCATGAAAGGTCTTCGTTCCCCCAAAACTTTCATAGACTTAAATCTTTTATCGTCCAATTCTGCAGTCGTCAAAAAAGTCCCCTTTTTCTTCTCCAAATCAGGTATTTATAGTGTCAGATCATACCTATGTGATTCCAAATGCCCAAACTACCCTTTATGATCCAAGAATACCGGGAAATCTCAAAACTGGACTTTCACACACCTATGCTGACACAGACCGTGTCACGGGACACGGGCACCCGTGTCAGAATTTGTGATATGCACTATTCAATTTCAGGTTCCAGCTAAATTGACACGGCCCGTGACATGGGAGACGAGCACCTGTGTCGCCTTCGGTCCTTCCTCCAACAATTCATGCATCAGCTAACTTGACACAGGCCGTATCGTATGACATGGGCCCCATGTCACCTTCTGCCTTGCTCGAATCCGAACTTTTTCCAAATCTCTGAATCCTGCATTTTTCTATCCCGATTTGTCCTATTTAATTTGTTTGAACCTGAAAACACTAAAATACAAAACCAAAGCATAAAACGCGCTAAAATGAAATAAAATACCAATCAATTAAATGAAACGATTACTAAAATAAATGTTAAATTCCTGTTTAAAAACCACTGATCAGTGGATATATTCGCCTGGTCTTACAAAGATATGTCGGGGTTGGATACAAACATTATGGTGCACAAATTACCTCTCAAGGAAGGTTGCTCCCCGGTCAGGCATAAGCTCAGGAGAACTCGTCAGGACATGTCCAGCAAAATTCAAGAAGAGGTCCTTAAGCAATTTGACGCATGGTTCTTAGCGGTGGTAGATTATCCACCTTGGATATCTAACATTGTGCTAGTACCCAAAAAAGATGGCAAAATGCGAATGTGTGTGGATTATCAGGATCTAAAAAAAGCAAGTCCTAAAGATAATTTCCCGCTATCGCACATAGATGTTCTAGTGGACAATACAGCTCAAGCTTCAGTATTCTCATTCATGGAAGATTTCTCATGCTATAATCAAATCAAAATGGCACCCGAAGATATGGAAAATACTACTCTCATGATACCTTGGGGCACTTTATGCTACAAAGTAATGTCGTTCGGTTTGAAGAACGCAGAGGCAACCTATCAGTAGCCATGGTCACACTATTCCATGATATGATTCACAAAGAAGTTTAGGTGTATGTAGATGATATGATTTCCAAATCCCATATGGATGAGGACCACATCATACATTTACAAAAGTTATTTGATCGTCTGTGAAGGTTCAAACTGAGGTTGAATCCAAACAAATGTACATTTGGTTTCAGATCAGGAAAGTTACTAGGTTTTATCGTAAGTCAGCATGGTATCGAGGTGGACCTCGACAAAGTAAAAGCCATACAAGAAATGTCAGATCCAAAGATAGAGAAATAGGTTTGTGGTTTTTTAGGACGATTGAACTATATTTCAAGGTTCATATCACACCTAACTGCTACGTGCGAGCCCATATTTAAACTACTACGAAAAGATCAAACAGTGACATGTAATGATGATTGCCATATAACTTTTGAAATGATAAAGAAATATCTACAAGAACCATCGATCTTAATGCCACCAGTTCCTAGAAGACCACTCATCATGTATATAACAGTACTTGAAGGATCAATGGGATGTGTGTTGGGTCAACAAGATGAAATGGGTAAAAAAGAGCATGCAATCTACTACCTCAGCATGAAATTCACTGACTGTGAAACCAGGTACTCACTCCTCGAGAAGACCTACCATGCATTAGCTTGGGCTACTAAAAGATTGAGGCAGTACATGTTAACACACACCACATGGTTAATAGCAACAATGGATCCTTTAAAGTATGTGTTCGAAAAACCATCTCTTACAGGGAGCATTTCCCTATGTGAGATGTTATTATCGGAGTGCGACATACAATATGTTACTCAAAAGGCCATCAAAGGTAGTATATTGGTTGATCATCTAGCTCATCAACCGTTTCCAGAATATCAACCAATGAAGTTCGAATTTCCAGACGAAGATGTTATGGTTGTAGATGACTATGAAATACCAGGGCCCTATGAAGGACCTGGACCAAGGGCACGTTGGACACCCATGTTTGATGGAGCTTCAAATGCACTGGGGCACGATATCAGGGTAGTTTTGACTTCTCCAAAGAACTATCACAAACCTTATACTGAAAGGTTATGTTTCGACTGCACCAATAATGTCGCCGAATATAAAGCTTGTATCTTGGGTCTGGAAGCTACCATTGATCTAAGAATCAAATATCTTGAAGTATTCAGAGACTCCGCGTTAGTCATATACCAAGTCAAAGGTGAATGGGACACTAAACACTCTAATTTGATTCCATATCAAGATCATGTCTTAAATCTAGCTACAAAATTCACCAAGATTACCTTCAACCATATCCCACGAGAAGAAAATCAGATGACAGACGCTTTAGCAACCCTATCAGCCATTTTTAAGGTAACTTGGCCTAACCATGAGTCGTGCATTATAATCATACATTTTGAAGAGCCTGCATATTTCCTCGCTATTGAAGAAGGACCGGATGACAAGCCTTGGTTTTATGACATCAAAAGGTATATGGAAAAAAAAGAATATCCAGAAAATGCCTATATCATCGATAAACGAACTTTGTGAAGGCTAGCCTCTAAATTATTTCTAAGTGGTAATGTATTATACAAAATAAACTATGATATGGTGTTACTCAGGTGTGTGGAGAAACAAGAAGCGGATACGCTTATGAGAGAAATTCGTGAAGGTACTTTCGGAACCCATACAAATGGGCATGCTATGGCAAGAAAAATCCTGCGAGCAGGTTACTATTGGCTAACAATGGAAGCAGATTGCTATCATTACACAAAAACTTGTCATAAGTGCCAAATCTACACCGAAAAAATGAATGTACCACTTACTCCTCTGAATGTCATGAGCTCTCCTTGGCCGTTCTTGAAGCGGGGAATTGATATGATAGGTATGATTGAACCGAAAAGCATCTAACGAACACCAATTCATACTAGTCTCCATTGATTACTTCACCAAATGGGTAGAAGCGGCATCTTATGAAAATGTGACAAGCTAAGTGGTCACTCGATTCATCAAGAAAAATCTCATATGCAGATATGGGGTTCCAAACATGATCATAACGGATAACGGGTCTAATCTGAACAACAAAATGATGAAGGAGTTATGCAACAATTTAAAGATTGAGCATCATAATTCCTCACCATATCGACCCAAGATGAATGGGACCGTCGAAGTTGCCAATAAAAATATCAAAAAAATCATTCAAAAAATGGTGAAGACATATAAAGATTGGCACGAAATGCTTCCCTTTGCTCTACATGGCTATCGTACCTCTGTATGCACATCAACATGCAAAACTCCTTTTTCTCTAGTATATGGCATGAAGTAGAGATGGAAACAGGGTGGGTCATGGGCGAGTTTAAGCACACCCATACCCGCACCCGCCGCCCAGATCTAGACCCGCTCCCAAATCCAGTCGGGGCTAATATTTGTTTCTCGGCCCCCGCCCTCAATAAGAAACGAGTTTCCTCGCACCCGCCCTACACCTGTCCGAATAAAATATTAATTTTTTAAAATTTATACTTTTTTTCAATAAAAATAAAAATCAATATTAAACTAAACAATTAATTATTCTAAAAGCATTTTTTATGTTTGATACTTTTATTTAAATTGTATTTTCAAAAAAATAATAATAATTCTAATAAACATGATATTATAACATTAAAAAGTGTAAATGAGTAATAAAACTATTAAAAATAAATTAAATAAATTAAATTTAGTTGGCGGGTGTTGGTGCAGGGTGAGTACTAGTATCACCCGCCCCTGCCCCTGCACCCGTAAATAAAAACCAAGTTTTCCCCGCACCCGCACCTGCCTCCGATTAAATTGGTTTTTCCTCGCTAATTTCGGGGATGGGGTGGTTGGGACCCGACGGGGGAGGGCTTATTATCCATGCCTAGCATGGAAGTAGTACTCCCAGTTGAAATAGAGATTCCATCACTCGAGTTCTAATGGAATCAAAGCTTGAAGAAGCCGAGTGGGTTCAAACACGACTTGGTTAGCTCAATATCATTGAAGAGAAATACTTGACAGCTTTGTGCCATGGTCAATTATATCAGAAACGGATGAAGAAAGCCTTCAACAAGAAAGTCCGTCCTCAAATATTCAAAGAAGGGGATTTAGTACTCAAGAAGATTCTGCTACCTCGCCTTAATTCACATGGTAAATGGACACCCAACTACGAAGGTCCATATGTGGTAAAAACAACATTCTCTGGTAGTGGTCTCATTCTCACAATAATGGATGGGGAAGAACTACCGCACCTGGAAAATTCAGATGCAGTAAAAAAACACTATGTATAAGAAAGCTCGCTAAGATCGAACCTTAAACAGGCGACTTAGGAAAAAAGGAGCGTCCTGGTGGATTGAAAACTCGAAAGGGAAATCCAGGAAAAAATTAGGGACATACACAAAAAAATTATCTCGGTGGATTGAAAACCCGAAAGGGCGCTCCAGGCAAAAATTAGGGATCTTATCCAAAAGAAATAAAGAACAAAAAGACTGCAATCTGAGAACTGCGACCGCAAACCACGAAGAAGAAGTTAGATCCAAATCATCCAACTTAAAAGCAAAGAAGATTTGAAGCTATCAAAAGGACATTGGGGAAACAGTAGTAGCAATTACCATTTTCATTGCCATTTACAGTTTTAAGTTTTTTTCCTGTAATTACCTCTTTTCAGGAATTACATCTTGTACTTGCACCTATTGAAAGGCATATTAATAAAACCTTTACTTTTTATATCTTGTGAATTGTGTTTTTCTTTTTCAGACTTGTTTGCAAAATACTATGATTGTTTCTTTTGAATATTGTATTGAAATCATTTTGAGGATTTGACAAGTAGAAGCACTTGATAAAACATCAAAAAGCATTTTGGCTAGAAAACATCGAAAGAAAATCCATGCTTGCATCCACATCTACGCTTATTTCACATTACTATGCCTACATCCGCACCTATGTTACACCTACGATATAAACATTAAGATCTTACAGATACTCTCCATCATGTTCAAGTCAACTCAAAGATACCACGACGATGCAACACACAATGTCATGGAGTTGGTAACTTAAAACCAACGGTTTGAAAGGAGAGAATACCCAAAAAAACATTTTTCATAACATTTTGCACATATGTAAATATTTGGGACATAAACACACTCATTACATATACACTTTGGGTTCCATATTGATCTAAGACACCATGCATAAGCATCATGCACGACATTCCTCGAAACCTACTACGAACAGAGCCAATATCTTAGGGCCCTCCATAAATTTTTACCTTGGTTGAAAAAGAGCACAACCGGTAAAAATACAACCTCATATCTGATTTAGTTATCTAGGATTTGGATCATCAAAACAATTTCCTCATTATTCAACACATTGTGTCGGTCTCCACGCAGCAATGTTGTTTCTTCCTTTGCAATATAGCTCATTGTGTCAGGATCCACGCAGCAATGTATGAAATTTGCAATATAATCTATTGCAGCAGTCTCCATGCAACAATATGTTCTTTCTTTGCAATATAGCTCATTGCGTCAGGCTCCATGTGACAACATTGCAAAATTTGCAATTCTCCCCCATTGCATTAGTCTCCATACAACAATGTTATCAAACTCTAACATGTTGCCTCCGTATCCATGCAACAATGTGTTTCTTTACCTATAATCTAACCTATTGTCTCAGTCTCCATGTAACAATAAGTTTTCTTCTTTGCGATATAGCTCATTGTGTCAGTCTTCATGCGACAATGTTGCGAAATCTGTAATTCGACCCATTGCGTCAATCTCTATGTAGCGATATTATCAAACTCTTTCCATTTTATCAGTCTCTATGCAGCAATACTATTACCAGACTCTTTTCATTGCATCAGTCTCCATGTTGCCATATTGTTATCAAACGTTTTCTACAATATAATTCATTGCATCAGACTCCAGGCAGCAATGTCATTATCAGAGTTTCTTCCTCGATTTAACTTATTGCATCAGTCTTCATGCAACAATGTTGTTATCAATCTTTTTCTACGATATAACTCTTTGCGTCAGTCTCCATGCAGTGTTGTTATCAAGCTCCTTTTCAAAAAAATCTATCCCCTAGGTTGCGATAGATATACGAATGTATCTGCATAATCCATTGCATCAGTCTCCATGCAACAATGAGTTATCAAACTTTGTTTTATCCATCTCCTAGGTTGTGATGAATAAACAAAATCAAATCAAATCAAAACTTACTATATGTGATACGGTGGCAGAACCGACTGTTTTTACTAGTTTGCGCTTTTTGTTCGCAAATGTCGCATTAAGCAAGAGTCGCCACCGACTTTTATTTTATCCAATCATGGAAAAGGAAAAAGAACAGAAAAAACCTTTTATCAAGATATTCTGAGTACGGGGGGGTAGATTATAGAAAGGGAAGGTATTAGAACCCTTTCTATTCGTAGTTATCTACGGGCTCTTAGGTACTTGCTCATTTTTTCAAATTGCTTGTGTGTGTTTGTCTTGAAAATGTTTTACTTTGTGATAACCCTTGTATCAGACCTCAAGGATGTGACGAAGTTTGTTTTGAAAATTTGTTTTGAAAGGTGTTTGTGTGAAAAAAATTTATTGAGCAAGTACTTAAGATTCTACCTACTCGAAAAAAGATTGTTTGTTCTCGTTTCCTTTAGGCCGTGCTATCCTACTATTAAGGAATAGGTAGCATCGTCGTTGGAGTTGTAAGGGACATTCGAAAGGGACAAGTACAATCACTAAAGCAATAGTTAGAAAACTTTAGTAGTAACCCTAGAGTCTTAATATCTTTCTGAGACAACATTTCTGAGGCAACATTCGAATGGGATAATTTGATCTCTTTAGACTGGAGGGCAACCACTAAAATCTTCTATGCTTAATGATTGTTTACAGAAGGCAAACGAAGTGAGGTAAACCCTAGGAGTGAAATATGTGCATATGATTTGTTTCAGTTATTTAATCTTTGCACATTAAGTGACCTACCGTTTTAATTTTCCAGACATTCTTGCCATACAATCCTATTAGCATACATCTAGACAGTTAAATATTTGCAGGAATTAAAAATGCGAGAAAATAAACCTAGCTATTACAAGGCTTCGGGGATGGGGATTAATTACATAACCAAAGAATCAGGGATTAAAGCGATAAATAAAACCCTAATTTAACTATTACAAACCATCGACAGTTACAAAAATAATGGAAAAGAAATAACTAAATGTGCGGCGAATTAAATACGAGGAGAAATTGAAAACCCTAAAACCCTAATCGAGAGAAAAGTGCTTTTATGGATTTTTATTTGAGAACATATTTAAATTACAACTCAATTAATCCTAATTTCTAATTGTTTTTAAATTATGAAAGAAATTAAATTAACCTAATTTTCTAATTAACCTAATTAATTAAAGGAATAAATATTTATGAGAAAAAATGATTTTTGATGTATTTTTTAAAGAAAATTAATTAAATAATGTACAACTAAAATCCTACTTCTAATCATTTTTAATTATAAAAAAAGATTAAATTACCCTAAATTAATTAAACTAATTAATTAAGAATATTTATTAAAAAAAGATCTTTTGTGATTTTTGATTTGTTAATTTAATAAAAAATAATTTATGTTAATTAAAAGAAAAAAGAAATAATTAAAGAAAATAAACAAAGAAAATAAAAAATAATAGAAAAAAAGTAATATGATGGGCCTGTATGCTAGCTGAAAGGGGGGTGAGAATCTGAATTTCCTGGCCCATTAAGCTGAGCCCAGTCAACCACAATGGATCCTGTGCAAGTGTTGACTTGAGGTGCACCAAGGACCTTCAGGCAGGAAGCGTTAGATCTGGCTAGAAGTGCATCCAGTGGCTGGGCGTTGAGGTTTCATGGAAGGCGCCTGGAGGAGTGGAGCGCTGGATCTATTGCAAGAAAAGAAAATAAATAAAGCGCTGGGACCTGGGATCGAACCCAGGTCCTTACGCCTTGTACCAATGCTACGCTGCCAGCTGAGCTGTTGTTGTTAGTTGTTATTACAGTAATAAGAATATATAATATATAAAACACATTCAATGTCCCTGGAACAAAAAACTGCGCGTACTGAATTCAGATGAACCAATAGGGTGATGACAAATCACCTTCTTCTACCTCCAGCCTGTCGTTTTAGGTACACAACCTGTACCTACAGACGTTGTTCGTTGCTAAAAACCTGTGTCATTCAAATATTCAGTACAAGCAATATAAATCTATTGTGATGGTACCAATCAACTCGTCTTGGTCTCACGAGTATCATGGTACCTCATTCATGGCCCAATTTTTCCTGTAACAGAAATCCCCAAATCGTGACCTTAAACCCTAACAATGGTAAATATGGATTCCTGCACTGTTAGTACAATTAAAGGATATAGAAACTTTACAAACATGATTATGAACAAGAATATATGAATAGAATGGATTTATCATGCGTAAAACATAGAAATCAAATTTGAGTTTGGGATGCAAACCGTGATGTGTCTAGGCGATAATTCTTGATGTTTTGAAGGCTGCAAATGATGTTGTTGGCTTCAGGAGATGGCCAGGAAGTGATTAGAGTCCTTCAATCGCCTGGAATCGTCCTCTAGGGCAGAAATCAAGTGCACACTTTTTATCCAAATTCTGAGTTTTTGTTCTTGCTCCCTACGACTCCCAAACCTTGTCTTTTGATCTGCAATTGTTGTATACATATAGTAGACTGAATTAGGTTAATAAAATTGGTATGATCTTGAGAAATAATGGAAATTGGATTTGATCTGCTTTTGTATGATATGTTTCTAAAACAAGTTTCTAAAACAAGTTTCAATCCAATCTTTTCCAACCCTAATGAGTCTTGCACGAATTGATTATCATACTAGCTGTACATAGACTCCAAATGTGCACAAAAATCCAAAGATTTGATTTGTTTTTATTATTTTACCATTTAACTTGATTTATTTTGATTTAAATGAATAAAAAATCAAAATAAATGATAAAAGTAATAAAATAATAGGTGGAAAAGCTCAGAGGTCTTGGGCCCTATTAGAAACATGTTTCAAGCAAGAAAACATGGGGCCCTTTGGAAAAAATGCAAATTTGACCAATGTTGACTTTTGACAATTTTCCAAAAATTGCCAACTTTGACAATGCACAACTCTCTCAATTTTGACCCTAGGAGGGTGTTCTTGGACTTTTTAGAAATATTAGGATGTACCCTAAACAACCCTTTTGGTTTAATATCAATTGGATCTTCCATGTTCATGTATGAAGCTTTGACCCAAAATGGGTTTTTGTTGACTTTTCAAAAGGACCTATAATGTAAAAATTCATATCTTTTGATGAGTGCATATTTTGAACTTTAGGTCTGAAGATGAATTGTAGGGAATTGCATCCTCTTCAAAATGATCCTTGGATGGAAAATTTATGATAAAGCATGGAGAAGTTATGCTTGGACAAAGTTGGGTTGACTTTTCCTGCAAAACCCTAATTTAGCAACTTTTGGGTTTTGATGAATTTGGAGCATTCCTTGGGGAATCATGGTCAATCCTTGATCAAATGATGAAATTAAATTTAAAATGTTGATTTTGACCAAAATCTTGTATTTTGACTGTATGTGGGTCACAGTTGACTTTTGACCTAATACAGTTGATTCTCAAGCATCTGAGCAGTTGACTGAGCAAACTTCTTGTGCAAGGCATGAAACTTGACATATAGGGTCTTGGGAACATATTAAGACCATGGAGATCATATGAGGCCTTTGTGGTTCACCCATATTGATGAAAATAGAAACCCTAATTTGAGGTACACTGCCTTAGGAGAGAGTTTGTCTGGTCAACTCTTGGGCAACCTTGAGCAAATTGAGGATCTTAATGGACATGTGTTGAGTAAAATGAGAGGGAAAATTTTGGGGTACAACAACTTCCCATGTTCAATCTTCCTAAACCTACATATGTAGATTGGCTTGTCTGCCTTTCGTAATCTGAAGGTAGAAGATGATTGAACACTAGATGCCCAAATATTTGCACTCGCATGAAGTGGCACTTGATTTGTGATATCGCGAATGGGCTTACAGATGCCATTTGGAGGTCGATAATGGAAGATTGTCAGGGATGGGCTTAAAGATGCCATCCTAGAGAACATGGATTTCCTGAGATATTCCTTTGACGAGAGTCCCTGTTGTTGTTGTTGATGAGGAATCTGTTGAGAAACGTTGGTATCTGTCTTAGGAGAAATAGAATTTTAGGAGCTTTAGTTGTCCGTTATTCTACCGGGGAAATAACTACGACTTGAGGAAGCGGAAGTGAACTGCATATTTTGTTATGGTATATGCTGCACTGCGACTTACTGGGGAACTGCGAAACCAATCATGTTTGATCGGGTCCTGGTCTTATAGTGTTGTAGACTGCTGTCTAGAGATAAGAGAGAAGGAACCTGGATGGCAAGGTTATGAGAAGGAACCTGGATAGTAGGGTTACTTCGATATGAAAAGCCTGGATAGTAGGGCTGTGAGAAGGAACCTGGATAGTAGGGTTACTTCAATATGAAAAGCCTGGATAGTAGGGTTGTGAGAAGGAACCTGGATAGTAGGGTTACTTCGATATGAAAATCCTGGATAGTAGGGTTGTGAGAAGGAACCTAGATAGTAGGGTTGCTTCGATATAAAAAGCCTGGATAGTAGGGATGTGAGAAGGAACCTGGATAGTAGGGTTGCTTCGATATGAAAAGCCTGGATAGTAGGGTTGTGAGAAGGAACCTGGGTAGTAGGGTTAGTTCGATGCGAAAGCCTGGATAGTAGGGTTGTGAGAAGGAACCTGGATAGTAGGGTTACTTCAATATGAAAGCCTGGATAGTAGGGTTGTGAGAAGGAACCTGGATAGTAGGGTTACTTCGATATGAAAGCCTGGATAGTAGGGTTGTGAGAAGGAACCTGGATAGTAGGGTTACTTCGATATGAAAGCCTGGATAGTAGGGTTGTGAGAAGGAACCTGGGTAAGGCTGCTTTGTGAGGAGTTTGGGTAAAATGGCATCTGAATCGAGAAGGAACCTGGGTATGGTTGCTTTGAGATAAGTTTGTGTAAAGCTTCAGGAGGAACTAGGGTAAGGTTACTTTGAGATAAGTTTGTGTAAAACTTCAGGAGGAACCGGGGTAAGGTTACTTTGAGATAAGTTTGTGTATGTTGTACCCCAAAATTTTTCCTCCCATATTTCTCAATACATTTCAAGTGAGGTCCTCAAATTGCTCAAGGAAGTCCAAGGGTTGACCAGACAAACCCTCTCCTAAGGCAGTCTACCTCAAATTAGGGTTTCAGTTTGCATCAAGATGTCTGAGCCCAAAGGATCCCAAATGCTCACCATTGTCCTAATATGTTCTCAAGATCATCCATGCCAAGTTTCAAGCCTTGCAGAGGAAGTTTGCTCAGTCAATTGCTCAAAGGCCTGAAAATCGACTATGCTAGGGCAAAAGTCAACTGTGTCCTACATACAGTCAAACTTCAAGATTTTTGGTCAACATCCTCATTTTGAAGTATTATTCATCATTTGATCAAGGGTTGGTCATGATTCCTTAAGGATTGCTCACAATTCATCAAAACCTAAAAGATGCTAAATTAGGGTTTTGTAGGAAAAGTCAACTCAACTTTGACCAAGCATAACTTTCTCATACTTTATCAAAAATGACCCATCCAAAGCTCATTTTTAAGAGGATGTAATTATATACAATTCATCTTCATCTCCAAAGTTCAAAATATGCACTCACAAGAAGATATAAATTTGGACATTATAGGTCATTTTGGAAAGTCAACAAAAACACTTTTTTTGTCAAAGCTTCATACATGAACATGGAAGACTCAATTGAGATGAGACCACAAGGGTTGCTTATAGGACATCCTAAGATTTCTAAAAAGTCCAAGAACACATCTCTAGGGTTAAAATTGAAGGAGTTATGCATTGTCAAAGTTGACCTTTTTGGCAAAATTGCCAAAACTCAAATGTGGCCAAAATTGCAATTTTTGCTAAATGGGCCCAACTTTTTATGCTTGCACTGAGTTTCTAACATGATCCACGACCCATGATCCTTCCCACTTGTCTTTATTTTATTTTGATCATTTATTTTGATTTTTATTTCAATTAAATCAAATAAAATCATGAAAATATCAAAACTAATCAAAGCTTGAGATTTTGTGCATGTTTAGGCTTCTTATACAGCTGGAAGAAGAATAAAATCGTGCAAGCTTCATTTTGGCACAAAAATATTGGATTTGGCTTGATTTGGAAAGATTTACATAAGGATCAAATCATGATTCAATCATCTTAATTGAGGAAGATTTGAAACAAGTTGGTAACCCTAATTCGTTCTAGGGTACATATAGAACAAGTGCAGATCAAAAACAAGGACATTAGAGGCGTGCAAAGGTAAAAACAACTTTCAAAAAAATCAAGAAAAGTTGTAAACTATTTTCTCAATTCCAAGCGTCCTCAAGCCATTCCAGTCATACAAGTCGCTTCCTGGACGTTCTAGGATCCTATTCCAATCCTTAGCAAGCTCCCTCAAGCCCGGAATTGCACTGTAAGCATCTCACGACATCCATGCTTTCTTGAAATTGAATATCACCATTATGTCACTTTTAGCATGATTTATTTGCATATTCTGAATCCTTGAAACATTTGCAAGCTAATGGTAATACTTAATTGCATTTTTATTGGCTATACAGCAAGTTGCCATGTTTAGGGTTCTTGGTTCGTTTTTGGAGTTTTTTCTTTACAAGTACAATTGGACATGGATAAGGGTACCATGATGCTCGTGAGGTTGTCACGAGTTGATTGGTACCATTGTTGTGTATTTATCATGCTTGTACAGGATTTTGCAGAAGCCCAAGGTTATACCTACACCCTTTGTCCGTAGGTAAAAGTTGCTGAACTTTTAGCAACGGGGGGAGGAAGAAGAAGGGTTGTGTGGCAGGCGGTGACTGGCCCATTCAAAAATTCGCGCGTTTTGATAATTGTTGTTTTGTTTTTCCATTAGGATAATTGTTTGTTGTTCTATATATAAAAGAATAAGCCAGCTCAGATGGTCAACGCGCGTTGGGAAAAGCCAAAGGGCCTGGGTTCGATCCCCAGGTCCCCCCATTTGTTCAATATTATTTTGCCTTGTATGTTCATGTGTGCAGGCTTCTCATATGACCATTGTATGCCATCATCCTTCAACCACCAGATCTCCGGCATGCCATATCCAACGCCTATCAAATGGAGGTCCACAGTACACCCTAGTCAAGCAAGCGCATGAGATCATGAAAAGTCAAAACGGACCAAGATTTATTGGGCCCAGAAACTACTATTGGCACCCCCTGTTTGCTAGCACAACCAGGCCCATTTTCTTTATTTTCTTATATTTCTTTTATTTATTTATTTTGTTTAATTTATTTTCTAACCACAAATTAATTTTTTTTTTTACAAAAAATCATAAAATCAATTTTCACAAATTTAGATTTAGGTTTTATTTTTATCAAATTTAATTTAATAATTAGTTAAATTTAATTTTAGGGTAATTCTAATCTTTTTTGTAAATAATTTAAAATCAATTAGAAAATTAGGTTTTGTTCTTGATTTAATTTTTAATTCTTTTCTCAACAAAACAAAAATACAAAAAATAGTTAATTTAATTATTTTTCTTAAATAAAGTTAATTAGTCATTAGGTTTTTTTTATTTTTTATTTATTCAATTAAATTCTATTTTTCTCAAAATAATAAAAAAAACAACAAAATTTGATTTTTCTTTCAATTAGGTTTAGACGAGGTCAAAACCCTAATTTTTCTCGTTCTCGATTCATCGCGCGCATTTAGTATTTTTACGATATTAATGTACTTGCTCATGGTATGTAATAGTTTAATTAGTATTTTCTTTTATTTATCATTTTACGGGTTTTTGGCTATGTAATTAATCCCCTCCCCGAAGCCTTGTAATAGCGTAGTTTTATTTCTCGCATTTTTATTTTCGCAAATATTAACTGTTAGATGTATGATAATAGGATTGCATGATAAAACTGTATGTTAATTTAAAATGGTTAGCAAACCCTAAATGTGCAAAGATAATAACTGAAATCAAATCACTCGCACATGCGCACTCCTAGGGTATACTCTCACTTCGGTTGCCTTCGGTAAATGATCATTAAGTATAGGGTATTTTTATGGTCGCCCTTCTGTCTAAAGAAAGATCAAATGTCCCATTCGGAAATGTTTCCTCGGAAACGTTGCCTCGGAAATGTTGCCTCGAATATGATCTTAAGACACTAGGGTTATTACTAAGACATCTTAACATTGCTTTGGTGATCGTACGTCCCTTTTGAATTGACCCTTACAACTCCAACGACGGTGCTACCTACTCTTTAATAGTGGGATAGCACTGTCTAAAGGAAAAACGAACAGAAACATTCTTTTTCGAGTAGGTAGATGCTAGTAGGTACTTGCTCAAAAACAAACTCTTCCACACTTACACTCTTTTCAAACAAATTTTCAAAAACACTTTGTAACACTCTTGAGGAGTGATACAAGGGTTAAAAAAAAGTAAAACAAAAACTTTTCAAAACACACAAACACGGAAGCATTTTTTTTAAAATGATGAGCAAGTACCTAAGAGCCCGTAGAAAACTACGGATAGAAAGGGTGCTAATACCTTCCCTTTCTATAATCTACCCACCGTACTCATAATATCTCGAAAAAGGAATTTTTCTGTGCTTTTTTCCTTTCCAGTTTCGAAAAAATAAAAGTCGGAGGCGACTCTTGCTTACCGCGACATTTTGCAAACACAAACGCAAAGAGCAAACCAGTATAAACAGTCGGTTCTGCCACCGTATCACATAACTAGCGACTCTGCTGGAGAAATATAAGTGGGGTATACCTTAGGATTAGTTCATCATAAATTGCTTCTCTTGTTTGTCTTAGTTGCTTTACTTTTAAAGGTTTTGTATTGGGAGTTACTATAGATCCTAACCCGGATCTAGGGGATACCTTTTAGGTAAGTATCAATAAACTGTGAGGGAACTGTACAACGTAGACCAATACGATTGAAGCAGTAGCTACGTTGATGTGGCACATTGGTTGGTACCGGTATCCCTTGTGGAGAAACGATGAGAATACGGGGCTGCTATGTGTGTTGTTAAGCATCAACTGGCGTTAGAACCCTTAATAGACCAACTTGGCCATTAGGAAGTAGTGAGATAGCCGGTCTCGGTGTAAAGCTGGGAACTGGTTGATACTCGATGCTACACTCATTGAGACCATACTCTCGAGATAGTTTCGGCCTCAAGAAAAGATTGCGTGAGCTGGAACCATGACCGATGGAGGATGGTCAGTGATATTGAGAACCTCTAGAACTCGGTTACTATTGCTAGGACAGGTTGAAACCAACTGAACTTCAAGAGGGTAATACCTTTGAACTCATGCAAGCCTTAAACTTAAAGGCTATTGTGTTACTTGCTTGCCTTTGCCATGTCTGTTATCTGCTATACCTGTTGTTTGTTTTCATCATGACATCATTCATCATGACATAGCATGCATACCTCATTATACTAACCATTTCAAAGACCGATGAGATTTATCTTTGTTCTGTTTTGCAGATTATGGCTTCCATGCGCAGAAACACCATCCGAGTTAACTTTGTACAAATACCTGCTCAACTCAAAGAGTTAGCCTCAAAAGTTTTTGAGACTTCTTCCTTCATTAAGAGACATGGTCAGCTTCTTAGCTTGGTTACCTCAAAGTTTGATGAGCAGATGATGAGTGTGCTTTTCCAGTTCTTCGATCATATGCATCATTGCTTCACTTTCCCAAATTATCAGTTGGTTCCCACTTTGGAGAAGTTTTCTCACTTATTGGGCATATCCATCCTTGAGCAGATACCTTTCACAGGGTTGGAAGAGACTCCTAGACCAGAAGACATTGCTTCAGCTCTACATTTGAAAAGGGCTGATGTAGTATCTAATTGGGAGACACGAAGCAGGGTTGAAGGTTTCTTAGCCAAGTTTATGATGGATCAAGCTCAGTTATTCTAGGAAAACTTGGATTTCCAGGCTTTCGAAGACATCTTGGCTCTCCTTATCTACGGTTTGGTTCTCTTCCCGAATCCAGATTCTTTTGTGGATGTGAATGCGGTTAAGATCTTCCTGTCTCACAATCCTGTGCCTACTCTATTGGGTGATATCTTGCATGCCCTCTACACTCGTACTGTGCGAAGAAGATGGACTCTCATGTGTTGCATGCCGCTGCTGGCGAGGTGATTTATTTCGCACCTCCCCAAGTTCGTGCTGAAAAATGAAGAAGGTTTAAGATGGTCTTACAGGATAATGTCACTTGCCCATACAAACATTCTTTGGAGTTCCAAGGCTATGGAAAATACTGTTGTCATTGATCGTTGTGGGGGATACCCTAATGTCCCGTTGCTTGGAGTCAGAGGGGGTATAACCTACAATCCTTGCCTAGCTTTACAACAGTTTGGTCGTGCTCAGAGAAACGGTCCTCATGAGCTACTTCTTACAGATATTGCCTTTGACTACAACGAGGACGTTGACGAGCATCGCCGAAGGTTTATAAGAGATTGGGGCATGGTGAACAGGTCTGACCCCCAAGAGCTAGGACCAAGGACTTCTCTCCCCATGCAACCTTACCTCCAGTGGGTCCGAGCTCGAGCCCAGAAGATTGGGATGCCCTATGAAGTTGTGTTGCCAAGTAATTGTGGAGCCTACCAATGAAGAGGGCATTCCTAATACAATCCTTTATCCCTACATGCCCACTGATCTTGGGGAATTGGAAAGATCCTGGATTCAGCTGAAAGAGGAGAGGGATACCTACCGAGAAAAGTATCATGAGCAAGAAAGGAAGATCTTGAAGCTCACCAGGCAGCTCGAGAACGAAAGAACGATTAATGACTACGTCATCACCAAGGGGAAACCTCCATGGGATTTCTGATTTTGCTTTTTCTAGTTTAGATTTGTTTTCCGTTTATTTCTTTGTAACGCCTCAAAGGCATTGTTGAACCTTTTTACAAGTTTAATCTAATAAAGTTTGTTTATTTTTTTAGTTTGCAAATTTAAATCTCCCAAAGTCTTTAAAATCATTACATATGCATCCCATTATCATGCACACCATTACAGGTACCATTACAGGTTTCTCATCTTCTTCGTTGTTTATTTCAGCAGAAATGTCTTCCGATCAAGCTATCAAAGATCTGCAGGCACAAAATGCCCAGTTCCAAGAGATGTTATTGAGCTTGGCTAAAGGGCAAGAGGATTTGAAAGCTCTCATTCTAAAATAAAAATAAAAGAAGAAGAAGAAGAAGAAGAAGAAGAAGAAGGTTGTTCTTCTGAGTATGGGTAAAAGTTTTGGGGATAGGCTGAAACAGCAAGATGATATGTCCCTTTCATCCAAGGAAGGGGAGAACCAAGAAGAAGAAAAGGGCCCCAGTCCTGCCATTTCTGATAATGATACAGATTATGATGAAGAGCAATATCGTCCTGCTGAGTATAGGTACAAACAACTAGAAGACCGTATGAGTGCTATGGAGATTCAGAGAATCCCCGGTCTGGATTTTGGAGAGCTGGGATTGGTATCAGGAGTGGTGATCCCTCATAAGTTCAAAGCTCCGGTTTTTTCTAAGTACGATGAAGTGTCCTGTCCTAAACTCCATCTTCGCTCGTATGTCCGGAAAATTCAACCCCACACTGCTGATAGAAATTTGTGGGTACATTTCTTTCAAGATAGTTTGTCAGGGACTCAGATTGAATGGTTTCATCAGTTGGAAGGAGCCAATGTTCGAAATTGGGAGGACCTTACTGTTGCTTTTTACAAGCAGTATCAGTATAACGCCGACCTTGCTCCCACTCGTACTCAGCTCCAGGGTATGTCTATGGGTGCAAGCAAAGGTTTTAAGGACTATGCTCAGAAGTGGATAAATTTGGATGGAAGGTTCCAACCCCCTTTGTCTGATAAGGAGTTGGTTGACATGTTTCTGGGGATGCTATCTGGTTCGTTTTTCAATAATCTGATCGGCAGTTCATCATATGGGTTTACTGAGTTGATCTTGACTGGGGAGAGAGTAGAAGCTGGTATCCGAAGTGGTAAGATACAGAAAGGTACTTCATCAAGTGCAGAAAAGAAGCCTTTCGACAGTAAGAAAGAATCCAGTGCAGTCTATGGCTCGAGGAGCCAAAACAGACCTGAACACCGTCAAGCAGTGAATGCGGTAGTGATATCAAGACCCATCGTTGCTCCACAACGCAACAATCAACAAAGGATGGAAAGACCACAAAGGCAGTACACTCGGCTCAATATGAACTTGTCTCAAATTCTACCACAATTATTGAAGACCAACCTGGTAACTCTGAGGGAAGCCCCAAAGAATCCCAACACCATATCTCCGCTATATAACCTGAATGCCTGCTGCGCCTATCACTCTGATGGCCCAGGTCATGATACAAACAACTGTTGGGCCTTGAAGAATAAGGTGCAAGATTTGATCGAAGCTAAAGAGATTGAGTTTGACGCTTCGGAGAAGCCCAACGTCATAACTGCTCCCATGCCCAAACATGGTCATGGAGTGAATGCTATAGACGATGATTTATTTGTGACCTCCATGGAAGAAATTTCTACTCCTTTGATGGAAGTTAAGAAGAATCTATTGTTAGCCGGTTTATTTCCGGGTTGTGGCGAAGGTTGCCACAGGTGTTCAATTCTGCCTGCTGGGTGCCATTTATTGAAATCGGGTGTTCAACGCCTGATGGATAACAAAGAGATCCTGTTCAAGAAGACTATAATTCAGTTGGTTCCAATTGAAGATTTTGCCATCATAACCATATCCGCCAATCCTTCCAAGGCTTCCTCGAGAAAGCCTGTTAGGATTACATCCGTCCCAAGAGTTGCTTCGTTGATCATTATTGTCCCTGGTCCTATCCCATACACTTAGGATAAGGTTGTCCCTTGGCACTACGATGCAGATGTGTATTACCATGGAGTTAAGAAAGACTTAAAAAGTAAGGAAGTTGACGCTGATGTCAGCAATATTGTCGGGGCTAGCAAGGTTACCAGAAGTGGAAGACTCTTTTATCTCGAGATTTCCCCTCCGACTGTTCATAAACCTATTATCATTCCATCTGCTAGTACATCAGCTACTATCCCAGTGCCTATTCCAGTTATCACCCCTGTCGTCGAGCCATCTGACACTCGGGGCAAAGAAATCATAGGTGAGCCTTCCCGGACGGAGGCACCTAAGAAGATCATTGTAGAAACCTCTAAGCAGGAGATAGAGGAAATTCTGAAGATTATCAAGAACAATGATTACAACGTAGTCGAGCAACTGGGCAGACCCCGTCAAAAATCTCCATGTTGTCCTTGTTGTTGTGCTCAGAAGCCCATGCAAAGGCTTTAATTGCTTTCCTCAAAACTGCGCATGTGCCGCAGGAAACTTCTACCGATCAATTCAAAGACTGTGTATCTAGTTTAACTGCCGACAATGGGTTGGGTTTCTCAGACGCAGATCTGACTGCTAAAGGAAGAAATCACAATGATGCTCTGCACGTCTCAATCGAGTGCAGGGGAACTACTATGGCCCATGTACTAGTGGATGTCGGGTCCTCTTTGAATGTTTTGCAAAAGAAAGCATTAGACCGTCTGGATTGTGAAGGTTTGATTCTAAAGCCGAGCAATATTGTGGTCAGGGCCTTCGACGGGTCAAAAAGGATGGTACACAGGGGAGGTGGACGTCCCGGTTAAAGTTGGTTCTCAGACTTTTGCATCCACTTTCTATGTGATGGATATCCGGCCATCATATTCTTGCTTGTTGGGTCGCCCTTGGATTCATAAGGTTGGGGCAGTGACTTCTACGCTCCATCATATGTTGAAATATCTGGTAAATGGGAAGATTGTTACGATGCAAGGAGAGGAGGAGTATATGGTGAGTCATCTCAATTCCTTTCGCTATGTGGAGATGGATAGGGAGTTCATCGAAACCCCTTGTCAGAACTTTGAAGATGTCCCCCAGACTTTAGCGTCGACTGAAGTTGCTGCCGACAAACCTCCGATGAAGATGGCTTCCCTCAAGGATGCCAGGGCTATAATTGAAAAAGGTGGGTGTGCAAATTGGGGTCAGCTCCCTGATTTCACACACAAGACTGACAAGTTTGGTTTGGGCTTTACTACAGGGGCTCAAAGGGCTATTAGGCGCGTGCGGATTGGAAGACCTCATCTGCATATCAGTAATCCGGGAGTTAATGCGATTGAAGATGGTGAAGAAGATTCGGACATTGACATTTGGATCTACCCTACCACCAATGGAGGATTGAACAACTGGACGGCGAAAGACTTTGTACCTATTTCCTTTACTTCACAGTAATTGACTTTTGTTTTGAAGTTTGTAATAAACAGTTTGAAACTTTATGGCCCGGTGCCTTGCCCAAGGCACCTTGGCTTTGCTTGTGAGGGCTTACTACTTGTCATTTCATATATCATCAATAAAACATTGGACGTTTCTTGCATTACTAATTTGGCGCTCATTATTTTTCTTTTCTGTCTCTCACTTTATCAAAACAGTTATGCTCTTACACACACTCACGTATCATAATGCAGATCCATATCCACACTGGATCCCATTGATAACAACTCTGCTACTGCCAGTTATGACTTTGAAAATCTGATCAACCAAGCCGAGGACGAAGGTGAGGATGATTGTGAGGTACTTGGAGAACTTGCTAGACTGTTACTACAGGAAGAGAGGGCCATACAGCCTCATGAAGAGCCAGTGGAATCAGTGAATTTGGGTACCAAGGAAGACAGGAAAGAGGTCAAGATAGGTGCGAATCTGGAGCCTAGTGTTAAGCAACGGTTGATACAGATGTTACGCGACTATGTTGAGATCTTCGCCTGGTCCTATGAAGACATGCCTGGTTTGGACACTGATATTGTGGTACACCGCCTGCCAACTAAAGAAGATTGTCCTCCGGTAAAGCAGAAGGTTCTCCGTATACGCCCTGAGATGTCTGAGAAAATCAAAGCTGAGGTCATGAAACAGTTTGACGCCGGATTTCTAGCTGTCACTTCTTACCCACAATGGGTCGCCAACGTTGTTCCAGTGCCCAAGAAGGATGGTAAGGTACGGATGTGTGTAGTGTATAGGGATCTGAACAGGGCAAGCCCCAAAGATGATTTCCCACTTACTCACATCGATGTTCTGGTCGACAACACCGCTCAACATAAGATCTTATCCTTTATGGATGGTTTATCTGGTTACAATCAGATTAAGATGGCTCCCGAGGACATGGAGAAGACAACCTTCGTTACACAGTGGGGCACCTTCTGTTACAAGGTAATGCCTTTCGGGTTGAAGAATGTTCGGGCAACTTATCAGCGTGCCATGGTCGCCTTGTTCCACGACATGATTCATCATGAGATTGAGGTTTATTTTGATGACATGATCGCCCGATCCCAGACTGAGGAAGAACACCTTGATCATCTCCAGAAACGATTTGACAGGTTGAAGATGTACAAGCTAAGTTGAACCCGAACAAGTGCACCTTCGGGGTAAGGTCTGGTAAGCTGCTGGGTTTCGTCGTCAGTGATTAAGGTATTCAGGTGGATCCTGCAAAGGTGAAAGCTATACAAGAGATGCCAACACCCCGCACAGAAAAAGAAGTTAGAGGCTTTTTGGGACGTCTGAACTACATCGCTCGATTCATTTCACATCTGACAGCTACTTGTGAGCCAATCTTCAAGCTGCTGAAGAAAGATCAAGTGGTAAAATGGAATGAATAATGTCAGACCGCTTTCGAAAGAATCAAGAAATACCTCCAAGAGCCACCAATTTTGATGCCTCCATTTGAAGGAAGACCGCTGATCTTATACTTGACAGTACTGGATAATTCAATGGGGTGCGTTTTGGGGCAGCATGACGAGTTTGGCCGAAAAGAGCATGCTATTTACTACCTTAGAAAAAAATTTACCGACTGTGAGACCCGATACTCACTGCTCGAGAAAACTTGCTGCGCTTTGGCATGGGCTGCTCGCCGGCTGAGACAGTATATGCTGACTCACACCACCTTATTGATATCAAAGATGGACGCAATCAAGTATATCTTCAAAAAGCCTTCCTTGTCCAGAAGAATAGCAAGATGGCAGATGATCTTAACCGAGTATGACATCCAATACACAACTCAAAAAGCAATCAAGGGGAGTGTGTTGGCGGATCATTTGGCGCATCAAGCCGTGGATGACTATCAATCCATGAATTTCGAGTTCCCGGATGAGAACATCATGTTGGTGACCGACTGTGAAAAACTTGGACTAGATGAAGGACCTGAGGAAGGATCCCAATGGTCTATGTATTTCGACGAAGCTTCAAATGCGTTGGGTAATGGCATCGGTGTTGTGATTATATCTCCCGAGGGCTGTCATACTCCGTTCACCGTCCGATTATGTTTTAACTCCACCAACAATATGGCGGAGTATGAAGCATGCATCATGGGTCTTCGAGCTGCTATTGACTTAAGGATTAAGTTCTTGAGTGTATTCGGAGATTCTGCTCTGGTGATCAGTCAGATCAAAGGAGAGTGGGATACGAAACACCCAAATCTTATTCCTTACAAAGAATATGTACTAACATTGCTCCGACACTTTAAGGAGATAACCTTTGAACACTTCTCGAGAGAAGAGAACCAGTTAGCGGACACACTAGCTACCATGTCTTCTATGTTCAAAGTCAGGTGGGACAGTGAAGCTCCCCAGATTACCATTGAGAGGCTGGACGAACCCGCACATTGCTGTGACATCGAGACTGAAGAGGTAGCAGATAAACCCTGGTTCCACGAGGTAAAGAGGTATCTTGAGACTCAAGAATACCCTGAGGGTGCATCTGTTAATGACAAGAAGTTCTTGAGAAGGTCCGCTGCGAAGTTCTTCATCAACAATGGTATCCTTTATAAACGTAACCATGATTCAACCTTACTGCGATGTGTGGACAAAAGCGAGGCAGAAAGGATCATGGAAGAGTTACATGAAGGTACCTTCGGAACTCATTCCAGTGGACATACCATGCCAAAGAAAATCCTACGGGCAGGATATTACTGGTCCACCATGGAAGCCGATTGTTATCAGCACTCTCAGACCTGTCATAAGTGCCAAGTCTATGCTGATAAGGTGCATGTACCTCAAGTTCCTCTGAATGCTTTGACAGCTCCTTGGCCCTTCGCGATGTGGGGCATCGACATGATCGGCGAGATCAGACCTACCGCGTCTAACGGGCATCTTTTCATCCTGGTTGAAATTGATTACTTTATGAAGTGGGTTGAGGCAACTTCCTTTCCTACAATAACCAAGAACGTCGTAGCACGATTTATCCGACACAATCTGATCTTTCGATATGGTTTACCAAAGAGGATCATTACGGACAATGGTACAAATCTCAACAATACGATGATCACCGAGATCTGCAAAAGTTCAAAATACAGCATCATAACTCTTCTCCCTACCAGCCGAAGATGAATGGGGCTGTTGAAGCAGCTAATAAGAACATCAAGAAGATTGTGCAGAAGATGACAGTGACATACAAAGACTGGCATGAGATGTTACCATTCACTCCTCATGGGTACCGCACCTCAGCGTGGACGTCGACAGGGGCAACACCCTACTCTCTGGTGTATGGCATGGAGTCAGTCTTACCCATCGAGGTCCAGATACCCTCTCTCCGGATTATGAAGGATGCAGGTTTGAGTGAAGACGATTGGGTCCAGACCTGGCTTGATCAGCTGAACTTAATCGAAGAGAAGAGGCTTACTTCTATTTTTCATGGTCAGACGTATCAAAAACGAATGATCAAGGCTTTTAACAAGAAAGTCAGGCGACAAGAGTATCAGGTCGGGGATCTAGTGATCAAACGCATCTTACTACCGCAAGGTGATCCCAGGGGCAAATGGACCCCCACTTACAAATGGCCATTTGTGGTTAAGAACATTTTCTCAGGAGGAGCTATGATTCTAACCACCATGGATGGTGACGACCTTCCTCACCCCGTCAATGCAGACATAGTGAAAAAATACTACGCATAATCAAAGACCCGCTAGGTTGACTGGCCTAGGCAAAAATAAGGGCTTCCCGGCGAACCAAAAGGGTTCGGGCAAAAATAAGGGATGAAAATGGAAAAAATTGTACACCCGGTAAGTCGAAAACCTGAAAAGGCAGCTTGGGCAAAAAAGGGTATCCCGGTGGACTGAAAACCCGAAAGGGCGGTCCAGGCAAAAATTAGG
Organism: Vicia faba; assembly: GCA_948472305.1. Lineage (NCBI taxonomy): Eukaryota > Viridiplantae > Streptophyta > Magnoliopsida > Fabales > Fabaceae > Vicia > Vicia faba. The sequence continues at coordinate 1,444,231,230 of OX451735.1, read as the reverse complement.
GATCAAAGCGTAACACTATGTCTCATTGGATCATCTTGCAACCAGACTTCGGTATCGACTATCAAGCTCGGACGGCGCCAATCAATCTGATCTACCTTCAACCAAGTAGCAAAGTGATGAGATTGCTCGAAGATATAAAGGAAATAGCAGAGTTGGAACCCAGTGGGATTGTTTCACATAGCTGTTTTTCTTTCTTTTACACAAATTGTATAAATTATGTTCGCTCGGCGGCGTTCTCTTACTAGGACGTCAGCCTCTTGTATAAAACGCCTATTACAAGCCAACTTCAAAATCAATACAATTCATTTTCCCAAAGAAATTTCAACTTGTGTTTTCTTTTTCTGTGTTGTTTTGTAAGAACGTCCAATGGTTCATTTTTGATATATGCATCTGACAATAATTGCTGCTCATAAATATTTGCATGCGAAACAAAAGACAATTACTTTTAATTCCAGGAACAGGGGCAAACAGAAGTGTCCAAGCCCTACAGTTGCTCTACCCACCAGGTACAGGGATAGAACCAATTTGAGGATATAACTAAGGTACACTCCTCGCAGAGTAAGAAATACCCAAAGGCAGTGGTGTTAATTCTCCTCAAGCAAAGTTTATCTATCACCAGCAATACAAGTTCACCATCAGCTAAGTTTAGTTCTTCCACAAGCAGAAACTCAATCCCCGGCAGAGTTCATTGTCACCAACAACGACAATTCATCCCCAGCTGAGGATATTTCTCCAAATCAACAGATCTTCTAGCAGAGTATCTCTCTTCCCCACAGAGTCATTCTCTTGCCAATTTATTCTCAAATCATCTTCGGTCGTTACCCCCAGTGACAACGAGGAACTCAACTCCTTGTATTCTCCAGCAGCAATCCGGGATTTATTTTTCCCAGCTAGAAAACATCACAAGAACATTTGCATATCCATACATCATGGCATGCGCATATGCATCATACAACACAATCTCATTTATTTTGAGAACATCATTACTCAATACATCTCATACATCATGACATTACATACGACTAACTCTTTACCTTTCAGGGAAAGATACAATCAAATTCTCACAAGTTTTCTCTAGTTTAGTCAAATCAATGCTAAGATTTTTGTTCCATTTCAAGTTATGAAGCCCAGATCCAACCGGATAATATCTTGATTTCTACAAAACACCATGAAGCCTGGAATCGACCAGATAATGGTATATCCCGAATTCAAAGCTATGAAGCCCAGAAATCGACCGGAAAATAGTTAAATCCCCAGCAAGTTACTGTGAAGCCTGGAAATCGACCAGATAGAAGTACAAGACGCCATGAAGCCTGGAATCGACCAGATTATGGTATGTCATAAACACAAGTTGTGAAGCCCGAAAATCAAACGGAAAGCAGCTTAACCCTCAGCAAGTTATTGTGAAGCCTGGATCACGACCAGATAGCAATACAAGGTACCATGAAGCCTGGACTCGACCAGATAATGGTATAAGACACTGTGAATCTTGGATCACGACCAGATAGCGGAAGAGGATACTGAAGCCTGGACACGACCAGATAACAGTATAAGGTACTGCAAAGCTCGGAATTCGACCGAATAGCAGTTTACCCGACCAATTACTGAGAATCCCGGAATCGACCGGATATTATATGTGTGATACAGTGGGAGAACTGACTTAAGGTTTTGCGTTTGTGTTTTCAAATGTTTCGGTTTAGCAAGAGTCGCCACCGACTTTTTATTTTATCCAAAGGAAAGGTCAAAAAGCACAGGAAAGACCTTTGAGATGTTTTCGTGGGTTCGGGGGGTATATTATGAAAAGGGAAGGTGCAAGCACCCTTTTCATCCATGGTTTTCCATGAGCTCTTAGTTACTTGTTTAGATCACTTGCTTTTGCTTTTCAATTGTTTGAAATGGTGCTTTGTGTGTGGTTTTGAAAATGTTTTGAAAAGAGGCCATCGTTGTGGTAACCTTTTAATGATTCTTGTTTGAATATATACAAAGGTGTTTGTCTTTTGAAAAGATGTTTCAATGTTTGAAAGTTTGTTTTGGGAAATTTTTTGAAATTGTGTGGTGATGTGTTTTTGAAAATAGCAAGGATGTTTGCAAGTTTTGATCAAGTAACTAGGAGCATCTACCCTATCTACTCAAAGATCTTTCCTACACATTTTTAACCCTTTTGACAGTGTTGTTTTACCATTGCATTTGGTAAACAACCTTGTGTTTGGATGTTAAACGGGACAGGCGTGGGTCATCGTATTGACCATGATAGCAATTGTGCCAAGTATCTTAGCAAATTTTTGAGGGACTAGATCATTTTGTATAGGCAACCAAGATAGCGTCATCGAGGGACTATGATCTTTTGTTTTGTTTTTGTTTTGCCAAGATACACAACATGCATACCATGGCCAATTTAAAGGCAACAAGTGGATGAAAACCCTAGGGGTGCATGTGTGCATTGTGTTATTATTTTCATGCATTTATGTCTTGTATTAGGTCTAACTATTTGTTTTGATTTTGGATATTACATACAAACCCTAATCTCTATCATGGCATATTTGAAAGATATAAATGCGTAAAAGTAATATAAGCTATTACAACATTGATATGGGGAGGGGATACAATTTTGGATAGGGGATTATTTTGCAAGAAATTAAAATCCTAAGTTATTACAACCAAATTGAATTTCTTGTGCAAATAAATAAATAGGCAAATATTTAAATGGACAAATAAATAAATATGCAATATATTATAAATATGCAAAAATGTTTTTTGTATTATTTTTATGTGTGTAAAAATATAATATTTAATGTGTAAAAAAATTAAGAAAATAAAATATTATTTTTATTAAGGGTTTTATATATATATATATATATATATATATATATATATATATATATATATATATATATATATATATATATATATATATATATATATATATATATATATATATATATATATATATATATATATATATATATATATATATATATATATATATATATATATATATATATATATATATATATATATATATATATATATATATATATATATATATATATATATATATATATATATATATATATTAATTATATTATTTATGTACAATAAATAATAAAATATATACAAATGTCAAAAAATAAAAATATATTAGAAAAAAAATATTATTTAAGTATGTAAATAATAAAAATATAATATTTTTATGTATTATTTTCAAGTTTTTATTAAAGAAAATAAAAGTATGTTATTTAATAATTATTTTTATGTTAGAAAAAATAAAAAAAATACAAAATAAAATGTGAAAATTTATGAAAATGTTTTTGATATTTTTTATGTTTAGAAAAAATAAAATAAAATCAGAAATGAAAAAGAAATAGAAAAATATAAAAATATAAAACAATGGGCCAGGGGGTGCAATCAGCAAGCTGGGGGCGCCAAAAGCAAGGAATAGCCAGGCCCAGCCCAACTACTTCATCTTCAACCTTCGTTCAACAAAAATACGCACGTTCTGAGTTCAACTTCGTATCTCCTGTTTCAGTGTTTAAAAACAAAAACTTGTAACATGAAAGTTGTAGAGCATAATCACACGATTCCAACCATATAAAAAACTTAATCTAACTCTCAAAGACCAGAGAGAATTTCTCTAGCCCTAATTTCTAACCTAACTTTTTCAGAATGTTCATCAATCAAATTCTCTCAACATAGTTAACTTAAATGAAATCTATGCATATGTACAACTTAAGGGCAATGAGTACTACATTTTTTATTCGCAAACCTAAGCCTAATGATTCCTAAATAGAGAGATAGAAAGTTGAAAAATACCTGTTTTAGTTAAACTCGAGTATGGCAATGCAGGGGTTTTCAGTGAGGCCTGAGATGTTTGTGAGCTTGCCTGAACTTCCTCTGACCTTCCCCAATGCTTTGTTTGCTTTGAGCTTGCTTGAATAAGCCTATAGAAGTCAACCTGCATAAGCTGAAATCAGAAATGGTGAAGCTGGCAAATGGAGTTACAGTCAATGGCCAATGGTTGGGATAGCTTAGGTGGGTTATATGGAAGGTATTGGAACTGGTTTGGGACAAAACGCAGGAGTGGTTTTTGTTTTGGAACTCAAAGTGCAGAAAATGTCCTGTTTTGCAAGAAGATGGTGTTTTTGTGTTTTAGAAGGCTTGAGGGTTGGATAGCTCGTGCTTCTGACTCAAGGCAATATGCAAAAGTTGTTTCAAATGCTTACAAACTTTTTTCTTATCAGATTTCAAAAGATCTGGATATTTTGCAAGTTTACTTGGTTTTGAAGTAAAAGTGTGAAGTGATATAAGACAAGCATGTACAGGATATATTCAAGCATGCACCAGATGGTTGTACATTTGCCTAAGTTTATGGAACTTGTTTGCTGCAAAGAGAGGGGTTCAAGGCTCAAGGGAAGCAAGTTGACATAAAGTTGCCTTTATCAAAATGGCATAGTTAGCTTTTTGCCAAAAATAGATTAAACCCTTGTGTAAACTTCCAATAATCAGAATAATGCCTTAAACCAATGAGTTTGCATTCAATTTTTTAGTGTGGAAGGGTTTAGAGACCTGTATTCAAGTACAAACAAAGTTGGACAGATTTTGCAACTTGTGTCAACATGAAAATGCCATGGATCAAAAGTGAGTTTTTGCCAAATTCAAACCTTCGATTCTCCCTAACCATAAATGATTTTGGAGAGTTCTTGGACATTTTTGAAATCTTGTAACATGCTCTATAATACATATCTGAAATGCATTTTGAGATTCAAAGTGGAACTAGGTGAAAAATTGCCATGAAGGTAGGTCAAAATCCTGCCTAAACTAGGGCAAAATTTCACTAAGTTAAAAGTTTCATGGACCCTTGTTCCAAAAATAATAACTTGAGATCCAAGCTTCTTTTGGTAAAACTTTGTGAATAAAATTTGTATATTTTGTGGAGGAATACAACTTTCATGTTGGAAGTTTTCTTTGAATCCAATTGCATCATGGTGAAAATGTTGGGCAAAGTTGGGAAAAAATAAGAAAATTTCATAACTTAGAAAAATTCTAAGTTATGAAATTTTTCAATCTTAAACCCTAATTTGCAAAATTAGGTTTCTTGATGAACAATTTTCATGTTTTGACACATCTTGATGAAAAATGACCCTTGGCACTTGATTTTGACCAAAAAGTCAAAGTTTGACTTTTCAGTGTACAATCAGATTTTGATCAGTTGACTAAAAAATTCATCTGTCAATCTAATACATTTGATATCTTTTGAACCTTGTGAATAGGTCAAGATGATGCAATTGAGTCCTTGAATACATACTTGAACCCAATTTGCCATTGGCTAGGTGAAAAATCAGAAATTGCCCTTATACAGTCAAAACCCTAAAAATGACCATTTTGCCCTTTTGATGATCTGATCAAATTTCTTGAGGAGTTGTGATACAAACTTGATAAAATGGTTCATATGAGTCTATAATTTTGATGTGGATCAAAAATTATGAGGTTTGACTGTAAATTGGCCATAGTTGACTTTTTCCCCAATACAGTTGATTTCTAGGTCAACTGTCCAATTGACTGGGCAAAAATTTGATTCAAGGCTTGAAACTTGGTAGAGGCAATATTATAAGTCCAACATGAAGTATGAAGGTCACTTTGAGCATTATAAGTCCAAAATTCCTTGTGCAAACTCAAACTCTAATTTAGGTCAACAGTGCAAGGAGATGTCTTGAGCAGAGCAAACCCTAGCTTGGTCTTGAGTTCAAAGAGTCTTGTGAGGAGAAATCTTGATAAAATGAGAGGGAAAGTTTTGGGATACAACAGTATGCCTTAAAATTCAAGTTGAAGCCCGGACACGATCGGATAACAACTTAATTCCTTCTGAATCCTGGAACACGACCAGATAAGAAGTGAGAAATTGCGAAGCCTGGATTACAACCAGATAGTAAGTTTAATCTCATCCCCCCAGTAAGTCGCTGTAAAGCCTGGAGCACGACCAGATAGCAGTTCATTTTCACCTCCTCGACTAAGAGATGATTCCCTAGTAGAGTAACGGACAACTGAAGTTTCTAAAACTCTATCTCTCTCAAGACAGAGAACAACATTCCCCAGCGTAGTCCTCCTTAACAACAGGTATACGGACTCTCACAAAGGAATCTCTTGTGCGATTGACACTCCTCTGATGGCATATTTAAGCCCATCCTCCGTCATCAATCTCCAAATGGCATCTACAAGCCCATTCCCGATACCTCAAGACAAATACCACTTCATGCGAGTGCAAATTTCTGGGCACTCTAGTATTCAATCATCTTCCACCTTCGGATCACGAAAGGTAGACTAGCCAATCTACATCCTCAGGTTTAAGAAGATTGAACAGGGGCAGCTGTTGTACCCCAAAATTTTCCCTCCCATATTTCTCAATACATTTCAGGTGAGGTCCTCAAATTGCTCAAGGAAGTCCAAGGGTTGACCAGACAAACCCTCTCCTAAGGCAGTCTACCTCAAATTAGGGTTTCAGTTTGCATCAAGATGTCTGAGCCCAAAGGATCCAAATTGCTCACCATTGTCCTAATATATTCTCAATATCATCCATGTCAAGTTTCAAGCCTTGCAGAGGAAGTTTGCTCAGACAATTGCTCAAAGGCCTGAAAATCGACTGTGTTGGGGCAAAAGTCAACTGTGTCCTACATACAGTCAAACTTCAAGATTTTCGGTCAACATCCTCATTTTGAAAGTATTATTCATCATTTGATCAAGGGTTGGTCATGATGCCTTAAGGATTGCTCACAATTCATCAAAACCCAAAAGATGCTAAATTAGGGTTTTGTAGGAAAAGTCAACTTAACTTTGACCAAGCAAAACTTTCTCATACTTTATCAAAAATGACCCATTCAAAGCTCATTTTTAATAGGATGTAATTCTATTCAATTCATCTTCATCTCCCAAGTTCAAAATATTCACTCACAAGAAGATATAAATTTGGACATTATAGGTCATTTTGGAAAGTCAACAAAAACACCTTTTTTGTAAAAGCTTCATACATGAACATGGAAGAATCAATTGAGATGAGACCAAAAGGTTTGCTTAGAGGACATCCTAAGCTTTCTAAAAAGTCCAAGAACATATCTCCAGGGTTAAAATTGAAGGAGTTATGCATTGGTAAAGTTGACCTTTTTGGCAAAATTGCGAAAAGTCAAATATGGCCAAAATTGCAAATTTTGCTAAATGGGCCTAACTTTTTATGCTTGCACTGAGTTTCTAACATGATCCAAGACCCATGATCCTTCCCACTCGTCTTTATTTTATTTTTATCATTTATTTTGATTTTTATTTCAATTAAATCAAATAAAATCATGAAAATATCAAAACTAATCAAAGCTTGAGATTTTATGCATGTTTAGGCCTCTTATACAGCTCGAACAAGAATCAAATTGTGCAAGCTTCATTTGGGCACAAAAAGATTGGATTTGGCTTGATTTGGAAAGATTTACATAAGGATCAAATCATGATTCAATCATCTTAATTAAGGAAAATTTGAAACAAGTTGGTAACCCTAATTTGTTATAGGGTACATATAGAACAAGTGCAGATCAAAAACAGGGACATTAGAGGCGTGCAAAGGTGAAAACAACTTTCAAAAAAATCAAGAAAAGTTGCAAACTATTTTCTCAATTCCATGCTTCCTCAAGCCATTCCAGTCATACAAGTCGCTTCCTGGACGTTCTAGGATCCTATTCCAATCCTTAGCAAGCTCCCTTAAGCCCAAAATTGCACTGTAAGCATCTCACGACATCCATGCTTTCTTGAAATCGAATATCACCATTCTGTCACTTTTAGCATGATTGATTTGCATATTCTGAATCCTTGAAACATTTGCAAGCTAACGGTAATACTTAATTTCATTTTTATTGGCTATACAGCAAGTTTCCATGTTTAGGGTTCTTGGTTCGTTTTTGGGGTTTTTTCTTTACATGTACAATTGGCCATGGATAAGGGTACCATGATGATCATGAGGTTGTCACGAGTTGATTGGTACCATTGTTATGTATTTATCATGCTTGTACAGGATTTTGTAGAAGCCCAGGGTTATACCTACACCCTTTGTCCGTAGGTAAAAGTTACTGAACTTTTAACAACAGAGAGAGGAAGAAGAAGGGTTGCGTGGCAGGCGGTGACTGGCCCATTCAAAAATTCGCGCGTTTTGATAATTATTTTTTTTTTCCATTATGATAATTGTTTGTTGTTCTATATACAAAAGAACAAGCCAGCTCAGATGGTCAACGCACGTTGAGAAAAGCCAAAGGGTCTGGGTTCGATCCCCAGGTCCCCCCATTTGTTCAATATTATTTTCCCTTGTATGTTCATGTGTGTAGGCTCCTCATATGACCACCATACGCCATCATCCTTCAACCACCAGATCTCCAACATGCCATATCCAACGCCTATCACATGGAGGTCCACAGTACACCCTAGTCAAGCAAGCGCATGAGATCATGAAAAGTCAAAACGGACCAAGATTTATTGGGCCCAGAAACTGCTATTGGCACCCCCTGTTTGCAAGCACAACCAGGCCCATTTTCTTTATTTTCTTATATTTCTTTTATTTATTTATTTTGTTTAATTTATTTTCTAACCACAAATTAATTCTTTTTTTTTACAAAAAATCATAAAATCAATTTTCACAAATTTAGATTTAGGTTTTATTTTTATCAAATTTAATTTAATAATTAGTTAAATTTAATTTTAGGGTAATTCTAATCTTTTTTGTAAATAATTTAAAATCAATTAGAAAATTAGGTTTTGTTCTTGATTTAATTTTTAATTCTTTTCTCAACAAAACAAAAATACAAAAAATAGTTAATTTAATTATTTTTCTTAAATAAAATTAATTAGTCATTAGGTTTTTTTATTTTTTATTTATTCAATTAAATTCTATTTTTCTCAAAATAATAAAAAAAATAACAAAATTTGATTTTTCTTTTAATTAGGTTTAGACGGGGTCAAAACCCTAATTTTTCTCGTTCTCGATTTATCGTGCGCATTTATTATTTTTACAATATTAATGTAACTGCTCATGGTATGTAATAGTTTAATTAGGATTTTCTTTTATTTATCGTTTTACGGGTTTTTGGCTATGTAATTAATCCCTTCCCCGAAGCCTTGTAATAGCGTAGTTTTATTTCTCGCTTTTTTATTTTCGCAAATATTAACTGTTAGATGTATGATAATAGGATTGCATGACAAGACTGTATGTTAATTTAAAATGGTTAGCAAACCCTAAATGTGCAAAGATAATATCTGAAATCAAATCACTCACACATGCGCACTCCTAGGGTATACTCTCACTTTGGTTGCCTTCGGTAAAAGATCATTAAGTATAGGGTATTTTAGTGGTCGCCCTTCTGTCTAAACAAAGATCAAATGTCCCATTCAGAAATGTTGCCTCAGAAATGTTGCCTCGAAGATGATCTTAAGACACTAGGGTTATTACTAAGACATCTTAACACTGCTTTGGTGATCGCACATCCCTTTCGAATTGACCCTTACAACTCCAACGATGGTGCTACCTACTCTTTAATAGTGGGATAGCACTGTCTAAAGGAAACACGATCAGAAACATTATTTTTCGAGTAGGTAGATGCTTGTAGGTACTTGCTCAAAAACAAACTCTTCCACACTTACACTCTTTTCAAACAAATTTTCAAAAACACTTCGTAACACTCTTGACGACTGATACAAGGGTTAAAACGAAGTAAAACAAAAACTTTTCAAAACACACAAACACGGAAGCATTTTTTTAAAATGATGAGCAAGTACCTAAGAGCCCGTAGAAAACTACGGATAGAAAGGGTGCTAATACCTTCCCTTTCTATAATCTACCCCCCGTACTCAGAATATCTCGAAAAAGGAATTTTTATGTGCTTTTTTCCTTTCCAGTTTGGATAAAATAAAATTCGGTGGCGACTCTTGCTTACCGCGACATTTTGCAAACACAAACGCAAAATGCAAACCAGTATAAACAGTCAGTTCTGCCACTGTATCACAGTGTAAAACTTCAGGAGGAACCGGGGTAAGGTTACTTTGAGATAAGTTTGTGTAAAACTTCAGGATGAATTGGGGTAAGGTTACTTCGAGATAAGTTTGTGTAAAAATTCAAGATGAATCGGGGTAAGGTTACTTTGAGATAAGTTTGTGTAAAACTTCAGGATGAAACGGGGTAAGGTTAATTTGATATGATAATGTAGATTAGTTGACCCGTTTGATTTTGGGAATTGAGTTTCCATTAGTCGTCTGTAGATGTAATTTGTATAATTGTTGGATTTGTTGAAGCTAATCGTATTTTCCTAAAAAAATATCAGGGTTAGTTATATGTGATGTATGAAATGCAGGTTGAGTTGATGTTCTCAAAATAAATGAGATTATGTTGTATATGATATGTATGCGTATGTCATGATGTATGTTCATGAAATGCTATCGGGGTATGCTCGCGTCTGGGAAAATAAATCCCTGACTGTTGCTAGAGATTCGCAGATATTCTGTCGGGAAGAGATGTTAGAGAATAACTCTGCGGGGACCAGACTTAGGGGGAAGAGATACTCTGTTGGTAGACCTGCTGATCTGGATGAATAAACTCAGTTGAGGATGAAATTTTGTTGCTGGAGATGATGAGTTCTATTGGAGAAATAAACTCCGCTTGGGGGATGAAATTTATTGACTCGCCTGCGATTACGAACTTCGATTGGGGATAGTTATGTCCTGTTTCGGGAAAGCTGACATTAATGTCTTTGGATACTTTTGACTCCGTGGGGAGTGTATGTACCAATAATCATGTTCCCAAGCTGACTTCATCCCGATACCTATTGGACAGAGGAACTGTAGGGTTTGGCACTTCTTGTTTTTTCCTGTTTCTGGAATTACGATTAATGGTCTTTTGTTTCCTATGTAAATATTTATGAGCAGCAATCATTTTCAAATGCATATATCAAAAATAAATCATTGGACGTTCTTGCAAAACAAATAGAAAAAAGAAAAAACAAATTGAAGTTTCTTGTGAAAAATGATTTGTATTGACTTTTGAAAGTGGCCTGTAATAGGCGTTTTGTACAAAGAGGCTGACGTCCTAGTAAGAGAACACCGCCGAAAGATAGAAATTATACAATTTGTGTAAAAGAAGGAAAAATAGCTATGTGAAACAACCCCATTGGGTTCCAACTCTGCTATTGCCTTTATATCTTCAAGCGTCTCATCACTTTGCTACTTGGCCGAAGGTTGATCAGATTGATTGGCGCTGTCCGAGCTTGATAACCGATACCGAAGTCTGGTCGCAAAATGATCCAATGAGACATAGTGATATGCTTTTATCCCTAACTTTTGCCTGGATTTCCCTTTCGGGTTTTCAATCCACCGGGATACCCTTTTTTGCCCAAGCCTCCCTTTCGGGTTTTCGACTTGCCGGGTGTACATATTTTTTTCATTTTCATCCCTTATTTTTGCCCGAACCCTTTTGGTTCTCTGGGAAGCCCTTATTTTTGCCTAGGCCATTCAACCTAGCGGGTCTTTGATTATGCGTAGTATCTTTTCACTATGTCTGCATTGACAGGGTGAGGAAGGTCGTCACCATTCATGGTGGTTAGAATCATAGCTCCTCCCGAGAAAATTCTCTTAACAACAAATAGCCCTTCGTACGTGGGAGTCCATTTGCCCATGGGATCACCTTGCGGCAGTATGATGCATTTGATCACCAGATCCCCGACTTGATATTCTTAACGCCTGACTTTCTTATCATTCTCTTTTGATACGTCTGACCATGGAAGATAGCAGTAAGTCTCTTTTCATCGATTAGATTCAGTTGATCAAGTCGGGTTTGGATCCAGTCGTCTTCGTTCAAACCCGCCTCCTTCATAATCCTGAGAGAAGGTATCTGGACTTCTATGGGTAGGACTGCCTCCATGCCATATACCAGAGAGTAGGGTGTTGCCCCTGTCGACGTTCTTGCTGAGGTACGGTACCCATGAAGAGCGAATGGTAACATCTCATGCCAGTCTTTATATGTCACCATCATCTTTTGTACAATCTTCTTGATGTTCTTGTTAGCTGCTTCAACAGCGCCATTCATCTTCGGTCGGTAGGGAGAAGAATTATGATGTTGTATCTTGAATTGTTTACAGAGCTCGGTGATCATTATATTTTTGAGATTCGTACCATTGTCAGTAATAATTCTCTCTGGCACACTGTATCGACATATCAGATTATGTCGGATAAACCGCGCCACGACGTTCTTGGTTACTGTAGCAAAGGAAGCTGCCTCAACCCACTTCGTGAAGTAATCAATGGCCACTAAGATGAAGCGATGTCCATTGGAGGCGGTGGGCCTGATCTCTCCAATCATGTCGATGCCCCACATCGCAAAGGGCCAAGGAGCCGTCAAGACATTCAGAGAAACTGGAGGTACATGCATCTTATCAGCAAATATTTGGCATTTATGACAAGTTCGAGAGTGCTGATAGCAATCGGCTTCCATAGTGGACAAGTAACATACTTCCCGTAGGATCTTCTTAGCCATGGTATGTCCACTAGAATGGGTTTCGAAGGTGCCTTCATGTAGATATGTCATGATCCTCTCTACTTCGCTTTTGTCTACACACTGTAGTAGGGTGGAGTCATGGTTGTGTTTATAGAGGATCCCATTACAAAGGAAGAAATTCGCATCGAACCTTCTCAGAAACTTCTTATCATTGACAGATGCCCCTTTGGGATACTCCTGAACCTCGAGATACCTTTTGACTTCGTGGAACCAGGGTTTGTCTGCCATTTCTTCGGTATCGATCTCACAGCAGTGTGCTGGTTCATCCAACCTCTCAATGGTAATTTGGGGAGCCTCATTGTCCCACCTAACCTTGAACATAGAAGACATGGTAGCTAGCGCGTCCGCCAACTGGTTCTCCTCTCGTGGGAAATGCTCGAAGGTTACCTCCTCAAAGTGTGGGAGCAATGTCAGTACATACTCTTTGTAAGGAATGAGATTCGGGTGCTTCGTATCCCACTCGCCTTTGATCTGACTTATCACCAGAGTGGAATCCCCGAATACACTTAAGAACTTAATCATTAGGTCAATAGCAGCTAGAAGACCCATGATACATGCTTCATACTCCGCCATGTTGTTGGTGCAGTTGAAACATAACCGGGCGGTGAATGGAGTATGATAACCCTCAGGAGATATGATTACAGGGTCAATGTCGTTACCCAGTGCGTTCGAGGCTCCATCAAAATACATAGACCATCGGGATCCCTCTTCAGGTCCTTCATCTGGTCCAGGTTCTTCGTAGTCAATCACCAACATGATATTCTCATCCGGGAACTCAAAATACATAGACCATCCGGGAACTCAAAATTCATTGGGTTGTATATTGTATGTCGTACTCAGTTAAGATCATTTGCCACCTTGCTATCCTTCCGGAGAGAACGGGCTTCTCAAAAATATATTTGATCGGATCCATCTTTGATATCAATAAGGTAGTGTGAGTCAGCATATACTGTCTCAGTCGGCGAGCAGCCCATGCCAAAGCGCAGCAAGTTTTCTCGAGCAATGAGTATCGGGTCTCACAGTCGGTAAACTTTTTGCTAAGGTACTAAATGGCATGCTCTTTTCGACCAGACTCGTCATGCTGCCCCAGCACACACCCCATTGAATTGTCTAGCACTGTCAAGTATAATATCAAAGGTCTTCCTTCAACTGGAGGCATCAGAATTGGTGGTTCTTGAAGGTATTCTTTGATTCTTTCGAAAGCAGTTTGGAATTCGTCATTCCACTTTACCACTTGATCTTTCTTTAGAAGCTTGAAGATTGGCTCACAAGTAGCAGTCAGATGCGAGATGAACCTGGCGATGTAATTCAGACGTCCCAAGAAACCTCTAACCTCTTTCTCTATGCGGGGAGTCGGCATCTCTTATATGGCCTTTACCTTCGTAGGGTCTACCTGAATACCCTTGTCACTGACGATAAAACCCAGAAGCTTACCAGATCTTACCCCGAAGGTACACTTGTTCGGATTCAACCTCAGCTTGTATGTCTTCAACCTGTCAAATAACTTCTAGAGATGACCAAGGTGCTCGTCCTCAGTCTGAGACATGGCTATCATGTCATCAACATAAACTTCGATCTTGTGGTGAATCATATCATGGAACAAAGTGACCATGGCGCGCTGATAGGTTTCCCCAGCATTCTTTAACCCAAAAGGCATCACCTTGTAGCAGAAGGTGCCCCACTGTGTAACGAAGGTTGTCTTTTCCATGCCTTCAGGAGCCATCTTGATCTGGTTGTAGCCAGAGAAACCGTCCATGAAGGATACAATTTTATGTTATGTGTTGTTGTCGACCAGAACATCAATGTGAGGAAGTGGGAAGTCATCTTTGGGGCTTACCCTGTTCAGATCTCTGTAATCCATATACATTTGTACCTTACCGTCCTTCTTAGGTACCGGAACAACGTTATCAACCCATTGTGGGTAAGAAGTGACAGCTAAGAATCCTGCGTCGAACTGTTTCATGCCCTCTGCCTTAATCTTCTCTGACATTTCGGGGCGCATACGACGGACCTTATGTTTAACCAGAGGACAATCTTCTTTAGTCGGCAGGCGGTGTACCACAATATCAATGTCCAAACTAGGCATGTCTTCATAGGACCAAGCGAAGATCTCAACGTAGTCGTGCAACATCTGTACCAACCTTTGTTTAACACCAAACTCCAAATTTGCACCTATTTTAACCTCTTTTCTATCTTCCTCAATACCCAAATTCACTGTCTCAACCGGCTCTTCATGAGGCTGTATGGCCCTCTCTTCCTGTTGTAATAGTCTAGCAAGTTCTCCAGACACCTCACAATCATCCTCACCTTTGTCCTCGGCTTGGTTGATCGGATTTTTGAAGTCATAACTGGCAATAGCAGAGTTGTTATCAATGGGATCCAGGGTGGATATGGATCTGCATTATGATACGTGAGTGTGTGTAAGAGAATAGCTATTTTGATAAAGTGAAAAAAAGAAAAGAAAAACAGAGAGCGCAAAATTTGTATGCAAGAAATGTCCAATGCTTTATAATGTTATATGAAATGACAAATAATAGCCCTCACAAGTAAAGCCAGTGTGCCTCGGGCAAGGCACAGGGCCATAAAGTTTCAAATTGTTTATTACAAATCTTAAAACAAATAAGTCAATTACTACGGAATAAAAGAAACAGGTATGAAGTCCCTAGCCGTCCAATTACTCGATCCACCATTGGTAGTTGGGTAGATCCAGCTATCAATGTCAGTGTCCTCTTCATTGTCTTCAATGGCATTAATTCCCCGATTGCTGATGCGTAGGGGAAGTCCTCCAGCCCGAGCACATCTAATAACCCTTTGAGCCCCTGTAGTAAAGCCTAAACCAAATTTGTCAGTTTACTGAGTGAAATAAGGGAGCTGACCCCAATTAGCACACCCACCTTCTTCAACCACGGCCTTGGCGTCCTTGAGAGAAGCCATATTCAAAGGAGGTTTGTTGGTAGTAGTTTCAGTTGATGCCAAGACCTGAGGGACCTCTTCGAAGTTCGGACAAAGAGTTTCTATGAATTCCCCGTCCATCTCTACATAGCAGAAGGGATTGAGGTGGCTCACCATATACTCTTCTTCACCCCGCACTGTGACAATATTTCCTTTCACCGGATACTTAAGCATTTGGTGGAGTGTGGAAGTAACTGCCCCAGCCTCGTGGATCCAAGGACGACCCAGCAAACAAGAATATGAAGGCCTGATATCCATCACATAGAAGGTGGACCCAAAAGTATGAGAACCCACTTTGACAGGGATGTCCACCTTCCCGTGCACCATTATATTCGATCTGTCAAAAGCCCTTACCACAATGTTACTAGGCTTTAGAGTTAAACCCTCGCAATCCAACCGGTCCAACGCCTTCTTCAGCAAAACATTCAGTGAAGACCCAGTATCTACCAGCACATGAGCCATAGTGGTGCCCCTGCATTCAATCGAGACATACAGAGCATCATTATGCTTCCTTCCCTTTGGTGTTAAATCTGCATCTGAAAAACCCAACCCATTATCAGCAGTCAGGATGGACACACAATCTTTGAATTAATCAGCTGAAGTTTCTTGTGGCACATGCGCAGTCTTGAGAAATGCAATCAAAGCCTTCGCATGGGCCTCAGAGCATAACAGCAGAGACAACATGGATATCTTTGATGGGGTCTGCCCCAGCTGCTCAACCATATTACAGTCGATCTTCTTAATGATTTTCATTATTTCCTCCATTTCTTGCTTAGAGGATTCCACAACAATTTTCTTAGGCGCCACCGTCCAGGCAGGCTCACCTATAATTTCCTTGCCCCGGATATCAGATGATTTTTCAACAGGGGTAATAACTAGAGTAAGAACAGGAATAGTAGCAGATGTACTAGTAGGAACAGCAGATGGAATGACAATAGGTTTGTTGACAGTCTTAGGGGAAATCTCGGGAGAGAAGACCCTTCCACTTCGGGTAACCTTGCTGGTTCCAACAATGTTACCAACATCAGGATCAGTTTCTTCATCTTTCAGATCTTGTTTGATGCCATGATAGTACACATCAGCACCATAATGCCAGGGGACGGATTTTTCCGAGACATACGGGACAGGACCAAGAATAGTGATTATCAGTGGAGCAATTCTTGGAGTAGATGTAATCCTAACAGGTCTTCTCGAGGAAACCTTAGAAGGATTGGTGGAAATGGTTATAATAGCAATGTCTTCAGATGGAACAACATGAACCAAAGTTTTCTCAAACATAATTTCTTTGCTATATATCAGGCGTTGGACACCTAACTTCAGCAAACGACAACCAGAAGGTAGAAACGAACACATGTGGCAACCTTCACCACAACCCAGAAATAAACCGGCCAACAGCAAATTCTTCTTGACACTCATGAGAGGAGTAGACACTTCATCGACAGAGGTAACAAACAAATCAGTATCAATAGCATTAACTCCACGGTCGTGCTTAGGCATGGGAGCAGTTATGACATTTGGCTTCTCCGGAGCATCAAAATCTATTTCCTAGGCTTCAGTCAAGTCTTGTATTTTATTCCTTAGAGCCTATCAATCATTTGTATCGTGGCCAGGACTCTCAGAATGATAAGCACACCGGGCATTTGGATTATATCGGGAAGATGTAGTATTTGGATTCTTGGGAGCCTCTTTCAAGGTTGCCAAGTTGGATCTCAGCAGGTGAGGTAGAACTTTAGCCAATGTCATGTTGATACGGGTAAACTGCCATTGTGGTCTTTCCACCCTTTGTTGATTGTTGCATTGTGGAGCAACTGCAGGTCTAGGTATCATCACGGCACTTACTGTCTGACGTTGTTCAGCCCTGTTCTGACCCCTCGGGCTGTAGATGGCACTAGCTTCCTTCTTACCAGCAAAAGGCTTCTTTACTGAGCTTGGAGAGGCATCGTTCTGTATTTTGCCACTTCAAATCCCAGCTTCTACTCTTTCTCCAATTAGAATCAGCTCGGTGAAACAAGCTGATGAACTGCCGATCAAATGATTGAAAAATGGACCAGATAGCGTCCCCAGAAACATATCAACCAACTCCCTATCAGACAACGGGGGTTGAACTCTCCCAGCCAAGTCTCTCCATTTTTGTGCATAGTCCTTAAAACCTTCACCTGCACCCATGGACATACTCTGGAGTTGAGTACGAGTGGGAGAAAGGTCGGCATTATACTGATACTGCTTGTAGAAAGCAGCATCCAGATCTTCCCAGTTTCGTATATTTACCCCCTCTAGATGGTAGAACCATTCAAGTTGAGTCCCTGACAGACTATCTTGAAAGAAATGAACTCACAGATTTCTATCAGCAGTGTGGGATTGGATCTTTCTAACATAAGAGCGGAGATGGAGCTTTGGGCAGGACACCCCATCATACTTGGAAAAAACTGGAGCTTTGAACTTCTGTGGGATGACCACTCCCGACACCAAACCCAATTCTTCAAAATCCAATCCAGGTATCCTTTGAACTTCCATGGCACTCAGATGATCTTCCAACTATTTGTATCTATCCTCAGCAGGAGGATATTGCTCATCATTGCAATCAGTATTGTTGTCAGAAACTGCAGGATTGGGGTCTTTCTCTTCTTCCTGATTCTACCCTTCCTTGGATGAAGAGGTCAGATCTGTTTGTCGCTTCAACCATTCTCCAAAACTTCTTCCTATATTCAGAATACCGGCAACCTTCTTCTTTTTCTTTTTCTCTTTCAAGATAAGGGCTTTCAGATCCTCCTGCCCTTTTTCCAGACTTATGAACATTTGTTGGAACTGGGCGTTCTGTGCCTGAAGGTCCTTGATGCTTTGTTCAGAAGACATTTCTGCTGAAATAAACAGCGAAGAAGATGAGAAACCTGTAATGGTCATGTTTATGCAATGCTATGGATGGGATGTATGTTGTACCCCAAAATTTGCCCTCCCATTTTACTCAATCAATGGCAATTGAGGTCCCCAAGTTGCTCAAGGAAGTCCAAGAGTTGACCAGACAAGCTCTCTTCTAAGGCAATGTATCTCAAATTAGGGTTTCATTCTTCATCAAGATAGGTGAACCACAAAGGTCCCAAATTCCTTCCAAGGTCCTAATATGTTCCCAAGATCATCCATGTCAAGTTTCTTACCTTGCACAAGAAGTTTGCTCAGTCAACTGCTCAGATGCTTGAGAAATTGACTATATTAGGTCAAAAGTCAATTGTGGCCCACATACAGTCAAACCTCAAGATTTTTGGTCAACATCAACATTTTGAAGTTATACCCATCATTTGATAAAGGTTTTATCATGATTCCTCAAGGAATGCTCTAAATTCATAAAAACCCAAAAGTTGCTAAATTAGGGTTTCTCAATAAAAGTCAACCCAACTTTGACCAAGCATAACTTCTTCATAATTTTTCAGAAATTTTCCATCCAAAGCTCATTTTGAATAGGATGCAATTATCTATAATTCCTCTTCATCCCACAAGTTCAAAATATGCACTCACAAAAAGATATGAATTTTGACATTATGGGTCATTTTGAAAAGTCAACAAAAACACCTTTTGGGTCAAAGCTTCATACATGCACATGAAAGATCCAATTTATATGAAACCAAAAGGGTTGGTTAGGGGACATCCTAGGATTTCTAAAAAGTCAAATAATACCCTCCTAGGGTCAAAATTGAGAGATTTGTGCATTGTCAAAGTTGGCAATTTTTGGAAAATTGTCAAAAGTCAACATTAATCAAATTTGCATTTTTTCCAAAGGGGTCCATGTTTTCTTGCTTGAAACATGTTTCTAATAGGACCCACGACCCATGATCTCTTACACCTATTATTTTATTACTTTTATCATTTATTTTGATTTTTTATTCATTTAAATCAAAATAAATCAAATTAAATGGTAAAGTAATGAAAACAAATCAAATCTTGAGATTTTTGTGCACATTTGGAGTCCACATACAGCTAGCATGATAATCAATTCGTGCAAAGCTCATTAGGGTTGAAAAAGATTGGATTGAAGCTTGTTTTAGAAAGATATCATACATGAAGCAAATCAAATCCAATTTTCATAATTCTCAAAGATATGATATAATTTTGTTGATCTAATTCAGTCTTTTATAAATGCATAACAATTGTAGATCAAAAACAGAAGGATTGGAGGCGTGAAACAGCAAGAAAGAAACTCAAAAATTTGGACAAAAGTGTGAGATCAAAACCCATCTTAGAGCCATCCTCAAGGAGTTTCAAGGCTAGCAATACGTTTCTGGATATCTCAGGAAGCTTCTCCATTAATTTGCAAGCCTCAAACATCAAGAATCATCACATTACAGTATCATGGTTTGCCTCCCAAACTCAATTTCAATTTCTATGTTTTACGCATGATAAATCTATTATATCCATATATTCTTGTTCATAATCATGTTTGCAAGCTTTCTGTATCAATTAATTGTACAAACAGTGTAGGAATCCATATCCACCATTGTTAGGGTTTACGAGCATGATTTGGGGATTTCTGATACAGGAAAAATTGGACCATGAATGAGGTACCATGATATTCGTGAGACCAAGACGAGTTGATTGGTACCATCACAATTAATTTATCATGCTCGTACGAGATTTTGGAATTTTTGCAGGGATGTAGTTACAGTAAACGTCTGTAGGTATAAGTCTTTAACCTAAGACGACGATTGCAGTGAAGAAGGTGATGCGTGACAGCCCCTGGCCGGTTGATTTGAATTTTCACACATTTTTTCTGGCCATCGTGCGTTTTTATATTATATTAATTTTTTTACTTGTATTAACAAAAGAACCAGCAGCGCAGATGGTTGGGAGGTACGCCTTTAATTCACACGTCCTGGGTTCGATCCCAGGCGTGTGCATTTTATTATTTTCCTAATTATTTCAGGCAGATCCAGTACAATGCTCCCTCACACGCCTTCCATACAACCTCCATGCCCAGCCATGGGATGCCCAGCTAGCCAAATCTAACGTCTCTCCCCTGAAGGTCCATGGTGCTCCTAAAATCAACGTTACACCGGATCCAAAGGTTGACCGAGCTTGATGCTTAATGGGGCAAAGAATTTCAGCTTCACACCCCCTTTTTGCTAACAACACAGGCCCATTCCTTTTCTTTTCTTTATTTATTTCTTTTGTTTTAATTATTTTGGTTTAATTATTTTTCACCAAAAAAATTAATTGTTTTTTTAATTAATCATAAAATCTAAAATCATAAAAATATTTTTTTCCTTAATAAATATTTTTGAATTAATTAGTTTAATTAATTTAGGGCAATTTAATTTTCTTTTTATAATGAAAAACAATTAGAAATAGGGTTTGAGATTGTACATAATTTAATTAATTTTCTTTAAAAAAATACATCAAAAATCATTTTTTCTCATAAATATTTATTCCTTTAATTAATTAGGTTAATTAGAAATTTAGGTCAGTTTAATTTTTTTCATAATTTAAAAACAATTAGAAATTAGGTTTAATTAATTTCCAATTAAATATCTTCTCAAATAAAAATCCAAAAAAAAATCTTTTTTTCTCTCAAATTAGGGTTTTAGATTATTTCAATCGTCCTCGTATTTAATTTGCCGCGCGCTTGTTAATTATTTTTGCCATTATTTTGTAACTATTCAGGGTTTGTAATAGTTAATATAGGGTTTTATTTACTGTTTAAATCCCCGATTTTTGGTTATGTAATTAATCCCCCTCCTCGAAGCCTTATAATAGCTAGGTTTTATTTTGCTCACTTTAAATTCCCGCAAACTTTAATTGTCTAGATGCATGGCTAATAGGATTGCATGGCAAGAATGTCTGGAAATTTAAAATGGTAGATCACCTAATGTGCATAGACTAAATAACTGAAACAATTCATATGCACATATTCACTCCTAGGGTTTACCTCACTTCGGTTGCCTTCGGTAAACAATCATTAATCATGGGAGATTTTAGTGGTTGCCCTCCAGTCTAAAAGATCAAATTGTCCCGTTCGAATATTGCCTCGGAAAGATCTTAAGACTTTAGGGTTACTACTAAGGTTTTCTAACTATTGCTTAGTGATTGTACTTGTCCCTTTCGAATGTCCCTTACAACTCCAACGACAATGCTACCTACTCCTTAATAGTAGGATAGCATTGTCTAAAGGAAATAGAACGAACAATCTTTTTTCGAGTAGGTAGAATCTTAAGTACTTGCTCAATAAAAACATTTCACACAAACACCTTTCAAAACAATTTTCAAAACAAACTTTGTCACATCCTTGAGGACTGATACAAGGATTATCACGAAGTAAGACATTTTCAAGACAAGCACACACACAAGCAATTTGAAAAAATGAGGAAGTACCTAAGAGCCCATGGAAAACCATGGATAGAAAGGGTGCTAACACCTTCCCTTTCTATAATCTACCCCCCGTACTCAGAATATCTCGAAAAAAAAGGTTTTTTCTGTTCTTTTTCCTTTTCCATGATTGGATGAAATAAAAGTCGGTGGCGACTCTTGCTTACCGCGACATTTTGCAAACACAAAACGCAAAATGCAAACCAGTATTAACAGTCGGTTCTGCCACCGTATCACAGAACTGGCGACTCTGTTGGGGACTTTACTTAAAAGTGAGGTTTACCTTAGGATATAGGTCATTAAATTTCTTCTCTTGATTGTCTTGATTGCTTTACTTTTGAGGGTTTTGTTTGGGGTTACTATAGATCCTACACCCGGATCTGGGGGCACTAATTAGGTAAACAGCAATAGATCGTGGAGACTGTACCGTGTAGACCGATATGGTTTAAGTGATGGTTGTGTTGGTGTGGCACTTTGGTTGGTACCGGTATCCTTCATGGGGAAACGAGGAGAATACGGGGCCGTCGTGTGGTGTCGTGAAGCACTAACGGACCTTAGAACCTTAGTTGAACAACTTGGCCATTAGAAAGTAGTGATATAGCCGGCCTCGGTGTAGAGCTGAGAACTGGTTGATACTCGATGCTACACTCATTGAGACCAGACTTTCGGGATATTTTGGCCGCAAGCAAAGATTGAGAGCTGAAACAATGCCCGATAAAGGATGGTCAGTGATATTGAGAATCTCTAGAACCCGGTTACTTTTTTAATACAGGTTTGAACCAACTAAACTTCAAGAGGGTACTACCTTTGACCTCATGCAAGCCTTAAACCTAAGGATTTTGTGTGATTTGACTGTGCTTGCTATACATGTGTTTGCTATACCTGTGTTTTATCATGACATCATGCATCATAACATGGCATCCATGCTTAATGCACTAACCATTTCAAAGACCAAGGGAATTTATCTTTGTTCTGTTTTGCAGATCATGGATTTTGTTCGTAGAAACACTATCTGAATCAGCTTTGTGAAGATACCTTCCCAACTCAAAGAGCCAGTATCAAGGGTTCCTGAAACTTCTGCGTTCACTAAGATACATGGTCAACTTCTCAACCTGGTTACTTCAAACTTTGATGAAAAGATGATGAATGTACTCTTTTAGTTCTTTGATCCCAAGCACCACTGCTTCACCTTTCCATACTATCAGTTGGTGCCTACTGTTGTACCCCAAATTTTCCCTCTCATTTTATCAAGATTTCCCCTCACAAGACTCTTTGGACTCCAGACATAATTAGGGTTTGCTCTACTCAAGACATCTCCTTGCACTGTTGACCTAAAATTAGGGTTTCATATTGCACAAGGATTTTTAGACTATCAATGCTCAATGTGACTTTCATACTTCATGTTGGACTTATAAGATTGCCCCTACCAAGTTTCAAGCCTTGAATCAAATTTTTGCCCAGTCAATTGGACAGTTGACCTAGAAATCAGCTGTATTGGGGAAAAAGTCAACTGTGGCCAATTTACAGTCAAATCTCATAATTTTTTATCCACATCAACACTATAGGCTCATATGAACCATTTTATCAAGTTTGGACCACAACTCCTCAAGAAATTTGATCAGATCATCAAAAGGGCAAAATGGTCATTTTTAGGGTTTTGACTACAGAAGGGCAATTTCTGATTTTTCACCTAGCCAGTGGCAAATTGGGTTCAAGCATGGATTTAAGGACTCAATAGCATCATCTTTACCTATTCACAAGGTTCGAAAGATCTCAAAAGCATTGGATTGATAGATGAATTTTCCAATCAACTGATCAAAAATCAACTGTACACTGAAAAATCAAACTTTGACTTTTTGGTCAAAATCAAGTGCCAAGGGTCATTTTTCATCAAGATGTGTCAAAACATGAAACTTTTTCATTAAGAAACCTAATTTTGCAAATTAGGGTTTAAAATTGAAAATTTTCATAACTTGGAAATTTTCTAAGTTATGAAATTTTCTCATTTTTTCCCAACTTTGCCCAACGTTTTCTCCATGATGCAATTGGATTCAAACAAAACTTCCAACATGAAAGTTGTATTCCTCCACAAAATCTACAACTTTTATTCACAAAGTTTTCCCAAAGGATGCTTGGATCTCAAGTTATGATTTTTGGAATAAGGGTCCATGAAACTATTAACTTAGTGAAATTTTGCCCTAGTTTAGGCAGGATTTTGACCTATCTTCATGGCAATTTTTCACATAGTTCCACTTGGAATCTCAAAATTCATTTCAAATATGGATTGTAGAGCATGTTACAAGATTTCCAAAATGTCAAATAACTCTCCAAAATCATTTGTGGTTAGGGATAATCGAAGGTTTGAATTTGGCAAAAAATCACTTTGGTCCATGGCATTTTTCACTATGCTACAAGTTGCAATTTCTGTCCAGCTTCATTTGTACTTGTATACAGGTCTCTAAACCATTCCACACTCAAAAATTGAATGCAAACTCAATGGTTTAAGGCATTATTCTGATCAATGGAAGATTACACATTGAATTAATCTAAAAAGGGCAAAAAGGTAGCATTGCCACTTTGGTAAAGTTGGCTTTATGTCAATTTGTTTCTCTTGAGCATTGCACCAAGCTTTCTGCAGCACACCAACTCCACAAACATAGGGCAAAGTACAACAACTTTGTGCAGCTAGGAAGGAGGCCTGTACAGGCTCTTTGCTTGATCACTTCATACTTTTCTTCAAAACCAAGAAATGTGCAAAAGTCTACACAACACTTCCATATGATAAAACCAACTCTGGTAAACATTCAAAACAAGTTTTGCATATTGCCTTGAGCCAGAAACATGAGCTACCCACTTCCCAAGCCTTCCAAAACACCAAAACACCATCTTCTTGCAAAACAGGGCAGCTTCTGCAGTTGCACCTCCATCTCACAAACCACTCGTGCGTTTTTCCTCAAACCTTTTCCAACACACTCCATACAACCCACCTAAGCTATCCCAACCATTGGCCAGTGACTGTAACTCCATTTACAAGCTTCACCATTTTTAAATTCTGCTTGTGCAGGTTGACTTCTACAGGCTTATTCAAGCAAACTCAAAGCCAACTAAGCATTGGGGAAGGTCAGAGGAAGTTCAGACAAGCTCACAAGCATATCATTTCTCATTGAAAACCTCCACATTGTTATACTCGAGTTCAACTGAAGCAGGTATTTTCCAACTTTCTATCTCTCTATTTAGGAATCATTAGGCTTAGGTTTGTGAATAAAAAATGTAGTACTCATTGCCCTTAAGTTGTACATATGCATAGATTTCATTTAAGTTAAATGTGTTGAGAGAATTTGATTGATGAACTTTCTGAAAAAGTTAGGTTAGAAATTAGGGCCAGAGAAATTCTCTCTGGTCTTTGAGAGTTAGATTAAGTTCTTTATATGGTTGGAATCGTGTTGAAAAATGCTATAACTTTTGTGTTGTAAGTTTTTGCTTTAGAGCACGTATGCATAATTTCCAGTTTGAACATACAGGCGCGCCTTTTTGTTTGTCACAAGGTTGAAGATGAAGCAAGTGGGCTGGGCCTGTGTTGTTCCATGCTTTTTGCACCCCTGACTTACTTCTCACACCCCCTTGGCCCATTTGATTTTATTTTTTATATTTTTCATTTCTTTTTTTATTTCTGACTTCATTTTATTTTTTCTAAACATTAAAAATACCAAAAATATTTTCATAAATTTTCACATTTTATTTTATTATTTTTATCATTTTTTAGATAAAGAAATAATTATTAAATAATATATACATTTATTTTTTAAATAAAAACTTGTAAATAACAAAAAAAAATATTATATTTTATTTTTAGTATTTATATATACTTAAATAATATTTTCTCACATTAGTTTTTATTTTTTCTTAAAATAAATTAGGGTTTCCACCCTTAATAAAAATAATCTTTTATTTTATTATTTTTAATGCATTAAATATTTTATTTTTACATATATAAAAATAATACAAAAAAACATTTTTTGCATATTTATAATATATTGCATATTTGTTTAATTGTCCATTTAAATATTTTTTTATTTATTATTTGAACAAAGAATTCAATTTGGTTGTAATAATCTTAGGGTTTTAATTTCTTGCAAATAATCCCCTATTCAAAATTGTATCCCCCTCCCCATATCAATGTTGTAATAGCTTAGATTACTTTTACACTTTTATAGCTTTCAAATATGCCATGATAGAGATTAGGGTTTGTATGCAATATCCAAAATCAAAACAAATAGCTAGACCTAATACAAGACATAAAAGCATGTAAATTGACAACACAATGCACACATGCACCCCTAGGGTTTCATCCACTTGTTGCCTTTAAAATGGCCATGGTATGCATGTTAAATATCTTGGCAAAACAAAAACAAAACAAAAGATCATAGTCCCGCGATGACGCTATCTTGGTTGCCTATACAAAATGATTTAGTCCCTCAAACAAAAAACTTACTAAGATATTTAGCACTATTGTTATCATGATCAATACGATGACCCGCGCCTGTCCCATTTAACATCCAAACACAAGGTTGTTTACCAAATGTAATGGTAAAATAACAATGTCAAAGGGTTAAAAATGTGTAGGAAATATCTTTGAGTAGATAGGGTAGACAACTCTTAGTTACTTGATCAAAACTTGCAAATATCCTTGCTATTTTCAAAACATATCACAACACAATTTCAAAATATTTCCCAAAACAAACTTTCAAACATTGAAACATTTTTCAAAAGACAAACACCTTTGTATACATTCAAACAAGAATCATTACAAAGGTTGCCACAAAGGCCTCTTTTAAAAATACTTTCAAAACCACACACACAAAGCACCATTTCAAACAATTGAAAAGCAAAAGCAAGTGGTCTAAACAAGTAACTTAGAGCCCATGGAAAACCATGGATGAAAAGGGTGCTAGCACCTTCCCTTTTCATAATCTACCCCCCAAACCTGAGAAAACATCTCAAAGGTCTTTCCTGTGCTTTTTGACCTTTCCTTTGGATAAAATAAAAAGTCGGTGGCGACTCTTGCTATACCGCAACATTTGCAAACACAAACACAAAACCTCAAGTCAGTTGTCCCACTGTATCACCGACTGGCGACTCTGCTGGGGAAAAAATATAAAAGTGGGGTTACATTAGGGTTTAGATCACCTTTACATGCTTATCTTGTTTGCCTTGATTACTTTACATTTGGTTCTATTGTTTGGGTTTGAAATCCTCTACCCGGATTTAGGAAACATTCATAGGTAAATAGAAATACGTTGTGGAAACTGTGCGGGGTATACCGACATGGTTGAAGCAATAGCTATATTAGTGCGACATATTTATGGGTACCGGTAGCCTTTGAGTCAATCAAAGAGAATACGGGGCCGCTGAGTGATGTCATAAAGCACTAATGGACTTTTAGAACCTTTACTTGACCATCTTGGCCTTATTAGGGGTAGTGAGATGATCGACTTTGGTGAAGTCTGAAGTTGGTAGATACTCGATACTACACTCATTGAGGGTTGTTTTCTTGGAATATTTCGGTCGCCAGTAAAGTGGCTAAACTGAAACAATGAACACAGAAAATAATCCAGTGATATTGAGCTCCTTAGAACCCGGTTACTATTTATAGGACAGGTTGAGCCAACTAAACTTCAAGAGGGTACTTACCTATGAAACCCCATGCAAGCCTGAAACTAGGAACTTGTGTGATTTGCTTGTGCATATACTTGTGCATAACATCATGGACATCATGAAGCATCATATGCATCCACTAACCACTTCAAGGATTTTGGATTTTCATCTTTGTTCCTGTTTTGTAGGTTAAGGAATCACTTTGCAGGAAAACTATCCAAGTCAACCTTGTGAGAATTCCTCCTCAACTAAAGGAGCTAGCTTCAAGGATTCCATAGAATTCTCCCTTCACTAAAAGACATGGTAGACTTCTCAACTTGGTCAACTCCAACATTAAAGAAGACATGGTGAAAGTTCTCTTCCAGTTCTTTTACCCCCTACACCACTGCTTCACATTTCCTAATTACCAGCTAGTGCCTACTTTGGAGGAATTTTCTCAACTCCTGAGGATTCCTATTCTCCATCAACTACCCTACAATGGTACGGAAAAAGAACCAAAGCCTAAAGATGTTGCTCAAGCCTTACACTTGCAACCATCTGATATCAAAGGTCATTGGGAAACCAGAAGTGGTGTCAAGGGTTTCTTGGCAAAGTTTCTGTTTGAGAAGGCACAAGACTGCTGGAATTCTCTAGATCTGCAAGCTTTTAAGGAGATTGCAGCACTTCTCATCTATGGGTTGGTCTTGTTCCCAAACCCTAATCAGCTTATAGATGTGAATGCTGTCAAGATTTTCATATCTCGGAATCCTGTGCCTACATTGCTTGGGGACATCCTCCACTCATTTTACACGCGAACAATGAGGAAAAGAGGTGTTCTCATGTGATGTACTCCTCTTCTAGAAAGGTGGTTTATTTCTAACCTTCTCCAGTCAGTCTTGAAGAATGAGCAAGGCTTGAGGTGGTCACAACGGTTGATGACTCTTACACATTCTGATGTTCATTGGTATTCTCGGTCCAGATAAAATGTCATCATCATTGATCGTTGTGGAGAATTCCCTAATGTCCCATTACTTGGCATTAGGGGAGGCATTACCTACAACCCCTGCTTGGCTTTGAGACAGTTTGGGTATGCCCTAAGGGATGGCCCTCATGACATGCTGATTCCAGACTTGGTTTTTGACTTCGACAACGACGCTCAAGGACTTCGACAAAGGTTTATCCAAGCTTGGAGGATGCCCAACAAGGTAGACAGTAAGACACTGGGACACAAGAATTCCATCCCCCTTGAGCCTTACCTCAAGTGGGTACGAACCCGCGCTCAGAGTCTTATGATGCCTTACCCCTACATTCTCCCTGTGATCAAAGAGCCTGTTATGGAAGGAGAGGTTCCATACACCCTCCTACATCCTGACATGCCAACATCATTGGAAGATTTGCAAAAGAGTTGGATACAGCTCAAGGAAGAATGGAACACTTTTGAAGCCAGCTTCTACGCCAGTGAGAAGAAGGTTATGGAACTTACTCGTCAACTTCACGAAGAGCAGACTCTCAACACCTACATAGCACCAAAGAGGATGCGCAACGTATTTTTACATTAGAATTTTGTATTATTTTTCCCATGGGGCATTTATGTACTAACAAATTCTTCTTATTAATGTGACGTGTGTTCTTTTTGTTTGCAACAAATTTGAATTTCCGAATCCTTGAATGCATTACATGAATAACATATCATTCATCATATGCATAAGCAGGTCTTCACACCAGGTTTCCTTATCTCTCTGTTGTTTATTTCAGCAAGATGGATATAGAGCAGACGGTCAAAGACTTATAAGTGCAGAATTCACAGTTCTAACAACTACTCATGACCTTGGCAAAGGGTCAAGAGGATCTCAAAACCTTACTGGAGAAAGAAAAGGAGAAAAAGAAAAAGAAGATGGTTGGAGTGGCAACCATGGGAAGAAGATTTGAGAATCAAGCTAGAAGGGTCCTGGATTTCTCCTCAACATCTGATGAAGGGGTTGGTAAGGGTAAAGGAACTGCTGTGCAATCTGAGTCTGAGGAAGAAGAAGAAGAAGAGGATGAAGATTATTCTGAGCAGCAGTATCCTCCTGTAGATGACAAGTATAAGAATCTGGAAGAGCGTCTGGCAGCTATGGAGGTACAAAGAGTGTCTGGGCTGGATTTCGAGGAGCTAGGGTTGGTTTCTGGGATTGTCATTCCCCCTAAATTCAAGGTGCCTCTATTTTCTAAATATGATGGTTTGTCTTGTCTGAAGATGCATCTGTGGTCTTACGTCAGAAAAATCCAACCGCGTTCTTCTGACAAGGACCTGTGGGTTCATTTCTTCCAGGATAGTCTTTCGGGGACGCAATTAGATTGGTTCTACCAGCTAGAGAGATCTGATGTGCACAACTGGGAGGATTTGGCTACCGCCTTCTACAAACAATATCAATATAATGCGGATTTAGCACCAACCTGTACTCAATTACAGAGTATGGGCATGGTCTCTAATGAAGGCTTTAAGGAATATGCCCAGAAATGGAGGGACTTGGCTGGAAGGGTACAGCCACCATTGTCTGAGAGAGAGCTTGTGGATATGTTTTTGGGGACCCTGTAAGGTCCATTCTTTAATCACTTGATCGGGAGTTCGTCTGCGGGGTTCACCGAGTTAATTCTGACTGGTGAAAGAGTTAAAGCTAGAATCAAGAGCGGAAAAATTCAAAAGGATGCATCTGCTTCCGCTGCTATCAAGAAGACCTTTCCTGCAAAGAAAAAGGTATCAGTTGTCTACTCTCAGAGAAGTCAAGGAAGAGTTGAGCGTCGGCCAGCGGTGGGGACTGTAATGATTCAGAAGTCTGCGGATGATCAACCTAGAAACAATCAACCCAGAACCAACCAAGCAAAAGTGGAAAGGCCTGCACGGCAATTCACCCGGATCAACATGACACCTGCTCAGGTTCTCCCTCATCTGTTGAAGTTAAACCTTGCAAGTTTGAAAGAAGAGCCGAAGAATCCGAATACATCTTCTCCTTACTACCATGCTAATGTGAAGTGTGCTTATCATTCTGACAGCCTGGGGCATGACACCAATAATTGTTGGGCCCTCAAAAATAAGATCCAGGACTTAATTAATGCTAAAGAGGTGGAATTCAACGCCCCTGAAAAGCCTAACGTGATATCTGCTCCAATGCCAAAACATGGTCACAATGTCCATGCTGTTGAAGAAGATCTTTTTGTGGCTACTGTTGATGATCTGATGACTCTGTTACCGATAATCAAGATGAATCTGTTGAAAGCCATGATTTTCCTGGGCTGTGAAAAAGATTGCTACCTTTGTTCGTCCTTACAATCCGACTGTCAGTTGTTGAAGATAGGCATCCAACGCCTAATGGATAATCAAGAGATCCTCTTTGAGAAAACTCCTGTTACTCCAACTCCTGTCAAAGATGTTGCTATAATTACCATTTCCGCCAATCTTTCCAAGGTCTCCAAAAGACCTGTTAAGATTACATCCGATCCAAAGTTTTTACCTCTGAAGATAACTATGCCAGGTCCTATCCCATACAAGTCCAACAAATCAATACCGTGGAATTATGGAGGAGAGATCTTCTACCACGGTGTTAAGCAGATTGAATCAGTTGAAGAAAGTTCCGATGAAGAGGCTTCTGACATAGGAAATATTGCTGGGACGAGTAAGATCACCCGCAGTGGAAGAATTTTCTCTCCGGAGATTGCTCCTCCAAGGGCAATCTTCGGACCCTCAAATGATCCTAAGGTTACTCCTGTGCCGGTCAACATATCTGTGCAAACTCCAGTTATTAAAGAAATTGTTATTCTTGTGGTTGTACCCTCCGTTGTTGCTAATGATAAAGGTAAGGGGATCCAAGAAGCGCCTGTCAGGATGAGGGCTCAGCCTTTGGTCATCCCCGAGACCACTCAGAAAGAAATGGAAGAGATTTTGAAAATAATCAAGAGAAGTGATTATAATGTTGTTGAGCAACTGGGGCAAACCCCTTCAAAAATCTCTATGCTGGCTCTATTGCTCTGTTCCGAAGCTCATGCCAAAGCTTTGATCAAATTCTTGAAGACGGCCCATGTGCCTCAGGAAACCTCTGCGGACCAGTTCCAGGAGTGTGTAGCTAGCCTAAGAGCCAACAATGGTCTTGGCTTCTCCGATGCCGATTTAACATCTAAGGGGAGAAAGCATAATGATGCGCTGCATGTCTCGGTGGAATACAGAGGAACTACTTTAGCTCACGTTCTGGTCGATATCGGGTCATCTTTAAATGTCTTACCAAAGAAAGCATTGGATAGACTAGATTGTGAAGGTCTAACTTTGAAGCCCAGCAACATCATTGTCAAAGCCTTTGATGGTTCTAAACGGATGGTCCATGGGGAGGTGGACATCCCGATTAAAGTGGGTACTGAAACTTTCAATTCCACATTCTATGTCATGGATATCCGTCCCTCCTACTCGTGCTTGTTAGGAAGACCCTGGATTCATCATGCTGGAGTCGTTACTTCAACTCTGCACCAGAAGCTCAAATACCCTGTTCAGGGAAAAATTGTGACAGTTCACGGTGAGGAGGAATACATGATAAGCCATCTTAATTCTTTTCGCTATGTGGAATTGGATGGTGAATTCATCGAAACCCCCTTTCAGCATTTTGAGGAGGTAGCTCAGGAAATTGCAGCAGTACCTTATGTACCCATCTTTACCAAACCTGTGCCCCGGATGTCATCCCTTAAAGATGCGAAGGCTGTGATTGAGGAAGGAGGAAACACAGTATGGGGTCAGCTGCCAGATTTTCCTTACAAGACAGATAAGTTCGGCTTGGGTTTCACTGCTTCTAGTCAGAAGGTTGTGCGTCGCTCCCGGGCTGGAGGACCACCAGTGAAGATCACCCATCATGGAGTCAGTGCTTTGGAGGATGGTGAAGAGGAGAGCAATCTAGAAGACTGGATTTTCCCTACCGCTGAAGGAGGCTTATGCAATTGGGAGGCAAAGGACTTTATTCCCATTACTTTCATCAATCAGTAATTTATCTTTCGAACATTTTTGTTGGTTTGTAATAATTCCTAAACAATTCGTACACTTTTAACCTTGTGCCTTACCCGAGGTACATAGGTCCATTTGTAAGGGTTTGATTTTTCATCTTCATATGCCATTTTAATGAATCATGGACATTTTCATATATAAAATTTTGTGTTCATTTTCTTTCTTTTTACATATTACTTGTTTAAAGGTGGCTATCCCTTACACACACCCACACTCACCAATGCAGGTACCAATCCACTCCGGATTCCATGGGTAACAATTCTGCTATGGCCTTCAATGACTCTGAAGATCTGGTCAATCATGCTGAATACAAAGGTGATGAAGACTGTGAAGTTCCTGGAGAGTTGGCTAGACTGCTGCAACAGGAAGAAAGGGCTATTCTACCTCGCGAGGAGTTGTTAGAGACTATCAACTTGGGAACAGAGGAAGACATAAAAGAAGTTAGAGTGGGTGCCAACCTAGAGCCAAGTGTCAAGGAGCACTTAGTTCAGCTGTTGAATGAATATGTTGAGATCTTCGCCTGGTCCTACGAAGACATGTCGGGACTTGATACAGATATTGTGGTTCACCGTCTCCCTACAAGAGAAGATTGTCCACCAATTAAACAGAAAGTTCGCTGAATGAGGCCCGATATGTCTGAAAAGATCAAAGCTGAAGTGATGAAGCAATTCAATGCTGGCTTTCTTGCTGTTACTTCCTATCCACAATGGGTTGCTAACATTGTGCCTATGCCTAAGAAGGACGGTAAAGTCAGGATGTGCGTGGATTATAGAGACTTAAACAGGGCTAGCCCTAAAGATGACTTTCCACTACCGTACATTGACATCTTGGTTTACAACACATCTCAGCACAAGGTATTTTCTTTCATGGATGGATTTTCAGGGTACAACCAGATAAAAATGGCCCCCGAAGACATGGAGAAAACTACTTTTGTTACACAGTGGGGTATGTTCTGTTATAAAGTGATGCCATTCGGACTGAAGAATGTCGGGGCAACCTATCAACGCGCCATGGTGGATTTGTTTCATGATATGATACATCATGAGATAGAGGTCTACATAGACGACATGATAGCCCGTTCACAGACAGAAGAAGAACACCTCGACCATCTGCAAAAGCTGTTTGTCAGGTTGAAAGAGTACAAGCTCAGACTGAACCCTAACAAGTGCACTTTCGGAGTCAGGTCCGGTAAACTCTTGGGATTCATTGTAAGTAACAAAGGCATCGAGGTTGATCCTGCCAAAGTCAAAGCTATACAAGAAATGCCTGCCCCTCGCACTGAGAAGGAGGTTAGAGGTTTCTTGGGACGCCTAAACTACATTACAAGGTTGATCTCTCACCTAACATCTACCTGTGAACCAATCTTCAAGCTGTTGAAGAAAGATCAGGTGGTTAAATGGAATGATGACTGTCAAGTTGCTTTCGATAGAATTAAGGAGTATTTGCTGGAACCTCCTATCTTGATGCCACCCATCGAAGGAAGGTTGTTAATCATGTATCTGACTGTCCTGGAGAATTCAATGGGGTGCGTATTGGGCCAACATGACGAGTCTGGCCGAAAATAGCATGCCATTTATTACCTTAGCAAAAAGTTTACCGACTGTGAGACTCGCTACTCACTACTCGAGAAAACTTGATGCGCTTTGGTATGGGCTGCTCGCCGGCTAAGGCAGTATATGTTGACACATACCACTTTATTGATCTCTAAGATGGATTCAATCAAGTACATCTTTGAGAAGCCTGCTCTATCCGGAAGAATCGCTAGATGGCAGATGATCCTCAGCGAATATGATATACAGTACACGACCCAAAATGCTATAAAGGGGAGTGTGCTAGCCGATCATTTGGCCCATCAAGCTGTCGAAGACTACCAATCCATGAGGTTCGACTTCCCCGACGAGGATATCATGACTTTGAGCAACATTGAAGAGAACATACCGTATGACGGACCTGAACAAGGATCCCGATGGACCCTGTACTTTGATGGTGCCTCCAACGCACTTGGCAACGGTATCGGCGTGGTACTTATCTCTCCCGAAGGTTGCCATACACCTTTCACCGCCAGGCTCTGCTTCAGTTGCACCAACAACATGGCCGAGTATGAAGCTTGTATCTTTGGTCTCAAGGCTGCTATTGACTTGGGAATCAAATCTTTGATTGTATTTAGGGACTCAGCTTTGGTTATCAGTCAAATCAAATGAGAGTGGGATACTAAACATCCAAACCTCATCCCTTATAAAGAACATGTCCTGACATTGTTACCACATTTTGAGCATATTACCTTCGAGCACTTCCCGCGAGAAGAGAATCAGCTAGCAGATGAGCTAGCTACAATGTCATCCATGTTTAAACTTAACTGGGATAATAAGGCTCCTCAAATTACCATTGAATGGATGGACGAACCTGCACATTGTCACGAGATTAATACCGAAGAAGTAGTGGAGCGGCCGTGGTTTCATGACGTCAAAAGGTATCTCGAAGCACAAGAATACCCTGAAGGAGCTTCAGTCAACGGCAAAACGTTCTTAAGGAGGTTCTCTGCCAAGTTCTTTCTGAGCAATGGTATCCTATACAAGCGCAATCATGATTGCATCCTACTCTATTGTGTGGACAAGGTTGAAGCTGAGAAGATCATGGCTGAGCTGCACAATGGTACCTTTGGAACCCATTCTAGCAGACATACGATGGCTAAGAAGATTCTACGGGCAAGCTATTACTAGTCTACCGTGGAAGCTGATTGTCATAAACATTCCCGTACTTGTCACAAATGTCAAATCTACGCTGACAAGGTACATATACCTCCAGTTCCTCTCAATGTCTTAACAGCTCATTGGCCATTCGTTATGTGGGGAATCGACATGATTGGAGAGATCAAACCTATAGCATCCAATGGACACCGTTTCATCCTGGTGGCCATTGATTACTTTACCAAGTAGGTCGAAGCAGCTTCCTTCGCCTCCGTTACAAAGAATGTGGTTGCTCACTTCATCAAGCAGAACCTCATTTTCCGGTATGGTATCCCTGACAGGATTATCACTGATAACGGTACAAACCTGAACAACACCATGATCACCGCTCTGTGCGAGCAGTTCAAAATTCAACATCACAATTCATCTCTCTATCGACCAAAGATGAACGGTGTTGTCGAAGTTGCGAACAAAAATATCAAGAAGATCATTCAAAAGATGACAGTCACCTACAAGGACTGGCATGAGATGTTACTGTTTTCTCTGCACGGGTATCGTACCACGGCACGAACATCAACTGGGGCAACACCCTTTTCTTTGGTATACGGAATGGAAGCTGTTTTGCCTATCGAGGTTCAGATTCCCTCCTTGAGAATCATGAAGGATGCTGGTTTGAGTGAAGACGATTGGATTCAGACCCGGCTTGATCAACTTAACTTGATTGATGAAAAGCGACTTACTGCTGTTTGCCATGGTCAGGCGTATCAGAAATGTATGATCAAGGCCTTCAACAAGAAAGTCAGGCGCCAGTTATATCAAGTCGGGGACCTTGTAATCAAGCGGATCATCTTGCCGCAAAGTGATCCCAGGGGTAAATAGACTCCTACTTACGAAGGACCATTTGCGATCAAAAACATCTTTTCTGGTGGGGCAATGATCCTGACCACCATGGACAGCGATGATCTGCCGCACCCTGCGAACACTGACATAGTCAAAAGATACTACGCGTAA
Organism: Vicia faba; assembly: GCA_948472305.1. Classification (NCBI taxonomy): domain Eukaryota; kingdom Viridiplantae; phylum Streptophyta; class Magnoliopsida; order Fabales; family Fabaceae; genus Vicia; species Vicia faba. The sequence goes on along the minus strand of OX451735.1, from coordinate 1,444,195,013 downwards.
ATGACCCGACAAGTTGAAAATCCAAAAGGGTGACTTGGGCAAAAATGGGCATCCCGGTGAATCAAAAACCCGAAAGGGCGGTTCAGGCAAAAATTAGGGATAAATGAAAAAAAATATGTACATCCGGCAAGTTGAAAACCCGAAAGGGCGACTTGGGCAAAAAAGGGTTTCTCGGTGGACCGAAAACCCGAAAGGGCGGTCCAGGCAAAAGTTAGGGAATTAAAGCGTATGACTATGTCTCTTCGGATCACTTTAAGTATAATCTCTTCACCAGACAAACTCCAGACTTCTGATCAATCCAATCATCGTCGGACGAAGCAACGAATGAATAAGATATTCAGAGTTACGAAGGCTATAGCAGAAGGGGAACCCCATGGAATTTTTACACATAGCCATCTTTCTTTGTATAAATTTTTTCTCAATTTTTATGACAACATTCTCTTACTAAGGATGTTTGTCTCCTTTGTACAAAATACTTACACAAAGTTAATACAAAGATACTTCAAAGTGAAGAAAACTATTTTCCTTTTCCTTTTTCTCTACACTTATGTTTTATTTGAAAATGTCCAATGGTTTATTAAATAAGCATATGTATTTAAATATAATCACTGTTTACAAATAAAGGAAATGTGAAAGAATAATTACTGACAGGTTGAAAGGATAGGAAAACGTCTTTAGGCTATTCCAAGAGAGATCCCCTGCAGTACATCATCTGGATCCCCAGTGGAGCTAAACCTTGAAAAACATATCCCCGGCGGAATTAAATTTCAAAATCCTCGCCAGAGTCGAAACTTCAAACTCCCAATCCCCGGCGGAGTCATATTTTCAAATCCTTAAATTCCCAACAGAGTTAAGTTTGCAAACTCCCAATCCCCAGCGGAGCAAAAACTTTGGGTCATGGATCCCCAGCGAAGATGAAACCTTCTTCCCCAGCGAAGTCAATTTTCTAACTACCAATCCACAACAGAAACCATCCAGTTTCCCCAGATTCCCCAGCAAGTTGTCTTAAAATTTGAGAATCAGCCAGATAACAGTCAACTTTTATCCCCAACTAAGGATAATTCCCCAGTAGATTGGCATACAACCCAAACTCCTAAAATTTTTCCAAACAGGAATAAATCTCTTCCCCCAGAGTCCTGATCTCCCCAGAAGAGTAGCTACTCTCCAGCAATTTAACTATTCCCCACAGAGTTCTTCATCCCCAACAGATTGAAGATTCTCATTCTTAACTCCCCAATTGGAAGTCCCCATGGATTTATTTTCCCTAGCAGATGGAAGATCTTTAGTCTGGATTCCCCGGTGAAGTTACCTGAGTATCCATGACTCCCTAGCACGAGCTTATCAGAATTTTTAATCCCCTACAGATCGAATATTCTCATTCTCGCTTTCCCCATGAAAGCCTCCAAGGTTTCAATTCCCCAGAAGATTGAAGTTTTTCATTCTTATTCTCCGCAGAAGCCATCAAAGTTTTCCTTATTCTCCAGCAGATCAAGGTTTTCTTTTGTATGATCCCCAGTAGAGGTCTTCAGAGTTTCCCTATTCCCCGACCGAGTAAGGATTCCCCTTTGTGTACTCCCCCAGCTATAGTCATCAAAGTTCTTTGGATTCCCCAAGCAGGTTTCTCAAGCAGACTTAATGGATTCCCACATCCCCGCAGAGTTTGTCAAAGTTCTTGATAACCCCCACAAGTTGCCAAGGATTTTCTATCCCCAACAGTGGTCCAAGGATTTCTCATCTTCAGCAATCAAAGATTTTGAATCTCCAGCAGTGGTCATGGATTTATTCTCCCCGACAGCAGTCAAGGATTTTATTATCTCCCGCTATCAAGGATTTATTTTCCTCAGCTAATCAGCTTACATGCGCATACATTACATTCATATATCATAAACATTGATAAAACACAAGTTATTGCATCATACATGTCATGCAACATAACTCTGTGTTTCAGCTAACATTTTACCCTTTTCAGGATAAGATTAAAAGCTATTCAAAGATTTCAGATACAGTGTGGATACACTCCAAGACATGGAAGTCATTATGTTACTCATTCAGATATCTTATTCAGATACGGTATGGATACACCCCAGACGCGGAGGTCATTCTATTACTCATTCGGAATTCAAAGTCAAGATACAGTACGGATACGCACCGGACACGGATGCCATTCTGCCACTCATTCAGACTTCAACAATCAGATACAGACTAGATACGCTCCAGACCCGGAAGCCATTCTATTTCTCATTCAGATTCAACTATCAACTTCAAGCTCAGATACACTCCAAGAAATGGAAGTCATTCTGCTGCCTTTTCAGATCCCAGTTACAGTACATATATGCTCCAGACCCGGAAGCCATTCTGTCACTCATTCAAATTTATCCCCGGCCCAGAAATGCTCCAGACACGGATGCCATTCTGTCGCTTATTCAGATTTCAGATTCAGATACAATACAGATACACTCTAGAAACGGTAGTCATTCTGTTATTCATTCAATAATCAAATACAGTTACAGCTCGGATATGCTCCAGATACGGATGCCATTCCATTGCTCATACAAATTCAATCTCCAGATATAACTCAGATATGTTCCAGATACGGATACCATTCTGATGTTCATTCTCCTGATTTTCAACAAACATTTTGGATGGCATCTTTAAGCCCATCTCCAGCAAGATTCTATCATCTCCAAATGGCATCTTTAAGCCCATTTCTTCAACTACATCTTGACGAGTGCAAATTTACGGGCACTCTAGTGTCCAATCCTCTTTTACCTTCGAGTCACGAAAGGAAAACTCGCAAATCTAACTCTTCAGGTTCAAGAAGATTGAACAGGGGAAGCTGTTGTACCCCAAAATTTTCCCTCTCATTTTATCAAGATTTCCCCTCACAAGACTCTTTGGACTCCAGACAGAATTAGGGTTTGCTCTGCTCAAGACATCTCCTTGCAATATTGACCTGAAATTAGGGTTTGATATTGCACAAGGATTTTTAGACTATCAATGCTCAATGTGACTTCCATACTTCATGTTGGACTTATAAGATTGCCCCTACCAAGTTTCAAGCCTTGAATCAAATTTTTGCCCAGTCAATTGGACAGTTGACCTAAAAATCAGTTGTATTGGGGAAAAAGTCAATTGTGGCCAATTTACAGTCAAACCTCATAATTTTTTATCCACATTAACAGTATAGGATCATATGAACCATTTGATCAAGTTTGGACCATAACTCCTCAAGAAATTTGATCAGATCATCAAAAGGGCAAAATGGTCATTTTTAGGGTTTTGACTACAGAAGGGCAATTTCTGATTTTTCACCTAGCCAATGGAAAATTTGGTTCAAGCATGGATTCAAGGACTCAATGGCATCATTATGACCTATTCACGAGGTTCAAAAGATCTCAAAAGCATTGGATTGACAGATGAATTTTCTAGTCAACTGATCAAAAATCAACTATACACTGAAAAGTCAAACTTTGACTTTTTGGTCAAAATCAAGTGCCAAAGGTCATTTTTCATCAAGATGTGTCAAAACATGAAAAAATTTCATCAAGAAACCTAATTTTGCAAATTAGGGTTTAAAATTGAAAATTTTCATAACTTAGAAATTTTCTAAGTTATGAAATTCTTATTTTTTCCCAACTTTGCCCAACTTTTTCTCCATGATGCAATTGGATTCAAACAAAACTTCCAACATGAAAGTTGTAGTCCTCAACAAAATCTACAACTTTTATTCATAAAGTTTTCCCAAAGGATGCTT